>JAIFZK010000024.1:3840000-3945000 GCA_027481765.1 Tenualosa thibaudeaui
CGGCTGCAGCGAGGGCGCCTGCTTTGATGATGTGTGCTCCCTTTCATGTGTGCAGGCATGTGTGTGTGTGTGTGTGTGTGTGTGTGTGTGTATGTATGCGTGTGTGTGTGTGTGTACGCAGCTCATGGCTGGCCCAAGGGTTTTGCTGGAGAGAGCAAGGGCGAGCAAACGAAACTGAGGGAGTGAGTGGCAGAGAGACAGAGAGTGAGTGAGACTGACATAGAGAGATCAGAGTGAGTGAGGAGAGAGAAGGACAGAGAGAGTTAGAGTTAGAATATGAGAGAGAGGGGGAGAGGAAAACAAGGACAGATAGAGTGAGTGAGTGAGTGAGAGAGAGAGAGATAATGAGAGCAGAAATGGTGACAAGGGACCAGCCAGAGTGCTGTGTGGTGCTTGCGGTGCAGTGTGGCGCAGTGCGGTGTGACGCACGAGGAGCCCTGCCTCTCTTCTGGCCTCCAGCAGTGCTGCCTGACACGCTCCAATCTGCCGTCATGCTTACACTGGTGGCTCCTCTCTGATGTCGCCAAATCATTGGTTAAAAAAAAAACAACAAAAAAAAACACCCCAACATCAATCAAGATCCCCCCACCCCCTCCTGGAGCCCATCCACACAATCAGCCCAGCCTGCCTCCGTGAGTATTCCTCATCCACCCACCAACCTAGCTTCTTCCCTCTACCTTGTTCACCAGCTCGCGCCTTCACTTTACTTCTAAGGCCCTGGAAATTAGGTCAATATCAATGCGGCGCGATCACAGAGCAGTTACACACAGCCAGCCCTGCTAATGGGCCGTAAACAAGAGCCGCCCGTTGGCTGCCTCCGCTCCAGAAGTCAAGTGATGGCTGACCCTAGTGTTTATATTAAACACTGGCTCTTATTAAAAACCCACATTATCAAGGGCAGCTTAGTCGACTCTGGCACGGTCGACTCCAATAAGAAAAACAGGGGAACGGCACAGAAACCCAACAGAACCAAAGCTTAGAACTTTGGAAGGCTGGTTTCCTGAGCAAGGATTTAGCCCGGTCTTGGGCTCATTTACCTTTTCCAGTTGGTCTTAAGGGGGGAAGGATTTAGGGTTCCGAATGAGAGATTAGGTACGGAAAGCCTGATGTCTGGCTCGGCAGACCAGCTGCTTATCGGCCTCCCATCAGTTATTCATCCGTTCCGATGGCACACTTTCACGCACTGAGTAGGAGAGAGGCAGCTAGTCTTTCAGCACTGCCTCATAAACTCCCTGTTCCTCCTGTACCCACGAAAGTTTGACAGGGCCCCGTCAATAGCGCAGGTGTCTTAATGAGACTGTGATAACAGTATGCGTGTGTGTGAGTGTGTAAATGTGTGTGTGTGTGTGTTAGGGAAATGATTGCGCTGGTTGGGGTGACCACTATGGACCTTTACATTGCAGATAATGTTCCAAAACACTGACCTACAGTGGTATGAATTCATTAAATGTAAGGGATAACAGCCACTGAGGTGTGCTGTTATATGGAATTAATGAACAAGGCAGAGGCAAAGAACTTCACAATGTGAATGCGGACTGTTCCCTCTGCCAAGTTCACTAATTCTGTATAACTGCACACCTCGAAGGACATTATCCCACTTATTACCTGGTTGCAACTCATGCATGTAAGGAATAGGCATGCACTTAAAACATACAAATGCATGCAGCTCAGTAAGAAACCTGTTCAGTTGCTGTACTACTTTCATTTCATTAACAACGGTGGTTAACGCTGAAAACAGCTGATTCTATTGTTGCTGGCAAGTACAACCGCCATTTACTATCGTTGCTATAGTTCCCATTCAAAAGAGCATTAATGTAGAATGGTGATTAAACTTTTTCACCAGATCTACTTCATAGATCTATGTGAATTAACACACACCATGTAAGCCAATCAGAAAACATTAAACCACGGCTTGATCAAAAGCCTAATACAGCCTAATATCAAAACTGCAACAACACAGTCACTGGTTCAACAACTAAGAACATTTGTCACCTGCCATATGACTTTGTGGACACAAACTTCCACCATCTACAGCACAAATCTTCTAACTGAGACAAAATCTCGTTTTCAGTGAAGTTCTCCCTGTCCAGACTGAGATGGGGATTAGCTTGATCAGACGTCTGGCATAACAAACTTTCACAAACTTTCCTGCAGAAAGGGGCCACGTTGGCAAAAAAGTTGAAAAGGATGGCGGAACATTCTGCTACACAGGTCTCACTCGCCGGCTTTTGAAAAGTCCTAATTCAGCTTAGTCTGCAGAGAGAAGACAGAGATAGAAGGTGAGAGAGAGATAGAAGGTGAGAGAGAGAGAGAGACAGAAAAGAGAGAGGGGGAGCTTCACAGGCAGGTGCACTGGTGGGGGGTGTAGGCGGAGGCCTGCCTGTCGGAGGAGGCAGGTTTATCTGGCACAACAAGGCTCCCGGGGCCCCTCTGTGGAGGCTGGAGATTGGGCGCAGGCGACAGCTCACGCAGCCTACAGATAAAACAGCTCAGTAGTCACCAGATGAACTGAAATAAAGTCCCTTTTTTCCTGCCACCACCCCCACCCCCCAGCATCATCGCCCCCCCTCTCCCTCAGCATCCCCCACCAGCCTCCATCCTCCCTCTCCAACCCGCCTTTTGCTTTTTGTAAGGAACTCAGACGCTGGAACAATCTAATGCATGATCTTATCTCTCCCCCCTTTCTTCTCTCTGACGCTCTGCAACTTATTATTTTATTCCACTAACTCTCCTCCACAGGCAAAAAAGGGAGAGACTCAGAGAGAGACAGAGTCAGAGATGGAAAAAGAGAGAGAGAGAGAGAGAGAGAGAGAGAGAGAGAGAGAGAAAGAGTAAAGGGGCGCGAGGGGGGAGTAAAACGCTTCTTTTGATGAAAATCCATTCATGGATTTAATGGATTTCTCCTCCCTTCTTTTTCTGGGGATCTGTGCAATGTGTTCAAACGCGGCGGCAGTCCAGGCGTGGCTCGGCCGACTGCAGAGCACAGCGCTTCCGTCTGCATCAAACACAAGGAGACATTTTCAGCCTACAAAACACAGCCCAAGTCAATATGGATCTGGCCGCTGGGAGACGAAAAAGAGAGTGGTGGTGGTAGTGGTGGTGTGGCTAAGAAGAAAGGACTGGCCGACTAAATGAAATGCTGAAAGTTTCACCCTCCGATAAAAACTCACACAAAGTTGGAGCTGAGGGAAAAAAAGGCTGCAAGTGTGAACAGCCAACTGTTTTTCTTCTTGGCTTCGTTTTTTTTCTTTTCTAGAATGACGTGTACATGCGTGTGTGTATGTGTGTCGGCAACAACTAATTACTTCTCCGACGGCAGAGAGAAGAGACATGCGATAGCAAAAGCAATAGTGGGGAACAAAGGTAATGTTTCCAGACAGTTCCACAAGGTCCAGATAATTGTTGGGTGAACCAAACATATTCATGGCCTCTGGGAGTTAGAGTGTGAGCGAAGTGAACATCTTTTCTTGGGTCACAATCTCTTACAACTGCAGTGGCTGCCTCTCAAAGATACAGAAACTTCAGGCCATAGGTAAACTACACTGGAAGGAAGTTGAGCTGGTGGCTCAGTGTCAACTTTCTTTTGGGAACATATCCGTACGAAAATGATCAAACTGATTTCCTAGCTCCTGCACCTGGGGCAGTATTTTCAGAGATTTGTGAAGTTTTGTATGGCTCAAAGCAGTCTCTGTCAGCACCATAGATCAAAATGTCCCCATCACTGGCCGTACGCCCAGTGCATGCTGCAGTGTATGGAATGTTTGCATCTTGGCTTGTTTGAAAACAGGAAAACAATATAGAGTTCAGTAAGTCTTTAGCGTCCGGCTCTGCAGTGATGTGATCATGGGTCTGGGTCTGGGGGGTGCTGAGGTTCACGGTCGCATCTGGTCCCAAAATGGTGGCAGCAGTGAGATTTATGGAGGCCAGGGCCCAGTGAGTAATGCATCACAGATGTCCGCACAGTCCTGCACGGCACTGATGTACTCTTGTCTTTTTTTTTACTCTTCCTCTTTCGCTTGCTCTCCGCAGACGTGGAGTAATCACTTTGATGGGCCTAATCAGGATTACTGCTCCTGATCAACGCCACCTTTCTTCCACACACAGAACTGCTGTGTCTGAGCTAGCTGTAGAGTGCCTAAAGGATGAAGGCTGCAACATTCCTAAGCAAACTGTGAGCAGCCCTGGAGTTGAACTGTAATAGAGTCCAGCTGGAGTGGCCCAGAGGAGGACACTCAGGGACAGTGTGTTTATATGTCAATCAGAGAGCGCGCCGCACGCTTAGCATGAGAATTCAGCAGCACCGCAGCATACCCTAGGGACAGAGTGAACACCGGCATGGAGGGGGAGAGAAAGAGAGCGAGGGGGGTGGGGGTGATTTTTTATCAACATTTGACAATATTTGACAAATACTATACATAAACTATACATATATATATTAATAGAATGGTTTTTTTTTTTTAATTCTCCATAGGGTACAATCTCACACACACACGCACACACACACACGCACACACAAAAAGAGAATCTATGAGGAAAAGGCAAGTGAAAAGGTGAGCAGATTTGTTTCTTGTTGCATCATTCATCCCAACATGTTGACTCTACCATGCACCAGCTTTTAGAGGTCTTCCCCACACATGCACTCACTTCCTGAAAGACCTATCAGGTAACTCCACCGTCACTTCCTGTACGCTTCCCCTATTTCCTTGATGTACCCTGATGCCTTTTGGAGCTTTCCCTTCCCCGACAACTTTCCCACATGCACCTTCTCCTGTGCCAGCTCCCTCTCGGCGGCATGGCTGCGCTCCAGGTCCTGGCGGACACGCTCCATCTCGGAACGGAGACGCGCCAGGGCAGTCTCTTGCTCCCGGACGGCACGCTGGCGCTCCTCCTCGCGCAGCAAGCCCAGCTCAATCAGCTGCTGCTTGCGCTGGCTGTGCGTCTGCAGCAGCTCCTCGCGAAGTGACTGCACCTGCGCCTCCAGCTCGGCCACCCGCTGCAGGACAGAGGGGAGACAGATAAGGAGATTAGAGGATACAGGTGTGAGTGAGGACAAGTTTCAGGACACAAAGGTACAGACAGACAGACAGACAAACACACACACACAGACATGCCTACAACTCGGCCATGTGTTGCAGGACAGAGGGGAGAGAGGGGGATGGGAGAATACTGGTGTGAATGGAGACAAGTTTTAGGCAAGTTTCACACACACACACACACACACACACACACACACAGAAAGACATATGCCTGCAGGTCAGCCATGCTCTGTAGGACAAGGGGAGACAGAGAGGGAAATGTGTGAGTGAGGACAAGTTTCAGGACACATAGGTACACACATATACATACACACAAATTTTCACATGCATTCACAATAAAACAAGGGTGATAAGTGTGACTGTGTATACAATAGTTGCAGATGGGACAAAAAGAAAAAGAGACGGAAGGTGTCTTTCTGTCACACAGACACATAGAGTGAGCCATGGGCATGTGGTTATGCACACATAATTTGCAATTGCATACATACCTGCATGCACACAACCCTATATTACAACCACAATAAACACCCAGACACCCATGTATCAGTGTGTGAATACACAAAGCTATAAAAAGAGATTAATGTACATGTCTGTGCACACATAAAGTGTGCAGGCCCATTTCCGGGGATTGCAACATTATGCGTTTCAGCAGAATGGGATGCAGTACAGTATGCCTGCTGACTGCTTGTGTTCACAGGAGCTTGTGTTTACAGCAGGGCAGAGTATATTGCATCAACTACTTACCAGGTTTACCACTCACCAGCACACAAGCATGCACAAAAGTATGCAATTATACAACTTAACCATATATGCTATATGCCATATAACAAACACAAACAAATACACACACACGCACGCACACGCATGCACGCACACAAAGAGATCAAAGTGCAATTAAAAAGAATGCTTCCAATGTCAAGGTAATGTGTTTCTAGGACAGGAACTGATAAAGCACAAAGTGGTCGCTTCATCTTACGGACAAGAATAAACACACATACACACACACACTCACACACATACATATACACACACTCACACACATACATATACACACACATACACACAAAAAGTCATGGTGCCATTTACTGGGTAAGATCAAAAACACTGGGGCCAGGGCTTGATCCCCTCAGGGTCCAGGCAGGCGGACACACAGAACAGGTTCAGTGTTTATCCGAGGTGTATGTGTGTGTGTGTGTGCGTGTTTTTGAAAACGGGGGAGGGAGAATGAGGAGAGGACAGGACAGGGCAGATGCCACGCAGCAACTTCCATCTCTCTGTGTATGTGTGTGTGTTTAAAAAGCAGCTGGGGGGGGGGGGTAGTGAGGGGGAAAGGCGAAACCGCTCCCCCTCTGATCTGCGCTGCCAACGGGTGCAACATCAAAGGGCCGCATTCCACAGAGGTCAGCGGTTTGATTTAATGAGAGAAATTAGCGCAAATCAAAGGTCAGTTACTCACGGGCATGGGGGTGTGTATCAGGAAAAAAAAGGACTGTGGCGATTTCTCATCTCATGGGGACTGGAAAAACAATCTGAGGGGCTAGACTGATGATGCAGCCTGATGGCCAGGATGGGCAGATGGCTCACAGAAAAGAGGTAGTAAGAATAGAAAGCTGGACGTCACAAACATTGACAGGGGCGTCTGATTCTGAGGGTCTGACACACACACACACACCCTAACACATACACACAGACAGCTCTGACTGCTTGCCTGCCCCCACCCCGACCATCCCTGTGAGCAGACACACAATCAGATTTAGGCACTCCAGAAGACTACACATCTCCCTTCACTCTCCTTTCTAAACACCTTACACCACAGCACACTCAAACATGCCACAATGCCACTGCTTTTACCTTGATGTGTTTAGGTGGAAAACAGCTGAACAGAGATGACAGCTTCTCAAAGCGTGGTTCACATGATGCATGAGTGAATTCATCAGTATGTCATCAGACTGCATTCTTCAGCACATCACTCAACGCTGCATTCAGTGTCATCATTGGTGTGTCCAGTGTAAACAAGACAAGGCATTTTGAAATACAATCCTGATCCCAGAACAGTGGCACTGCATCCAGGGCATCCTGAATACCAGGGAGGTGCTATGCCTCTTACTGATCCTAGCACCAGGGGAGGAGGCCTGAGTGTCTACCATTACTTTGATTGGCAGTCGAACAGGAAGCACTCTATCTTTTGCTCTCTCTGTGGCAGGCACTTGGGGTAATGCATCCAACAGCAGAGGCAGCAGCAGCAGCACTTCAAAGGCCCGTCACACAAACACTTAGTCGCAAACTCTTTCTCATTCTCTTCCCTCCTCCTACTTTACCTCTCTTGACTCTGGCTCTGTCTGTAACGGAGCAGCAGTAGCTCCAGAAGGACTCCAGGGCTCATACACACCAAGGGGCCGACAGAGCACGATTGCCTGTTTGGCCGTTAGTCGACAAGCTCCTCGGAACTTTGATATATAACTCACTCTTAACCGGACAAACGGAGCTAATTCTTCATCATACAGGACCAAACCACAAATAAAGGTGGTAAACGGTTCTGCTGTTGTCTTGCCAGGTGTGTGCTGTCTGTTTATAATTAAAGAAGAATAAAGCTAATTAGCTTGATGCTGAAAGCCTCAGATCTCCTAGCTTCCGCAATGCAACATTAATACCGAAACAGACGGTAAACCAAATCAAGAAAGAAAAACAATTTGGAAGGAACTGCATCAAAGGGAAAAATTAAGCCACACCAATCCTACAGAGCTATTACTGAAATAAAATAGTCTTTTGATGTTTGCAAAGCACCAAACTAAGCCAGATGGCAAACAGTGTAATACACTTGGATCCGTTCTTTAGCACATTCCCTGTGTATGTTAGGCCACTGTATGCACAGGATCCGCAACTCAGTTTGTGATAGGGTGATACATTTACATTAAGATCTCTTACAGGCTCTCTGTGAACCGTGTCCTCATGCCAACTATCTGAGCCAGAATGCAGATTTGTCACTCAATGCTTTCGAGTGGCCCCCAATCACTGTTCCTTCAAACTAACAGCTTTGAAATACCTGTGTCTGTCTGTGGTCCTGAGATGACCTATAGATGTCCTCAGAGCTGCCTCTCTCGTGGAGAGGGAGCCTCCTCTGTAGGGATTTATACAGGTTTCCAGACTTAACTTGACTTAGCCAATGGCTAAAGGCTGGATCTTCACTCTCTCCTGTATTGCTGGTAACACCTTCCCACCTGCTCTGACTTCCTGTATTTTCTGACTTCTGAGACTGACATTAAAAACACTGAAATTAGTGCTACTAATGACACTGGATGTAACATTTCTTCACTTGCTGGTGTGCTCTGATTACATTTGCATTACATTTATGCATTTAGCAGAGGTTTTTATCCAAAGGGACTTACAAAAGAGGATAACATTCAAGCTACACAATGGAAAAAAAAATACCAAAGAGTGCATATTGCAAACATACAGTTTGCAGTATTTCAAGTTGAATGTGCAGTAGTGTAATAAAAGTTCAGTATAAAGAGAGATTAAGTTAAGGTTAAGTGCATTCCTGGTATTCAGAAATTCAAACCAGGAGATATTCTTGGAAGAGCTGGGTCATCAAGAGTTTCTTGAAGGTGGAGAGGGTATCTGTTGATCTGGTAGAGCTTGGAAGGTCATTTCACAAGCGTGGAAAACAACACGATTACACGATTAAATTCAAGATGAATTCCAGGCACAATGGTTTTGTCTGGAGTGCTACAGTTTCATAGTTGATGCAAAATTCATGCTTTGTTTAAGTTGTTGACAGACTCCTCAGATGTTGCAGATGGAGCATTAATCATGCCTGTCCTGCATGCACAGAGGAGAAACAGCATTGAGAAGCACAAGGCACATCACTTCTTGCCAGCTAAATACAAACACCTAAGACCCATCATGTCCATGACAATGTGTAATCATCAGTCTTATCATAAAGACCAAATACAAACTTAACCTGGCGCGACACTGATTTGTGTTTGAATACATTGTAGGTGTTATGAGCTAGTGAGCAGATAAACAGCACACTATGTAAACAAGAAAATCCAGAGGCAGCGCTCCAGCGGCTGCAGTGACACACATGGCATGGAGAATGCTAATAGCTGGCAGCAGCCTCATATCTTGTGGCATGTTCCTCTCTCTCTCTCTCTCTTTCTCCCCTTCTCTCCCCTCCTCCACTGTTTTCTGTGTTCAAGCCCAGTATGGCCTGAGTGGCATTGCCGGTGCCCACACATGAAAGCACCACAGTCAAGGCCTGGTATCAGCTCTGGCACAGCTTATTAGCATCTCTTCAAGGAATAGGAGGGGTGGTGGTGGTGGTCCACTCGGTGAGAGGATGGAGGAGAGTGTGTGTGTGTGAAGTGGGGGAGAGGGCTATTGGGAGGTTGTTTACTGGCCAAACACTTTGAGGTACTTGTATAATTTACTACAAGACCATGGAAAAATTGCCATTTGGGTGAGGTTAGGTGGGTGGGGAGAGCAAAAAAGCCTGACGCTTTCTTCCACCACTGAACTGTGCTGCCTTTATTGAGTTCCAACCTCATCAACACATAAATCCCCTCTGCCGAGCACAGCTGGGGCCGGGACTGTGGACAGCCGTGGTCTGACACGCCATTTTTGTCCGACATGAAAGGCTCAGCACTGATTGAAACAATGGGCCGTGGAGAGGCAGTGGTTTGAGGGGGCTTTTTCTTTCCCTGCTTTCCAAGCACTGGCCTTAGGGTCAAACACATTATGCATTTTTGGAAAAAAACTTGACAATAACATCCCAGCTTGATGGTTAAAGACCGAAAGTAAACATCAGCACAAAGAATTCACATGTCGACAAGCGTTAACTACACATGTATTAAACATAAAGCCTAACTTTAATCATGACCTGTTCTGACATCCTTTTAAAAGGCATCATGTACTGTATGTGTGTGTGTGCGTCACAAAAAAACACTGACTGCCCAGCATGTCAAACTGTGGCGAGGACAATCCGCTTACTGGAGACATGGCTCAGACATTCTTCTGGCCTGTTCTATTGCCCAGCCCATAAGAGCCAAGGGTGTGTGATTCCGGCTGGTTC
Source organism: Tenualosa thibaudeaui (assembly GCA_027481765.1). Taxonomy (NCBI): domain Eukaryota; kingdom Metazoa; phylum Chordata; class Actinopteri; order Clupeiformes; family Clupeidae; genus Tenualosa; species Tenualosa thibaudeaui. The sequence continues at coordinate 3,850,108 of JAIFZK010000024.1, forward strand.
CCTCTTGCACTGTCATGCCACAACTTTCACTTCACTGGCCACTAATCTCTTACCAAGAGATTTGAGAGTTTGACAGTGCCATTAATTTGCCAATCACAGCAGCAAAGAGAGGACAAGGGGAAACAGAGAGTGGGGGTTCAGAGGCTCTCTGATTCTCTGCTATGCTGTTTGATCTCTGTGATATATTAGTAAAGGAGCAAAAAAAGAAAATACAAAATTCATCAAAGATAAAAGAGAAAATTGAAGTGGTCGACGAAATAAAGAAAGGGCTAAATTTCAAATGAAGTTGGAGAATAGGAAATGTCATGAATGAGTTTTTGAGTGGCAGCTTTAAGAAGACTGCCTACATCTCCTCCATGCATGATGACAGTGCAAACAGCATACTCCAGGCAGGCTTCAGCATAAAGAGAGGCTAAACATCAAAGAATATATCTACAATACTCACTATGCTTACCTGCACAGAGCACTGATATCAGCCCAACCACTACAAAACTACATGGACATTGAAACTGTAAACTTAATCAAGCTTTTTCATCCATGTTACTGACTTTACAGAGGCTGAGATAGTACAGAAACTAAATCAAAATATCTACAAAAGACAACACTGAAGAATAACACTGCATCTTTTGAGTCCTTTTAAATCTTTGAATGAGCTGTTGTTTTATGACAAACTACAGAGCATCTGATAGTGGAATCTCTGTGTAAAGAGCCAGGGTTGAAGGGGAGAGAGAGGCCTCCTGTGTGGACCGCCAACACCACCCTCACCCATTACCCCTTTCATCTTCACACAGCACTGATGGGGTTGAGCCTAAGGGTGGCAACTACCCCCACCCCCAGCAGAAAAATAAACAGCAGCTCCAGGTCCAGGGAGAGAGGAAAAAAAGCCCATACCAGACTTGATCCCTGAGAATCTGATTTAGACAACTTCCCTTCGTGTTAGTTCAATAATAACTGCAGAAACTAAAGACGGCAATCAATAAAAGCCCTGCGCTGCCCGGAATAACGGCTGGAACAGATATCACAGCTGTAGCTCCAGAAACTCGATCCCACAATGGCTCATGTCTGCATTGGTCAGGAAGAAACGAAAACAAGGTCAAGGATAAAACAAATGAAGTGCTTGGGCAGCACTGTGGTAGTAGGATGATGGTGCTTGCTAAACCAGAGGGGTGCAGGTAGTCTTTGGTCCATCCTTGCAGAGAACAAAGAGGAGCACTGTCTTGTCACGTGCAACAGCTGAGCTCCTTGGCTTGGGTGCGAGGGCAAGACGCCGCTGGTGTGGAAGGAGGGCTGATACTCGCAGACAAAAAAAAACAAAGCCTGGAGCCCGGAGAACAAAAGGGCCCTGTGCGTTTGGATGGGTGGGCACCGCATGGTTTGCTTGCCGCCTCCTCATCTAGCGCCATCCGCCACGGCTTGATCTCCTGCTAGGCTAGCTGACCACATCAACGGGATGAGTCCAGCGTGAGTCATCTTCAATGTGTCTGTTTGTGTGTGTGTGCGAGAGAGAGAGAGAGAGAGAGAGATGGACATCCGTAAACCTTGCCAGCTCTCCCTCCACAGAGCACACTTTTTTTCCTCAACAACTCTGAGCGAGAAGCCAGAGGCGAACCTCCTCTCCAAACCTTTTGTCCAAAGCCTTCTTTCAAATATATAAATAAATAATACTCGTATCAACCGCTTCCAACTATTCCGCCGAGCGTATGCAGAAGGTGGTTGGCCAGGGTTACTGACCTTTTTCTTCTCACTTGCGGCCCAGAAACCTTTTCCATAAGTCCTGCTGACTTCTGCTTTTGAGCGCCTTCTTCACACTAGACTGCATCTCTCCCCGCCCTTGTGGACAGGGAGAAATTAGGTTTATGTTAGTGTGGCCAGGAGTGCATTTCTGGCCGTCTTATCACAGAAAGTCCAGGGCTTGAATGATTGCTGTGTCCAGGTAGGAGGCTTCACACAGGCTCTCCCTTTTGGCCTCACTAACACCATCTCAACTGTCAGACTCAGTTTAAGGTGCATCAAGGCAGAGAAAGACTCTGATCTAGCTCCATCAAAATATGATGAAACTGGTTTCAATCCTGGCATTTTGAAGCAGCTTCGACTTTTAAAATGTGCTTGGTATGGGCTGTGAGTTCTGCAGCATTATATATCCACTTAGTGCCTTATTTTCACGAAAACACAGAATGGATGATCACACCCTTGTTTTGAATGTTGGTCTGGGTTAAAAGAAATTCCTCACCCTTTGAAGCTAAATAACATCAGAAATGATTCCTCCTCATAGAGCATTCTGTCTCTTGTAGTGATGGACACGGCAAACTCTGATTTGGGGTCTGTGTGGGAGGGAAAGCGTCCCGCTGTACTGCTTCCTGCACTTCTCACCCATTTAGAGCGTGGGGGCGTTAAGGTTCAGTGGTTGATCGACTGCAATCACACCATTAAATCCCGGCTCAAGTCCACAGCTGCCAAACCACAGACATAGCTCCCTGGAGAGCCGGCAAGTTGCTCATTTGTGTTTCTTCAGACGTTGATGGAGGACTAGACATTGTGGTCGTGGCAGGCCGTCATGGACAAGCCAGTCTGTGGGGTGTGGTGGAGAACCTCAATTTGTGATCCAAACTCATCTTATCTAGTATGTAACTCTGAGACTGCAAAGCCTTCATGTCATATATGAAAAGCAGAAATTTGGGAAGAAAACAACAACAACACAACAACAAAAAAAAACGATTTTCTTCATTATCAGTAGTTAACACATTATAAACATTACTGTTCTGAAAATGGATTCACTTATCAAAACAATTAAAATCTTTTAAGACTTTAACACATACTACTTTACATAGTGCCTAACTGCATCTTACTACATCTACAATGGCGGTAGGAGGTAATGGTTGATCTGTTTTAGGGTATGAGCTGATGGATACATGTGTATACCCCTTGGTGCGAGAGCTACCATGGGTAGGTTTGCTTCTCAAACGAAGCACCAGCAAACACCTTCACTGCTATGCCGACAATTTACATTCTAGCTAGGGTTTGAAGAGTCAAATCCACCCACAGTTGGGGGCTAGTCAAACGGCTTCCCACTGAGAACCCACCAGCAGCCAGACTGAATGCAATTCCAGTGGAGGTGAAGTAAAAAGGGGATTTGGTGGAACAGGCGATAAAGAGACAAGAAAGAGGCGAGACAGAGCAAGAGCGATCTTAATGTTTTTTTTTTTGGTCATCTTGCAAAATCTGCATAGTTCATATCGCTGTACACACGGGAGGGCTTACGACGGGAGCAGTGTACTAACTAGCACTGTATCTCCGGCAGGCGACGACTACCTGCAGAGCGGAGAGCTTATCTAGCTGAGTCCGCGAGACTGTCGATCCCCAACGCTGGGGCACAGGGTGCCGGGCACACAGCTCAGCCCCTATCCCTACCCCAGACCAACAACAGGAGCCAAAGAAAAGAAAAATCTAACCCAGGGATGGGAATAAAAGGCCAGGATTTCTCTGCGCTCACTCTCCTATGGTAACCTGCCGTTTCTGCATTTGGGTCTTTTCAACTCTAGCACTATATCCCACCGTAACAAATATCAAATTTGAGGGATGATGTTTAAGTGAAAAAGAGGGGATAAAAGATGTGAAAAAAAATTTTGCTGTTCAAAATTTCCATTGACGGAAAATGTAATTTTGGAATTTTGTTTGAGCCTAGCGCACAGAAAGGAAATAGCGCTTCCAGTTAAAAAGTTATCTTTTTAATTTGATTCCAAGAAAAGAAACCCAAACACTCAAGGTGTACAAATTAATTTCAAAGTCATCAAAGAGAAAGGAAAAATAAGTGATAGAAACATTGTTACCATCCAAACTTGAAAATACGTAAAGAACGGATGTGTCGTCGCGATCCCCTACCTGTCCGTCGCGCTTCCTCCATTCCTGAGTGCTGTGTTCGTACTGGGTCATGGCGGCCCGTGCCTGCTCCTCCAGATTCTGGATCTCCCGCTGGTGTTCCTGGACCAAGCTGTCCTTCTCAGCATTGTGCTGCTGGAGGACGTGCGTCCTCTCTTGCTCATGCTGCAGTCTCAGCTCCACCATCTGATTGGACAACAAGGAGGCAACAAGACTTCATCAGGCAGAACATCCCTGTCGTCATGACAACTTGTCCAAAGCACAGCAGGAAAAAAACTTTTTTTTCCTTTTATTATTTCTCTTGTTATACAACACAACAAGATCTTGATATTAAGCTTTTACATCACAATGACTTCATGCTGTTTTCTCCCCTCCCCACTGTTGCAGTTCATGACTGTACATTTCTCCCTCTAACCAGCAGCTGCCCTCTCACCATTTTTGGTTCCAAGTAAAAGATCAGGATGGACTAGGCCAGCTAAGAGGGGCGCTTGAGTCGTCCCTCCCACTGCTGTTATGAAGCAATTTAGCTGGAGTCGTGGGAAATATTAATTATTACGTCAGATCATGGAGAAAACAAAACTTTAACGAAAGTGCCCTTCACTTACATATAATATCGTTATAAAAAAAGAGAAATGCCAACCAGTGCTATACTTAAATCTTCTTTAAATTTTTACTTCTATGATTTAACGGTACTAAACTAAAATATGCTAAAAATATGGAAAAAAATGAGAAACAAAAAACGTACAAACAATAAACCGCTACCTAGGTACCTAACTTATTTGCCATTTGCAAAAGTGACCATAATTGATCAAAAAGAGCAAAACCAAAAAAGTAAGATGAAAAACACACAAAGAACAACAAAAGGCAAAAAGAGTTGGTCCTTCTCTCCCGCTGTCTTTCTTCCTGCTGTGCTCCAAGCTCTCACTCTGGGCTGTTGATGAGATTGAGCCACAACCGCTTTCCCAGGGCTCTCTCTCCCCATGCTGCCCCCTCAGTCGCCCCCTCTTTGCAGGCAGGGTACGCTGACCTCCTCCATCAGTCCCCTAACCCCCCCCTCCCACCCAGCTCGGCAGGGCCCGGTCCTCTGCCACTTTGATGCTAATCCCCCTACAATGCTGGTGGTGGCACCCTACCTGGGCCTGACAGCGAGAGGCAGCTCTGGAGGCTATTCAGAGCAGGTGGTGAATAGGGAGGTCCTGTAGGAAGCCAGACGTACCCCAGAGAGATGCAAGGAAAGGCCATGAAGGGAACGCTGGCCGAAAATTATGCCGAGGAGGCATGGCTTTCCCCTTTCCCACCACTTCAGTCAGAGAGCGGAACGCGCTAAGATCTTAAATCGGAAGACTTTCCTCTTCTCGACGAAGGTTGCCGTTAGCAAAAAAGGGAATGCGCTAAGTAAAAACAAAAATCCAGGTTAGAACAGCTATCAGAAAAGCTAGCACTCTCTGGATGCTGCAAATGCAGCAGGTTAAGCAACCCTGGCCCTAGCATTTACCGTCTTAAAGCTGTACAAGACCATTTCTATTGGTCATGCTTGCGTGCTGCTTCTGCACTGACCAAAGAATACATGTGCGTAGACAGAGAAAAGTACCTCATCGTAATCATGTCACTTCAAGCAGTGAGCAGGGATTTGTGGGTAGAACTACTAGCTCCACCCATTTTTTATGACAGCCGTTCACAAATTGGATGAATCGATTTCTGGACGCCTGATGAGTCGTGCTGTGCTCTACTAAAGTCTTAATGCCAGCGCGAAAAGCTAACTAGGCTAACTCAAGCTAGCTGCAAGCGTATTCTCTGCCCCACCTACTGATTCCCATGAAGCCGCTCTTTGGTCAGACAGAACTTCAGTGTGATTTTCTTTTTTTTGAAAGATTTCCTTTGATGCATGTATTTGTGTGCGTGTTTGTGTGTGTGTGTGTGTGGGGGGGGGGCCTTAGCAGGACGGATCACCATTAATGCAGATTGACAATGGATAGGAGAAATGCTGCAGAGAGAAAGAGAGAGAGAAGAGAGAAGAGAGAGAGAAGAGAGCGATGGAAACAGCATGAGTTCAGTGGCGTCACAGCAACAACAGTAGAAAGGGCTTATGGGGTAGCAGACATCTTAAAGTAACAGAGCTGTGAATGCCAGTGCTGGACTGGTATACAAGGAGGGAACGCAAACCAGTGAGTGAAAGACAGAAAAAGACAGAAAGAAAAAAAGAGCAGGGATGAAAGATTGAAGAAAAAATGAGCAGAAGGAGAGGGGCAGTGTGAACTCAGCAGGGGTGAGGCTGTGTGTGTGTGTGTGTGTAGAAAGGGAGAGCAAGCAAGAGGTTCTGTTGAGTTCTTTTTCTCGGTTTCGAGTACAGGAGGGATGACGGGCCCTTTTGTGAGAGTGTGTGTGAGCGTAGAGCCATGAGAGAGATCAGGAGGGTGTGTATAATGGGTGTGTGAGAGAGAGAAAGCGAGTGCAAGAGAGAGCAAGAGAAAGAGAAAAAAGACAGAAAGAGGGACAGATTGGAACATCAGCATGTTCTGACACAGACCGGGCCTTAGCCTCACCCCCTCATTTCTGCCTGTGACCTCTGACCTCTCTTCAGAGTGAAAAGAGCCTGGAGGCCTGGCATGATGTCAGAGAGCCAGCGGGGTCACTAGGCAACAAGCTGCTCATTTAAAGGCTGGTCTCCACATGACCCTGGCCACGATGTCTGGCTCGTGACCCTTTTGTGTCCAGAAGAACGGCTGAACCTGACCTTCTAGTAGACTTCGCTTCCACTCTTGTGGAAGACACAAAACAAACCTCTTATTTCATTATTTTTTCTTTCTGTAGCTCTTAACCCCGTGTTCCTGTATGGTGAACTTCAATTCCCCCAAAAAAGAGTGTCTCAGTCTCTTTGATCAATGTGTGTGCCATGACACAAACAGATTTTTCATGTCTGTCAATTTCAGAGGGTTTGGCGAGTTGCTTAAATCACATCTAATCTAAAACAGCCTCTGCTGTATACTTTTATGAGTTCATACACTATCCTTACTTTCTGTTAAAAAACAATATTCATGTGATTACACACTTGATGATCCCACTTACTACATAGTCAGAGACCCTCTGAAGACTTCCAACAACAGTAAGTACATTCATTAGTTAGCATGGTAGGTAGGCTAGCTTTTGAGTATCACCTGTATTGGCTGGTGTGGACAAAAAAATAAACCTGTTTGACCACCTGCTAACTCATTAGCTTTAGATCAAAACTCTATCATCTCTCTTAACAAAGATGTGTGTCCACTTAACGCAAATGCCATTCCGTTTTCAACAACTGAATTGTATTAGTAATGTAAAAAAAGTAATGCTTCTGGGTCAAAACTAAACATGTAGCTGGTGTGAGACATTTCTCCCTTCAACATCAACATGCTTGTGTGGCTGCGTGATTACTCCTTCGTATCAGTAAACAAACTATGTGTGGCCGAAAATCCAGTCCAAGGACAGAAAAACAATTTGAAAACTTAATTTGCTCTCAGTTGGCAGAATTATCCACTCTGCAAACTGATCTGCCACACTGTCTACGTCATTATCACAAGCCATTACCATCCGCATGGATGAAAACTACACTCAAGCTAATCCTCCTAAAGAATTTGCCACAATCCACATGGCTGATGTCTCTTTCATCTTTTGCAAAATGGGTTGGGCGGCTATGAGCGCTGAAGGTGAAGCAGTCATGCAGTTTGAGGCATCAAATTGGAGGCAAATATTATAAAAACAACAGTGTATTACGTACACACACGCAAAAAAACACACACAAACACAATGACACCCTGTCATTTAAACCTATACTCTACATTTTATGAACAACTCATCACTCCCTGTTTATTAAAAATTCTCACCAGAGAGAGACCGCAGGTCATTGTTCCATTTGTATGGATGACGAGTGAACAAATGAGTTGCACTCCACACAAATTGGTTTCTCCTTTCTGGGAAATATGCAAGATTTTCACGGGCTGTGTCTTCCATGAGAACTGACTAAATAGTAATTAAAATACTCTGTGGAAAGACACTTTCTCCTGCCTTATCAGGCAGATCAATTGAGGGGGAATTCAACAGTTTAATTGAAGTCAACACAAAAGAGAATGATTCTTTATCAATCCCAGAGGGATTTAAATTGAACAATATGACTTTCTAGATTTCCAATCACTAGAAAGCGATGGAAAGGCGATAAAACAACATCAAATGACAATCTGAATCCATGTGATTATGTGGACGGCCAGTACTATATCGTTATGGGCATAAAATCACAGATAATTGGCCATATCCACCACACAGCTGTGTGGTGCTGAAATGAGTCTCTCAAACACTTGTCTCTAGAAATAAAGATCACGGTTGTCATACTCTGACAAAAAAGGGCTATGCAGGCATAAAACTGATTACAGCTGCAGGAGCCAGGGAGAAAAAAAAATCTGTCAAACAGACAGGGAAACAGACAGACAGACACATGATTTCCAGTACACAGCCATTCTCCTGACCTGTTGTTCATTTCGCTGCTTGAGCTCCTCCAGCTGAAAGCCAAACTCCTTGGCCTGCTTCTCGCGGACCGCTTTAGACTGGCTCAGATCAGCCTCCACCTTCTCCATCTAAAAAGACGAAAGGGGTATTGTTCATAAATTGTGTGCTGTGTACTTTTAATGTGTTAGCTTATTATGACATAGTACTGACAATAATACTAATCTTACCCTCAGACTAATTCAGATCCTAATTGTGATCTAGGGTCATTATATTTCTCCTTACTCCTCCTTACTTAGATAATTACTTACATCCTCAGGCAACCCATTTTAAAACAACACAATGTAGCCCTTTGACCTTAAAATCATGTTTTCAAACTCACTGTAATAATATGAGTACTAACAGGCAGTCTGAGATCCATTTTGTTAATAAAAGGAGTAAAAGGAAATGAGGGGCATTATACACGGGTAAACTACAGATGAAAAAAACACAGTAAAAAGGAATCGATCCTTTTTAGGGGTAACACTACCTTATGTTGTGTTCAAGTGTTCCATGCACGGCAACAGGAGTTGGCAACTTAAAACTGGAAGAAACTGTGTGTGTGTGTGTGTGTTTGTGTGTGTGTGTGAGAGAGAGAGAGAGAGACAGTCTAAGACTATAAGATAGGTAAAGTCGTGAAAGATGGCTTAAGTGAAGGGGCTGAGGAAAGAAAGGAAGGTAAACACAAGAGAGTGTAAATGAGAGAGCGCATATGTGTTAATGATACAGGGAGAAGCATGCAAGCTCCCGCAATGAGTTGCAGAAGGATCCTGCAGAAGGTCACAGTGGAGGCCTGCCCCTGGCCGCCTACCCACAGGCATGCTTATGAGAGTGAGAGAGAAAAATAAGCCGAAAACAAGAGAGGGAGAGACAAGAGAGATAAAGAGATGGATAGAGAGAGAGAGAGAGAGAGAAGGAGTTGGCAGTACATCCCACACAGGCCAGTGAGAGTTAATGATGACTGCTCTCGAATGAAGAGCTTGCTGTGATTGCACCCCGGCTGAAAGGCAAGGCTTTATTGATAGAGCGGAGGACTGTCAACAAGCTCGTTGAAATTCACAATGAGCAAGGTAAAAACAAACCCCGCTTACTAGAGAGTTCACTGACTCTAACTTTTGAACTTTTGTCAAACCACGTTAATGCACTTACTACGTACTGTCAGTATACTAGGACAGTCACAACAGGCATACATGAATTGGCCAGCATTTGTAATTATGTACGGTTGTATGACAAAAGTCATCAGTGCCTTCACAAATTGGCATGTGACACACCACTGTTTATCAGTATGGGTGAGCCTTGAAAAATGTGTGAACGCATCGGAATTGGCTCGGCAGATCCATCCAGCAACGCTCCTATTCATAGCTATTTTTCAATCTACAAATCCCAGGAACCTATTAGAACCACTAATCCAGACATTGAGTTTTGCCCAGAATAATATTTTAGAGGGATAACAAAAACTCAGCCTCCATAACAAACCTCTTCTTTTGTTCAAACCAACTGTGCGGTAAGTTGTGCAAGAATAACACACAGCTACTTGTGTAAGCAATGTCTCCATGCCCTTGATTGTAACAAAGGTTTATGGGTTTCAGATGAGAAGACGTCACACTTTATGCGAGAGCAGAGCGAAATATCAGTGGGCGCCAATATCCTCACTCTGTCTATGGGCTAAACAGAGGGGAAACGAGAGGAAGAGAAGAGAGAAAATCAGAGAGATGTGGGAGAAAGAGGAAGAGTGGTGTGGAAGAGGAGGAGAAAAACACAGAAAGAAGGGGACAGGACAGGAAGAGGAGAGGAAGCAGGGAAAGAGAGGGATGAAGATGAAAAGAGAGATGAGAGAAGGGGGGGTGGGTGAGGAGGAGGAGAAAAAAAGAAGAGGAGGGAGAGGAAGGAATCTCCTTCCCGTCTCAGTGGCGCCTTGTGTCGCCAGGGCTAGAAGCATCTGTGTGCGGGATGTGACTCACACACTAACACACACACACACACACACACACACACACACACTAGTGATGGGGCCTGCAGTCATCTGCTCCATCTTTGGATCAAAGGCTGTGCATTTGCTGCACTGTTCTGCTCTCTGGAGAGAGATGGCAGGCTGTGTGTGTGTGTGTGTGTGTTTGTGTGTGTGCCTGAGTGATTGTGGAGGGGGTGTCAGAATATTAGGAATATGTGTACAGTTGATCATGGGCATGCCTTCAGCCAAATCCACCAATGGGGGAAATGAGTGAATGCATCCCGTATTGTCATGCACCATATCTGTTGCTATTCCAGCCTCCCTCTTCCTCAGTAAGATATCTCCCTCTCCTGTGTCCAAGGTTTCTGAGGATGGCAAATTAACATGTCTCCTGCAAAGATGGCTGAAAGCACCCAGTCAACACGGCATCATAATCAACGCCGCACATTTGATAGCAGCATGCTGCTTTCTACGAGTCCCTGGCAGGAGGTACTCCTGGCTTGGCGTCGCTGCTCCTTGTTCTGGGAAGTCTGCACGACACGTGAAGGCAGCCTGTATTTTTTTAAATTTTTTTTATGAGTTGCCTTATTTACGACCTGTCAGTCTCTGCTGACGGCTCTAGCGGTCCATGCACTGCACCGCTGGCGGAGAGCCGAGCTTGGTCGGCGACACGCTCAGGAGGACACACACATTCTTCCCAGGATGAGAGTTGTGGAAGACGACAGCGTGCTGGGAGGTCGGGGCTAAACAGATGTGAAGAGCCCCATATTGGAAGACTGAGTTGGAAGTCTGGTCCCTGATGAGCGTCTCCCTGTGAGTGTGATTAAATACTATCCTAATGCCAAACACTTAAGGGATTACGGGGGACACGCTTCTAAATTCTGCTGTGTCAGCGCATGATGGTCTGGTGTGATGGGCTGACGTGTTGAGAATGGTGTCTACTGTGTGTGTGTGTGTGTGTGTGTGTGTGTGTGTGTGTGTGTGCGCGCGCACACACTCAGTATGCTTACATATTCAAGGGCATCTATATAGAATGGTATATATAAGCATGCATTTGATGGCATATTTAAAGCTTTTTATGCTCTATGCTAAAAACATACAAATACAATCTCTGCATCAATTTCATTCATCACATGGTGTGTTCACTTCAAGCTTACAATTATGGATGAAACAGAGCAAGTGATGAAGTGATATATTTATACTCACAAAGAAAGGGAATAAACTAAGCTTTAACATATCTGAAGGGGATCTGAATCAGCTGTGTTTTTTGGCAGTTTTTGGAGTTGTGTGTGTGTGTCTGACCTGTTGCCTCATGTCTGTGTAGGCCTTCTCAGAGCTGATCTCCACTTGTCTCTTGAAGTGTTCCAGTGCACTCTCAGTTTGCTGGGTCTGCTGCCTCTGGGCCTCCCGCAGTCTACTAAGTTGCTCCTCTTTCTCTCTGAAGAAAGACACACACACACACACACAAAACACACACACATCACAAACAAAGAGGAAAACTGTAAACACAGATTGCATCATGTTCAGGGAATCTTTAGACATGAAATTGAAAATGAGCAATTCCAAAGGCTCTCAACATGACATTTTAGGATCTTTGTCCAAGACCAATGGAGCCAAATCCTAGAGACCATGGCACACACATAAAACAGAAAGTGAAGACAAATTGCAATCCATTTTTTTTAACTGTCTCCAGAAAACTTTTGATCAGTCAGGGACACTCCATGTAAGTAAGTGACAAGCATCATGTGTCAAACTGCTGCCCTTCACAAAACAAAAACAGGCTAAATCACAAATGGAGCCCACACTGTCAACAACAAGCAAAACTCACAATACCCCCTAATGTGTGTGTGTGTGTGCGTGTAGGTCTGACAGCGATAGGAGTGAGACAGGACCCAGAAAGAGCTGTCTTACCCGCAGACAGGTCGACAGCAGAGGGGCTCAAGACTGACAGCTCAAGAACAAAGCCTCCATTCCCACTCCCCACCCCCCCACCCAATCACAAAAGAGATACCAGATTAAAAAGAAAACAAACATACACACACACATCCAACAATAGATAAATATGTCACCCACACAAAATCACACACTTTTGTTTGTGTAATCTCGACTCTTTAATTGACAGCAGGGACTCACTGTAGGCCCGCAGACAAAGCCCGGTCGACTGAAGAACGTCCCCGTAACAAAACTGACGTCCAAAGACGCCAGACAGCAAACAGCTTGGTGGATTAAAGCGCTGACACATCCCCCCCCTCTATTTGGTGGAGAGAGAGGGGTATTTATATAAGCGTGAACGACAGGGGGGTTTTAGCTTCAAACGGCTCCTCATTACACACATCAACGTACAGCAGACAACGACAGGGGACGGCAAAGAGGCTGTTACGTGGCAGCAGCAGAGAAAAACCTCCACTGGCTCTCATTGTCCTTCATCCATTCTCCTTCATGTGCTTGTTGTTGTTGATTAATTATCATTAAACCAGCAGCCAAAACAATATGCAAAATAAGACAGGAGACAGGGAAATAACAGGAAAGGAAGTAAGCTTTAAAAGGAGAGAATAAGAAAAAACACTTCTCCTCCTCCTCCTCTTTCTCCTTTTCTTTTCGCAGCCCCGCTTTCTTCTGTGTTATTTTGGTCTCTCTCATGTCTGACATAAAAACATCCAGAAATTGTTTTTTTTTCCCTCTTCTTCTTCTTCCTCCTCTCTCACTACAGTGTTCTGTAGTCTGTAATTATTAATCTAAAACATGAATGCCTTCAGGGCCAAACCATGACACAAAACCAACTCTCGGGCTCTGATGTGAAGCCACTAACTTAGAAACATACAAAGAGAAGACAAAAGGGAAGAAAATTTGTAGCAACAACAACAACAACAAAAAAAAACAATGTCACAAGAAAAAAAGGAAAGGAGAGAGAGAGAGAGAGAGAGAGAAAAGCCAAAGGACAGCAACAAAACTTTCTTCTGGGTTCTTCCAAGTCACAGCGAAACATGCAGCCAACCTGCTGCTCCAATTGGCGAGTCACCCACAGAGAGAGAATGAATGAGAGAGAATAACAGAGAGGGTGGAGAGGGAGGGAGAGAGAGAGAAAGAGTAAATTTTTTATCCCCATTCAAAAAGCCATCAGTTTCTCTGTTCAGTTTTTTGGCAGAGAATGTTGGATAGACAACACCAATGACCTTCCCCATGGCATCACAGGATGTGCAGTTTGCTGATAAAACCACAGTCCCCTCTTCTGATCCCTGAGTTACCAAGGGCATGGAGGGTGAAGGTGTACTTTCCACTCTCTCTCTTTGTGTGTGTGTGTGCGTGTGAGTGAGTGTGTGTGTGTGTGTGTGTGTGTGGTGTCTCAGTAAAGTGGTGGTGTCTTTCTCTGTGTGTGTTCCTGTATGTTTGCGTGTTAGTGGTTGTGGACAGAGGAGAGATTGAGATATGAGAAATGAAAGGGCTGTAGGAGAGAGGGAGACCCCAAAGAGAGGAATATAAGAGAGTGAGCAGTGAGGGGGAGAAAGACATGGAGAAAAAGGAGGTAAAGAGAGAGAGAGGGACAGAGAGAGGGAGAAAGAAAGAGAGAGCGAGAGGGAGAAAGAAAGAGAGAGAAAGAGAGAGAGAGAAGCCTTGCCGCCTTGTGGGACATAGTGTGCTTTTTTGGGGTCAAAGAAATGGATGAAGAGAAGTGGCAAATTAAAGATGGGCCTTTGCCTCAGAGGAAATCTTCCCATCCCTAAGCAGGCACATGAGAGGAGGAGAGAGGGAGAGTAAGCAAATGAAAAGAGGGAAGGGAGGGAGGGAAAGAGAGAGAGAAACAACTTTAAGGAGAGGTTGACAGTGCTTCCGCGCAGCCACAAGCCAGACAGGAGGGTCAACTTTCCAAAATTGACAAAAACCACAAGACGCCTCGACGTAGCAGAACAGGACTCCACTGGGGTGCTCCCTCTCTGCTTTCTTCCCCTCTCTCCCCTCCCTCCATCCCTCTGGTGTGCTCAGACTGCTGGAGATGCACCCTTCAATGACACGGCCCTCTCTTTGAGAAATGTCCCATTCATTTTCACGTTCTTTCTTTCCTCTTAAATTTGCCTGAACCACACGCGACTTCCTTCTCTCCTTGGGCAGCCTGACGCACAAGGGAAGACACACGTAACTCAAGCAGACAGATTACAGAAAGCACAGGACTCTGGCTATGCTCGACGGAACCCATGAAAAAAGAACAAAGTACACAGATTTCCTGTGTAAATCTACTTCACTTGATTGAAGCAGAGACCGTAAAAGCGGAGCGAGAGGCACAAACGTTATTAAACAAATTAAGTTCCCTGTTCTATTTTTGTAAAGGGGGAGGGGGAAAATCCCCCCTTTATGCAAACCGGAGTCATGCACTTATATGCTGATATTGAAGCTCATTGAAAAGTTTAAATTGTGACGTTATGTTACAATCCTTCTTATGCAGACCGGAACTATTCACATTTGCTCCCACTGTAATGTATTATGTTGCTCTATCTTGGTCAGTATTCAGTGATCTTTGATTGAACTCCTGATCAAAGATCCTCCCTGTATCCTCTGTGCTTTCCAGAGTGTAAGTGTGGCTTAAAGGCTGCTGTTCAGCAAAAGTTGGTTAGTTAGCCTATTATTTCTCCAAATCATATTTGCATGCACATATACCTAATAAACATCCAATGTTTTAAACAAATTACCTTAGTATAAAATCGAATTGAATCCTAAATGCTATGCACCATGCAATGTTACCGAACAAAAGGCAATTCTGCACTGACATCAATTACTAATTACTTATGATCTGTAATTGCTAATTAATTAATTAGAAACAATGACCAGTATTCACGAAAGCAATCCTCATACAAGAACATTTAGATGAATCCAGTAGGTGGCCGACCTCTCTGTCTTGGTATATGGTAGAATGCTAAGGAAATAATAATGGCCAAATGTTGCTGGTGCTATTAGCAGTCAAACATTGCACAAGGTAGGACCAAGTGTCATTTTCCTATCAACTACATGATGCTTTTCTCCACATTCAGCAATGCACTACGCTATGCATATTGTAATTAAACCTCCCACATGCAGGAAACCTGCTCATGTTGATAAATCACTTTTCCTGGACTTGTAAAGAAAGTTGAAGCCATCAAGAGACAACAACTGTAATTTTTAAAGCTCGGTTTCAGAGTACAACAGCTTACTAATCTCTTCTCACACTGTTTGCATAAAGAAAGTCTCCTCCTCCTCAGATATGCATATATAAATGGTTTAAAGCATGAATTGTAGGGGGGTAAATTGCATGGTGATTAAACTAAATAATCACCAATAAATGAGAGTCATTCTTAAAGTACACCTTGTCTCATTTTTTGAAGCCACTTTTTATCTTGTTCACAAAGGAATAATAATTACACATATTCAAAGTATATACTAATACATGCAAATGATGTTGTGAAAAACATTGTTTTGGTAGGGAAAAAATGTTCTTTCGGTAACTTTCTTCATCTACCAACCACTTTGACTGGTAGGCCAAAAAGTTAATTTTGTTCCCTGCGCACACACCACACAGGCTCATATGGAATGCGTGCAGATCACTGGGTTCCAGTCTGGGGCTGAGGCCAGCATTCTGTGAGCTCATCTTGATGGAATGATAACGAAGCCAGCCAACGATCAAAGGCCCTGAAAAAGGGCCTGCACAAGAAAAAATGAGGCAGAGAGCGAGAGGAGTGGGGAAGGAAGAGAGAGGGATTGGGAGAAAGAGAGAGAGAGGGAGAGAAAAAGGAGAGAGAGAGAGAAGCATAAAAAATAAAAAGTCTTTTTCATCCCGTTCCCCAGAGAGCCCGAGCAGCCCGTGCTCTTAAAAGTGTGATTCCAGCTCTGAGGCCCAAGTGACTGACATGCAAACATGTAAGTGTTCAAAAATAACAGCAAGCCAGACAGGAACGAGAGGAAGGAGGAGGGGGGTGGGTGGTGAAATTATGAAAATGCTGTGGCAGAGAGGGGGTTGTGGGGGGTGAACAGAGAGAAAGAAAGAGAGGGAAATAGGTGGGGAATAAAAGACAAAAAGTGATGAGCGATGAAGTGAAAGAATGGGAAAAACTGGGAATGGGGAAAAAAAATGAGAAATGGGGGGTGTAGATGGCTACAGAGGCATGACAGTAAGAGCAACTCTGACTGCTGATAAATATGTTGGCAGTTGTACTGTGCAATCTACACTCCACTCCAGCAGACGCGGTTTTCATGATCTCCCTCCCCAGTGACTGGCACGACACTAGAAAACCTGATGATTGATTCCTAAAGAGCCAGCCCACAAAGCAAGATAACTCCCCTATCAGCCCTCGCAGATCTTCCAGTCGTCAGTTAATCCAACAACTGCGAAGGGAAAAAAAACTTCAGTTAGAACCTAAGGTTCTTGACACAAGTAATTTGAATGTTGCATTGATAAAAATTCATTGAATCCACTAGATTCTCATTGAAAACAAAATTTAGCGAAAAATGCTATCTAACTACAGTGTGTGCAGGAACTTCTGAGCTTGTCAAAAATGTTTTGATGTATATGTATGAATATGTTAGAACTTAAAAGAAGCTACTAAGCTGCAGCTATGCATATTGAACTGGCAACTAAATATCATAAACACGTGAAATAGGCCATTCACACTCATATCATTAAGTCAAAGCTATTTTGGGCAATGTGAGAAGTGTAGTAAATGTAATTATTAAATATTGTGCCTGCATCCCATACCTGGTTGGACATGACTAGTCTTGATTCTAGTATAGATTTATGCCCAGGAAAAGTTGACTTCCCAAGCACAGTGCAAAAAATAAGCCACAAAAACCAACTCCACCACCTGCAACATCCTCAGGACATCAACAAGGGAAAAGTATGCTTGCGACCCAGCGGACCTATTGACCCTGACAAAAGCTAAGGAAGTGCCCCTCACAGCCCACCTTTCATGGTCCCCCGGCAAGTCTGCCTTGGAAATATCTATGGTACACTCAAATAAACAAAGAGAGAAAGGGAACAGACAAATCCAGTGGACAGTTTCCTCCACATTGTTGAGGTTAGATCAATAGGAGTGCTGTTGGGGCCTTCCCCAGGCCTTGCTTTCTGATGACGAATTACTTATTCCCACCAGGCCCCAGGAGGTGAAGGAAGCGCACTCAGGGCTTCAGGCTTTGTGCAGTGTGTGTGTGTGTGTGTGTGTGTGTGTGTGTGTGTGTGTGTGTGTAAACTTGGGTGGGATCGTGCTCAAGGCCATGCCGAGTGACACTGCTCGGGGAACCCCTTAAATCAAAGCTGTTTTCCCTGATGCAGCACAGACCCCGGCTCCACACTGGGACACCAGGCACAGCCAGACTTGGGGTCGGCCAAGGGTCGCAACGTCTAGCTAGCATCAGTCTTTAATCGCAAGCTGCAACAGTGTATTCTATCTCAAGTTCCTGATCAGCAATTTATGCATGTCTCAAAGCTTTGCTTCTTCCTAAGTTTTCTGTCTAACTAATAGAAAAGTTCAGTTAATTTAGTTTGATAAATACCTTGTATTTGTGGCAAATGATCTGGATGACTATTGAACAGGCGCAATTTGCTAACTTGTGCTAACTGGTTTTGTGACGCCAGCCTCTACAAGGCAGCTATGTGGTGCGACTCTGCCTTGGCTCTGTTGCATTCCCATCAATTCACTCCTGCGGTTTTGCCGTTTGTTGATGCATACTAATGACTATGACTCATCCAATTAACTGAGGTGCTGAATTGATGTGGTAAAAGTCATCTATGCTGGAACTGGCCTGCATCATTCTTTTGGGGTTCAGAGGGAACTGGATGAATCACATATTTAGTGCTGAGATTCTGTTGTGCTCTTCTGCAATGGGCTACTTAAACTTTGTGGTCCCCAAATGTTTACACCTTCTTTCTGTAACAAAACAAACTAAATGAAAACAACAACAACAACAATCGGTCAAACAAAAAAATCGGTTGAAGATGATGATGTGTTATGATACAGTGTCTCCATGCTGGTTCCTACTGGGCTTCACTCGTAGTGGAGATCAACTAATGCTCCTCTAATATAAATTACTAACTGCCACTAGCAACAAAGTGTAAAGTGAATCTTATCTTGTCAACCAGGTTAATATAACAGCTAACCTTATCAAATGTGCTTTAACACAGGACTTATATGGGGCCTATCCGTTATCAGGGAGTACTGTATTATTACACTGCATATGTATGCAGAGGTGTGCCATCACCAACGTTTAAGCAGAGCCACATGAGAGACAATGAACCCGATCAAGAAACAGATAGCAGCCAGAGAGGTCAGGAAAGATCTCAGTAGTATCTGCACATGTATCCACATGCCATTTTCAGCTCCAACTTTGACAGCAATGATGAACGCAGGAGTCACACATTAGGAAGACAAATGCAAATTATCATCAAGACTGAAGAGACCAAGCATAATGAGGCCAAACCTGGACTTCATAGTAAGCTTGGATGAAAAGAGATCCACACACCCTTACTCATAACTGAGATTCCCTAATAACAGACACACAGGGTACCACTGATATTTGCTGGTCATTGTGTAATTAGACAATGTGCATAACATTATCAAACAGCTACTTCCCAAGTACACTAATGGAAAAGACGCTGCTAGATGCTATCTTCTATAAACATAGTGGGGTTTTCCAAAGCCAGTTGTTGTGAAATAGTGACGAATGAACGTCCTGTTGGTAGGACTGCAATCTACTCCGGCTCAAAGCCACATCCAACTTTCAACCCCCCCCTTCTCCCCCTGCTTCCAGTCCTTCCACCTTTACCTGCCGCCACTAAGGAATGTGTGCGAGGGAGATAAGCGAGCTTCAAATGTGCACACCACACGTGCCTTATTGATTTCCATGCTGGACCCATCTCTGCACATCAAACAAGGTCACAGTGGGTAGAAATCAAAACAGAGAGACTGGGAGAGTAAAAGACAGACCCAGAGAGGGAAAGGGAGAGAGTGGGAGAGGGGGAGAGAGAGAGAGAGAGAGAAAGAAAAAGAGACAGGAAAAGAGACTAAGGTAGTGCAAATGAGAAAGGGAGTGAGAGAGCAAGTGAGAAAGAGAGGAACAAGTGACAGAAGAGAGTGAGAGAAAAAGAGTGAGAGAGAGAGAGAGTGAGTTCTTTGTTGATTGAACGGTGTGCTGGATTAGTGTGGGGCCGGTGGGCTCTACAGGGACAGGGGCTGCACCATGTGAGGCCCAGAGCCATTCAGCCACAGGCTCACCTGCCTCCTACAGGATGGAGAACAGTACCACAGAAGAACAATGACTTCCTTACCCACAACAAACACTGTCTAGGGATAATCTATACGGGTGGTGGCGCGGAGAGATAAACTAAGAAATACGTGTTACATCTACCATGTTGGTTTTAGTAAGTACCAAACATGCTCTTATTCATAGTCTTGTTAACTTCCTGCAAATCCCAAACCACAAGCCGAAGGAGAGAACTCAAGACCTAGACACATACAAATCTTTACATTTTATGTCCAGCTGAACCTGTGCAATAAAAACACTACGCTGCTAATAAAAATAGTAGGCTATATGTTTAAAAACATGGCTTAAATATTACTTGAAATGACAATAACAACAGCAAAACTGACACAAATTTAGTTATACAGGTTAATCGACTTCTTATGCTTTAGGCACCACAAGGTACTCTTGCTCTTGGCCACAACTGCCAATTACAATCAAATCACATTGCACTACACAATTAAAACATTAAGTGGTAAGTCCTTAAAGAAGAACAGAGAACAAGGTGCATTTAAAATGCAGTCTGTTAGAATTCTGTTGTATTCTGTTCTGTTGTAGAATTCTGTGGACTACCCCAGAGGGAGAGGGAGAGAGAGTGTGTATGTGTGTGTTTGTGTGTGTACTGGAGGTGGGTGTTGGCAATCAGACTGTTTGATACTGGCCTTCAGATCGCCCTGGAGGTGCCCTTCAGCCCCCACACGCTCCACCTACTGCCTCTGCCCCTTGGGGTTGCAGTGCTGGCTGGCGTGGTCACTGCTTGCGCCTACGCTCTGCTACCAAGGTGAGTGGATGGATGTGTGTGTTTCTCCTGATGCACATGTTTGTTGGGAGCTTGTGCTCAATGGGATAGAGGAGTATATGTGCAAGCGGAAAGGTTCATCTTTGACTGTGTTGGCAACGTCAAATATGATCACTGGCAAGCCTATTTTAATCGTACATCCAGCCCACCAATACCCTCCAGAGGTAGACTGCTTGTTGTTGCAGTTTGGTCAGCCATTTGAAGAATGATAGTCCATGTGTATGCACTGACGGAGTAGAGATGGAGTAGTCTTTTGTTTTTGAGCAGCCTTGCATTAGATAGTGTAGATTTGTTCTGTTCTGTCCTGTTCTGTGCTGTTAGGAAGGTATGCTCATAAACATGATTAATCATGATGCACTACATTTGACATTTTGGGATATTCTTTAGACCTTAAAGCCACTTTGTCAATAATAAATAGCGCATGCAAAGATGTAACATTTTTCAATGAACAGAATCTTCATTTGTGTAATGCTCTACTGGGTAATGCCAAACTCACAACTTTCATTCAAACTTACATATTTGGCCCTTTGAATAATTAATTACTGACGAAACATTTCCAGGAGACACTTATTCTGGACTGCCTGACACTGCAGATGATTTTTTTAATTTTCCAGTGTCAGGTTAGGCAGACATTTTGTTCCTTTGCCACAACCTGCTTCAACAATGCCCCGTCCCTTTGAGGGCATCCATCTACAGTAGATGCAACGCAGAGCACCACACCTGGAGAGCGTTAAGACAGATGTCTGAATATCCCCTCAAGTCATCTATTTGCTAATTCTCCACAGCCGCCTTCACTTTCAGACTCCGAGATGTTTGGCAGCTGAGCTTAGAAGCACCCGAGAACAAAGACAGAGATGACGAGAAAATGGTGTTGGGGATGGATGGAAAGGCGCATGAGTGCACAGTCTCGTTCCTTCAGCTGGTGTGGAGAGAGAGCTCCTTTTTCTCAAAGTGAACTGCACCTTTAAAATAGCGTCTCACGTTTGGCATGCAGAGGCTTTTTCCTAATGAACTGCTGCTTCTAATGCAGTGCCCTCGCCCCGTATGCTAATGTCCTATGATGATCAGAAGCAAACGGATGAAAGAAAGTGACTTTGTGTTTTTCTCGCCCTCTCTCTTTTTTTTGGTAGTTGTTTTTTTCCCCTTCCCCAAGGCTTTGTGATTCTTTGTGTCATTGCAACAGTAACTTTAAAGCCAAACTGATATGGCACAGTTCATCTACGTGGGGGTGGGGAAGTGTCTGTGTTTGTGTGTGTGTGTGTGTGTGTGTGTGTGTATGAGAGAGCTGCTTTGCTTTGGGGTGGCTTTTTACTCCCCCTGCACCAAAAAAAAAAAAACAAAGAAACACATTAATCATGAATTCACACAAACAACATACCAGCTGCTGTCCTGTGTTAATCTGTGCAGTCAGGAAAGCAGGCAGTGAGAGAAACACACACACACACACATTTGAAGTACATCAATCAGCCTCTTTACGCAGTTTCAGCTCATTTCAATTCCTGCACCAGTCCTCATATCTTTCCTATCAGGCGGAGCATGCACTTAATACTCGCCCACTCTCCATTCCAGCCCCCTCCCTACCTCTACTCTTTGAAGCCCAGGGCTGCCTTTAGACGTGGTCAGAGGTGCTGGGCTGCTGCTGAAGCAGGTGGCAAACTGAACCAGTGCAACATGGACTATTTGCTAGCAAATCTCACAGATTCATTAAAACCGTTGACAAAGACCAGTCCTATCCTCCAACACAGATGTGCCACCATGGATTTGCTAAGCAAAGCAACCATTATTTAAATTTCATGACACATATTTAAACAGCAGCCTGTAGTTTTGCATGCATTCTAGTGTATATCAATAAATAACCAGGGCGTTCCACTTGCACTTGGAATGAGATGTTCTGTGCAATTGTAATGTAATTCTTTCTGAACCGAACAAGGATTTCCTTAATTCAGTCCAGTTGTCGCAGAACGGACATATCACTCTCACACTTAAACAGCTCCGTTTTCTTCTAAAAAGACCTCTGCTCGGCTACGGAGAATTACCAGCGATAAACTTTAAGCCCCCAAGATTAAATCTTGACACAGTCGGAAACCATGGGCAGCGACTGTGTTTTGAAAACCCCTGAAGAAACGAAAATGAGTTTTTTTCTCCCCCTCTCTCCCTTTGCCTCTTCTTGATTTGGGTGTTTGGAATCTGTGAGCTCTGCGCTTAATTGGGCAGAACACATTCGGCTCTCATTAGGGCTTCCCTAATCGGAGTGTGACCTGGTAATGTGGTAATGTGTGTTATTAATTACTGTCAGGAATGTGCTTGGGCCCCGGTCCTCTCAGGGCCCCTGTGCATGCTGGGCCGGCAGTCTTCAGTGCCTCTTGGAGAGGATTTATAGGGATGAGGCACCCTCATCTCGCTTGGATTATCACCCTAGATGCTAGCCGTCTTATTAAGCGAAGAGTTGCTGCTGAACGTGCCTTTGAGAAGCGTGCCGTGTGATAAGACCGGGGCCAAGTTGCTTTGCTGGTGCAGGGAGAACTATGTGACCTCTAATGTGTGCACAGGCATTCTGACAGCCCCTCACGGGTATGTACAGTGGCTTGCCACCAAGCATTAGCAACCTCTGCTAGGGCAGAACTGTCCTCAACATTGCACAACCAAAACAGACACTCATGCACTTAAAACCTTGCTCGAGGAGCAATGATATACATCTCTGGCGGTACCCGAGCAAACAAGTAGTAAACAAGGGTATAACAGTGCGGGAGGGGAAAATGCTTGAGCCCCAGAAAGCTGACGTCATCTCAATTTCTGGGGATTTTGGTTGGTTTCTCAGAGTACTGGTGGTGGGGCTGAGGGGGGTGGGGGGTGGTGGGGAGGAGGTTAAGCATTCAAACATGATTTAACGCCTGTGGTAAGAGCGTGTCAAACGTGGCTACAGCTGCTACGAGTTAAAGCCAAGTGGAAATTCTTCCTCCCCCTCCTTCCTTGCTCCATTCCGCTCTTTCTCCGACTAACAGACATGAAAGAGCGCCTAGGTATGCCAAGGCCAGACAAACAATACGCAGCTCTAATGGGAAGCGTGTGATGTTTCCAGTGCGCGTGATAACAGCGCGGGGGCCAGGCTCCCTCACAGAGCAAGCGTCGCACTGCACTACACTGCACTGCATTGCAAAGAGGCCTCTTGCTAACTGCCTCCAGTCCGAGCTGCTGCGTTCTGGGTCTCCTCACAAAATGGAGGCCGCCGTCACCACAGGCCTGACGTCTCCACAGGGGGCGCTCCATCGTGACATGTTTCTTATCAAAAGAAAGCTGTCTAATTTGGCATGGATTTTATAAAGAGGCAAGGGTGGCTCTTAATTTTCACCAAAGATTCTAGAGAAGAAAGGCGCAGCAGACTCTGCAAATGTTCCGTTTGAAGACAGAGGTGCAAGGAAAGAATGTTTCAAACATAATCGGCTTGAAAAGTGCTCTCCATCTTTATCAATAATTGAAACTGAGTAAATGATCTTACCTGAGTGTTTCCTGGAAGTCCGCCTCTTTCCTTTTCGCCTCAACGCGTTCTCTGTCCAACTCACTCTGCAGCTCACGCACCTATGTAAGAAAAAGCAGGGTGTCATATACTCTGAATTTTTTCTCCTCTACCGAGCAGGGCCACCACAAATACCCTTGGCTCCTGTGTGTTACGAGCTCAACATTATGATTCAGACCTCAATACATTAATACATGTCTTATGTGAACTCTTAGTGAACTGCATTAGACCTTGAGGATGTCCTGGGCAATAAACTATTTCCTTATTGCTCGGGGTGGTGCTAGCATAGCGGTTAAGGAACCTGACTAGCACGCTGGTAGCCTGGAAATTGTGGGTTTTAATCCTGGCTGCCACCGTTGCGCCCTTGAGCAAGGCACTTCACCCTAAGTTGCTCTAGGGGACACTGGCCCTGAAGTAATTGATAGTTTACGAATGTAAGTCATTTTGGGTAAAAGCGATGCATAAAATGTAATAATTTTATCACGTTCATAATGAGTGATGATGGCTCACTGAGGTACTCTTCACGGCTGTATCTAAAAGACCTGTGAAGTAGCCTGCATATCCATTCCCGACTCTGTTCCTCTGAGTCATTTTCTTTGCTCGTGTCCAAGCTCTCCACTGCTCCTCATCCCTTCTCCTTTAGCCCAGGCCTCTCTCCATTCACCACCAGTCCTCTGGTGACAGACTGGTGTCACTTTGGAAGCTCCCAGTCTACATACATCTATCCATCCATCCATACATGCATCCATCCTTCCACCGTGTGCAGGAGGTCATGGGTCATGGGTGGGCTGCAGCACCAGCCTGGGCCAGCTGGCTGCCGGTGCAGGTGTGCAGCATGCACATGAGGCAGCCCGGTGCAGATGTGTGAATGCCGGGAGAACCTGGCGGAGCGCCTGTCCATCTTCGTTATGACTTTGATGATGAATGGAGTAGGGGGTGGTGTGTGGGTGAGTGTGTGTGTGTGTGTGTGTGTAGGGGCAGATCTTTGAAAGCAGGCTTTGCAGCTGGTTTTTGCTGGGGGGCCAGGTGTTTGGGTCAAGATCTTGTTGAGTGTTGGCCTCCCCCGTTCAACAGGGGCCATTTCATTAAGGGCCTGCTACTTTTATGGCGGCGTGGAAGCTTTGAAGCATCCTGAATTGGGCGAGGGGCTGCTCCCCAGGTCTGCCTATGGGTGAGTGAATTACCAAGGGCCGTTAAGTGTGCCTCAGACAGCAGTGACAATCACTGGTCACTACTCTTGTCCTCCCACTCTCCACCTTTGTCCTCTTTTTTTTATATTTTTTAACTGGGTTACCCCACTTGACCCTTTGAGGGACCCGTCTCCTCCATAAAGAGCTTCTGGGAAAAGTGTTTTATGAGTTGAATGCTACTTTGAACAAAGGAGAGGTACAAAATCAAAGCAGATTCAAACTACTGAGGCCAAAGGGCTGACTTTCATCTCAACTTTTAAACTAGGCTTCTTGTGTTTAAAGCTGATTACCGAGAACAAGACTGAGAGGGCCTCACTTTCATGCTGGGACATTCGATGGGGGGCTCTAGAGGTTAGAGTGTCTGCTGTATGGAGGACAGTGCATCAATACCTATCATCATCATCACCCATTAAAAACAACAAAGATATGCATTGGAAAGGAAAGACAATCTGTGCGCACGTGTCTGTGTGTGTGTGTTTTACCTTTTTTTCACTGTTGAACTGGAAGTCAGCCATCTCCTTCTGAGCTAGTGTCTCTTGGTCCTGAAATGTAAAGGTAACATACAGTGTATATCTCTCTGCGTGGAACCATCACAAATATGTTGATCATGTGTAGACTGGCATCATGTATAGAATGGGAATGTATTGCACTGCTAATTTTCTCAATTTGTGTATTCATGGTTCTTTCCTTTAAATATGGCTTTAAAGGGACAATCTTGGGTTTGTGTTCTGTGGAGGTGACGTCTCCGAAGAGTCTTACTCTGATCTGCTTCTGTCTCCGATGCTCGCTATCCTGAAGTTGCTCCTTCAGCTGGACAACAGTGTTCTCCAGGCCCTCAATCACCTCAGATGCCTGCACATCAGCCAGTAAACACATTTCTTCTTTAAACACATTAGTCTTTTTACAAAATTATTGAGCATTCTGCAAACAGGATATGAGACTACTAAGAGAGGGGGAACACTCCAAGACAAGGCAATAAGACAAATCTTACACTCCAAAACATTTTTGTCAAATCCAGCCATTTGTTCATTCTTGGTGTACCCTAAAAACAGTGGTCACCTTCCAGAATCACAAGCTTTAAGTGTGTTTGCCCTTCCTAAATAAAAAGATAGGGTTAAAACATCCTCTTATTTAAGGAAAGATGTGACAAGGGTTTGTATTTAGTGGCAGACTATGTTCTATGGTATACCACTGGGCTGCATGTTTTATACAATGCTGCTGCATACTCCCAATGAAGCCACCCAATCCTACCACTCCATCCCTGCCTGAGTTCCAGTCACCCAAACCCCTCACCTTAGCAGCAGAGAGCATGTGCTCTTTCTGGTAGTGGCTGAGGTCTGTCTCGTGGTTGGCCTTGAGTCTGCGCAGGCTTTCCTCATGTTGCTCTACCTGCTGCTCAGCCTGCCTCTGCAGCTGGGTGCACCTGACACCCACCCCCCACCACACACACACACACACACATCACATACATTCACTTACATAGGTCAGGGACTGAGCCTGGAACTCAAGGCAAAACATTTGTCAGTCATTTTGTGATGCTGGAATCATATTAGGTTGCCTATGTGCTGGATTGGATATGGAACAGCAGTACAAGGGAATAAAACAATATAGCAAATACATTCTATTTATCATACTTTAACATACCTAGTATATAAACAAAAGCAATTATGGCAGTTGAGTTAACAACTAAATATCTAGTTGAATGTCGAATTCAGTAACACTGAACTTTTAACTAACTACCAAAGCCTTGTACCGGTGATGGGAAGTTAGGCGAGGCTACCTGCGGTTGGCCTCTTGCAACTCGGAGCTGATGGCTGCAATGTGGATCTCCAGCTTGGCCTTCTCCTGGGTGACCTTCTGTCGCAGGGCATTCCCATTCTCCACCTCCAGGGTCAGTTGCTTCACCCGCACCTCCAGCTCCCGCGCAAGCTGCTCCTGTTAGCATCCACAGAAACCAACCCATTCAGTTGTCTCAGAGCCCAATCTCTCTTCATAGTGCATGAGCAGTCTTTACCAACTCAAACAGTCTTTGGCAAACATAGACATAGCAACATCTTAGCGATAGGGGCATTTGAGTGTAGACAGAGAAGACTGTTAATGGCTCCAAACGATCTTTGGAGTGGATTAAGCCTGTTTCTTAATTAGAGGACAATTTTAATAAAGATCTCCACTCGAGAAAAGCTTCTAGGATTAGACTTAATTCATGAACATCTGGGAGAAATGTCCTTAGTGTATTTTAAAGTCCTCCACTAAAGTGTAGCTGCAGTACCAGTAGCAGTATCAGCAGCAGCAGTCGTAAAGCATATTAAAGTACTAATATGCCATTTGCCCCAGAGTTTCTCAATATGTTGCACACTGTACTCAAAAAAGCCATTCTTACACTAAATCATCAATCATCGTATGCAAGATGATGCATCAAGGATAAAATTAAAGGTAACACTATATACAATATACTTGGCAACCGCACCCATGATGAACAAACAAACAAAAAAAATACCCTCTGTGAACACCATCCTCTGCACTGAACAAAAGCCTGAGCAGCGGCTCTGCAGCATTTCACTGCAGACTCCCTGTCTCTGGGGTCTTGAGCAGTAAACTTGAGGGGAGCTGAGATCTAAGTGCCAGGGAACAAATAAAAGTAAAATCTGATAGGAACTGCTGCATCTTCTGAACTACACAAAACTCTGCGTGCAAGGAAGGGGGGGGGGCACCCTTGATGTTTAAGACGCATCTTAACAAACTCGTCTGAGCACTGGTTTCTTCAGATTCTTCTTGGTGCCCTCCCTTCCCCTCCCCACTACAACCACCGCAACGGACCATCCACCCTCACCATCCTCCCAAATCTCCCAAGCCTTTCTCACTTCACTATTGCAGGAAAATAAATTACTATATAGGGCTTATTTTAGAGCCCTTTAGAAGCATAAAAAACACATTTACATGTATGTGTTCATATATGTGTTTTTGTGTGTGTGTGTGTGCGTGTGTATATGAGTGCGAGTGGGTCTGTGTGCACGAATTAGCACATGCGAGTGCTTCTTCCAATGCATTTTGAAATCTCTTAATCAAAACCAGGCATGGTCATTTGAAACCAACGCCTTCCAATGATTTACGCCCTCATCTTTTAATCAGCTCAAGCACAAGCCTGTCAAGCTCCATCAGGGACGAGAGAGATGCATCCTTGTTCTCTCTCGCCCTCTCTCTCTGGCTCCCTCTTTTCCGCGGCCGGGGTGGTATGGAATGTACTGTAGGCTGTCTGACTGATGCGAATGGTAATGGCAGACAGCTGGAGTCCAAGATGGAGACCCGCAGCTCAGGGAGCTGGAGTTTTGAGCTAAAGCCTGCGCCATCTGGTTTGGGCAGGGCCCTGACATTTGGAACAGCAGCATAATGGACTCAGAGGCAAAGATTAGCGCTGTCAGAATATGAGAGGCTAATGCTTCAGATGGTCGGGCAAAGAGGTAATTAAGCCTTATATGGTAGAAGCCTGCCGACAAATTGTTTTTCAAGTGTGGATATCCTCACATGCGTCACTGCAAATTTCTGGGGTATCATAAAAAGCTTACAATCCTGTGAGTGTTGCAAAACAATGGCTTGTACAAATCTTTAGCAGTAATTTCTTTGGAAATTAAGCTGTTTTCCAGAATTACTGGTATCCATCCATTCACCATTCACGTCAGTGTTTTTTTTTTTGTCAGACAGACACTGCTTTCGGAGACATACGAAGATTCTCAGCATGCAAAAGCATTCTGTCATGCCATATTTTGTTATAAGAGACTGATTTCTGGTCAGATAACTAAGATGGCTGCCATTTTAAAATATTATTTTCATGCATGGTTTATTTCTGACAACATTAGATACCAAACCAAAGACTATTTCAGAGGAATGCAGCTGGGATTTAAAAAAGCTTTTATGATGACTCGATTCAGGATAACCTGGCAGCAGCTAGTGATATGCCACTGATGCACTCTGCCCAGCACAAAGGGCTTTCGTTCTCCACAGATGAATTTGATACGAATAGAATGAAATTTATTATGTACGATTCATCTGTCCATTTGTAATACAATCACAAACAGTGATGAGTCTAAGGAGCTCAATGTAAAGCTTAACTGCAAAGCATCTTTTCTCCTGCAAGACAAATCCAACTCATCTTCTAGATTCGTACTGTTTTTTTTCCACTGTTAGTTTGCATGTCTTTGACAGGGGTTTTCTACCTCTCAAGAGCCTTTGGAATATCAGATATCGGTGCAGTGAGAGCACTTCAAACACTCGGGAGGAAAATATGTAGCGAGCTGAATGCACAAAAGAATGCAAAGGATGCTATCTCAATCAATCTTCCGTCCGAGCTGGTTAGCAATGCACTCCTGATTGCTTTCACCGGCTTGAGCTTGTTTCTCTCTCTGAAGTCTCCTCCAGTGAAACTTATAAAGCATGATATTTCTTTCTCTGCCTCAAAAGAAACCATTATTCCTGGATGCGCTGAAAAATCATGCATGGACAAACTTTTGGGCAGACAGGAATGTTACAGAGGATCCCATTCTGGCAACCATGCAACCGCAATTTGCAGACCGCAACACCTGAAAGTGAGGACGCGCAGGTAAAGCTGAGACTAAAATTTCGAGTGCTAGGGGTATTATGCATGCATGTTGAGGGGGGAAAAAGAGAAAACGGACGCCACTAAATTGTTTCTGTCTGGCAAAGTCCATTCATTTATCACAACAACGCTGCCAGTGGGAAACCCAACCTGGAGGAAAAGAGCGTGCAAAGCCTCTCAGATGTACAGAGACGAACACCCATCAAATTCCTCTCCACTGGATAACTGCATTTACAAGGAGGATGTGGAGGTGGCTGATAGCTAGGACAAAAATATATATGCCTGTGACATCACGACCCTTGTTCTCATGTCTTTGAAAAGCTTCATTTATTTTTCTGAGGAGGAGGGTGTGTGTGTGGGTGTGGGTGTGTGTGTGGGGTGTGTGGGGTGTGTGGGTGGGTGGGGGGAGGGAGGGCATAAAAAGAAAGGTAAACCAAAGCTATCAAAGGATGGTGGAACATCAAACAGAGATGAGAATGTGTGTATGTGTGGTGAGGGGGGTACATCAGGCCTTGCCTTTGGCTTTAATGGTGGTGGAAAAGGGGATGGGGTGTTGGGGGATTGGAGGGGTTGGCAAAGGGGATGAGGTTCCTCCAGCTCCTCGGTTCGGCTGACAGCCTGATGACTGGAGGCCAGACTAGAGCGTGTCTGGGAGGAGGGGGATTGGGGGGTGGCAGACGAGGTCTGTGTGGAGGCTCAGGTGGGCAGAGCTGGAAAGGTCACTCCTAAACCAACATGAGAGGGAGGAGCGGAGCAAGCTCATCTCCGACGACACAGGCTGCTTTCATCTGCGGCCCCGTCTGGGTGCGTGCCGCGTTTAATTATTAAAGAGAGACAGAGGGGGCTGCTGGGGCTTGTGGTAGTAGTGGTGGTGGGGAGTGTGTGGGCCTCATGCTTGTCCATTGAAGTTAAGAAATTCCAGACTGCTGACAGACCCTGGCCACCTATCGGCACCTAGCTGATACTTGTGAGGATGGCTGAATGCTAAATGACTGAAAATGCTAAAAAGAAGCAAATTATCTTTGTGGTGATGGGACACCCACCACCACCACTACCACCACACACCCACTCACCCACCCACCCACACTCTCACACCCACACTCTCTCACACACACACACACACACACACAAACACACACACACACACACACACACACAAACACACACACACACACACACACACACACTCATTTTGGCTGTAGAGCCCTATACCCCCAAAACAAACAGACTTCTACAAAACACACTCCCTCATTCAATCCAAGGTCTAATACAAGGTCAGTGGCCACAAAATGCTCTTTGTTTTGGTGTGTGTATGTGTGTGTGAGGACGTGTGTGTATTCTACTCACAGAGGGGGAGAGAGCTACCATAAGAAGACTAGGGGAAAATGAAAGGAAAAAGCCAGTCTAAAATAAGGAGCTATGATGAAAACAGTGTGCTCAGGAGATGACTGTGGCTAACGTCTAGCCACAATATCTTATCAAGGGACTGTTGAGATGTTTGGAAATGATGGTTATCCGACACTGTTTCAGTGTCTTAAACTACACTTGAGGCACAAACTTACTTTCTCTAGTAAGCCTTTCCAACGACTGCCATGAAACCCCCCCAACCCCCCCCCCACACACACAGACACACCGTTTTCACAGCTGAAACAAAGAGAGACATAGATCTAGAGCAGACAACGTTCAAATAAAATTGGACTTTGCGCTTAGGCTACCCCAAAACCCTGGTGATTTAATCAGAGCTGATGCTGGGCTGAGGTCTGCTGTAGGATCTGTGCTCACCGTGACCTGAGTCTGGCTGCTGTACTCCAGCTCCATCTTGGCCAGCCTCTGGTTCGTGTCCTCCAGCAACTCCTGGATGTTCTCTGTGTGCTTCTTTTGCAGCTCGAACTTGGCCTGCTCCATCTCAGAGACGGCAGTGTGCAGCTGCCAGAGGGGTCAGAGGTGACATGATTAACCTCAACCCTAATCACTAAGGCCTCTACATTTAGAGTTCTCAATAAGAGGAAACACAGGCAAAGGCCAAGACTTTTTTTATCTGGTGGGCAATAAGGTATGATATATGTCACAGATGTTACATTTAAAGTTAAAATTTAAATTACAGGAAAGAGATCTTCGATAAGCTGTTAATGTCAAGAAACATCGAGTTTAGGCTAGCTATCCTCAGGAGCCTTGCCCTCTCAATTTAATGAATCATCTCCATGTACCTTGTAGGTTCCTTACCTTCTTCTCCCACTCATTCTTCAGGGAGTCTACACTCTGCTCGGCCATCTTCTTCAGCTCGGTGATCTGCTTCTCCTTGTTCTCCCGGATCACCTGTGACTCACGGACCAGGCTCTGGACTGAAGCAGGATGTATTGACACGACACTGAGAACAGTCTGACAGATGAGAGCTTATAATTCACTCTTCCATACATCAAGCACTACATTGTGTGTGCTTTCCTTTGTTTCTTTGTCAGTCCCTACACCCACTCCTAAAACTGCAAACAGGCACAGAGGTTATCCATCCAATGTGGCTGGAAAGAGACATCAAGGCCAGTCTCTAGCAATTTGGATGCATGGGAGCTATAAATACATGTCTTTCAGTAAGTCCTTTATCTTTCTTTCTCTCTCTCTCTGTCTCTCTCTCTCAGCCCTGGCCACCCTACAACCTCCCACCTTTTTTCTCTAGCATCCGGATTGTCTCCTCCGCTTCCTTCTGTTTGCTCTTGAACAAACTCTTCAGTTCCTCCATCTCTCTGTTCTTGCGTTCCAGAATCTGAACCATAAAGCACACATGGAGACACACACACACACACACACACATTTCACCACATGCGATTTTATGCAAAAACATGTAATTTAGTCATTGGATCTGTCCAAAAACACTGTCACACTAAAACCTGTGGGGTTTCGATTGCCCACAGTCATGCCACACAGTGTCCCATGTCACACACTCAGACCCATCTGACTGAAATGCGTAGCACTGCGGCAGACCAAAGTGCTGTGTATCACGCTGAGTAACAGCTATACAAAAGCCATTCCTGACGCAACTTATGGGAAAGGCAAGGGCATTACCGAACAGGCCAGACCGTTGCTGGATGTCACTGGCTAACATTCGGAAGCGGTTGCCACAAAAACGAAGACCAAAAATTGGAAAAGGCTGGACACGTATAACGTGCCACGTCATATGGCCCAGATACGAGCTCCTATCTCTGCTTTCAATTCCTGGCTTCATCTGGGCGGCACATGCAGCAGCCGTCTGAGAGATGCTCCCCAGTCCTGTTGGGGAGTGGAAAACATTCTTATGCAGAGCCATGACTACAACAGGGTGAAGGGGAAGGGGAAAAAAAAAAGAAGAGAAAAACACTTTCTGCACACACCCCACCCCCCCATCCCCAATCTGAGTCTTAGCATGTCCAGCATTCTGTGGCAGACACTTGCGTCTTTGGAGGGGAGGTCGATCCCTTTAGCCCTCATCATCGGCTTGCCACTAAGTATGTTATCTGTAACTGCTTCTATAATACTCCAGACCCGGAACGATAGCTATATTATTCCCCAGAGGGGGATAACCAGAGGGAGATATGTCTCTTGCTCTCACTTGTTCTCAGTCTCTCTTTCTCTCTCTCTCTTTCTCTCTAAATCCTACCCTCCCTCTCTGCTGTACTCGGGCAGACAAATCCTTTGCCATTTGCCTCCTAATACTGGAAAAACTGTCAAAGTAAGTGTGTATCTTTCTTTCATGGAGAACTGAGAAGTGGTGAGACAAAAGACGACTTGTTCACAATTTCCATCATCCATCGCCTACAACATTCTGTCATGATTTAGAAAAATTAGGTAGATGGATGCATATAGAACACCTCACTTTTTTCCACACACTCATAATCATAACTATATCAGCTTCCAACTCTGCAGTTTAGTTTCTGACACTAATCTTTCACATTCAACCATAATTTTCTCATTAATCAGTCTGACTCTACACTATAAATTCTGTTGGTATCCTCTGTAAATCTCTCAAGCTCCCCACAGATCACGCCCATGAGAATGCGCCATTATCAATCTTTCCATCACACTGTCTCTCTCTCTCGTTCTGCCCCTCTCTTGTTGCTCCTGCTCTCCCTCCCCCTCTGTTTGTCTCTCTCTTTCTATCTCTCTCTCTCTCTCTCTCTCTAGAGTGCTGTGGCAGTACCAGTTCTGCAGGTCCTCTAACAGTCTTCCCATTGTGTTGGGTGCGGGCGGGCCCTCTGTTATTGTTCTGCAGATGCAGAGCTGCTGCCACTTTGATGTGGTATGAGGAATGTTTGGGGGTTGGAGGGGTGATGGGGTAAGGGAGGAAAAGGTTGGAATATTCTGACCCTGGTTGTGCTTGTGCTGCAGACAAGCTTCATGGCTGCGAGAGACAGGCAGGAATAGGGCTTCAGATGGGCCATGCAAAAAAATGTAGAGCTGGCACAGGCTGGTGATAGGGATGGTGACATACACAAACATTTGGAACGAAGGACGTACGGCAGGCTGAGTGTGCAAATATAAGCAGATGAAAAGCAATCCAAAGGAGAGACTGTAGAATGTGATAAAGTGTGTGTGTGTGTGTGGGTGGGGGGGGGGGGGTTGCCTGCTGTCCCTCCCATGAGGCCAAGGAGCACCACTTTGGTCAGGCATGCACTAAACTCGGCCCTCTCCTCCGAGCCCACAGCGAGCATTTTCAACCCCTCCTGGAGGGCAGGCGGAACAGACACCTGAGCAAATATTGACATCCCCGCTCCAAAATGGCTTTGAAGTTGCAGGAAAAGAGCACACAGCTCGCATCAACACACAAACACTTGGGTCCCCAGCGAGCCTGCCACCCTTGTGTGCGCTGGGAACAAACTTAAACAGAACAAAAATCCCCCAGGATCACAAAAGGACAACATGACATGTGCCGGGGACAAGGGGTGAGAAAGGCCTGTACTCAACACCTTTCTGCTGTGGCGGTCACCTAAAGGACACACACAAACTGTTTGCACTCTCACACGAGATTAATGAGCACATCCTCTCTCCACTTCTCTCAGTAGCCCTTCATAACCGGGAGACTTCAAAAGGGGGAAATAATGGCTCCAAATAGAAGCACAGTGGAAAGTTCAGACAGAGGAAAAAGGGGTGCTGCTACTGACTGCAGTGACAGACAGACAAAATAAAGACAGAGAGAACAGAAAAGTGAGTCTGAGTGGCAGCTAAAGCTGGACACCAAGACAGCGTTGTTAAAGACAGCATTTGCTGTGAAGCAAAGGCTCTGTCCTTGAGACAAAGACTCTGTAATGTGCTGCTGTCTCTCTTTAGGGAGGGGTAGCAAAGTGGCCCTGTCAGTCACCGAGCCCATTCCACAAACCATTTCCCTGTTTGTCTGTCCCTCAGAAGTGCACTCGGAGGATGAGTCCCCAACACACACACACACACATGTTCGGCGTCCGCCAGAAGAAAGGACGACGGAAGATAAAAGCTTGCCATCGGCATCATTGTGGGGTTGGGGCATTATGTGCCGAGAGTGAGAGATGGCAAAAGAAAAGCTGAGAAACACATGGTTGTACACTCACAAACACACACACACACACACAGTGTGTGACGTCCATTCAAGGAGTTTGTTGCAAGTAATTTCTCACTTTTTCTAGGCCCTTTGGGGGAAGCTCCATCATGACTTTATTTATTTATTTATTTTTACTGTACCTGGACTGCACCGTACACGGCCTCAAACTACAACTCAATTTATTTTGGCAAGACTAAGCAGCCTTAAGGTATGGCAATACTATCGCAACTGTCTGGTGTGCTGGACAGTCCAGTCAAATGACGGAGCCACTCAATCCCTGCGATGCCTCCCAAAAAGCCTGCGCTTCGAGTGTCAGCAGTTAAGAGTGGAACCTGCCCAGGGAGACAACAGAGGAGGGATTTCCAGATGGCTCCAGTCACAAAGGTGTCTCTAATCACTGGTGGCTCCTTATTAAAATGACACACTCCGCTGATCTGTCGTGTGTATCAGAGGATTTCAGATGCACTTCTATCATTATCCTCTTCTTTACCTGACAGACAATGACTGATTCCGCTCTTCATCCATTATGCATGGCCCAGATAATTAAAATGTAGCTTTTCTTTTGAGCACCTTTTCAAGGGATGGTTAAACTCCCCCCAAACACACACACACACTCTTTTGCTTTTTCTTCTTGTCCTTTGAAGCCGTTAAAAGTGGAGTCGGGCGCACATGACGCTAATCACCTCAGACACAAGCTGGAAACGATCTGCGTGCAATTAGGGAAGGCTTTCGGCGCAATGACAAAACCATCAAACGGTCCGGAGATGTTTTAGAGGGTTTGCAGGTGGAATATTGGGATCGGGCGGGGGAAAGAGGAGTGTGGCACCAAGTCACCTATCACAGAGACAAAGCCAATCAGAAGGCTTTAGAGGCCTGGGAAGCGGGACCTTTCCATGGGTGAGGGGGTCAGTGCGTCTCTCATTGTACAGATGGACCCAATTGGTGCACACAAGAGAGATCAAAGGGACGACTAAAGGAGAGCGAGCGAGGGGTCTGGCTACCTTCTGGACGTGCGCGTCATGTTTCTGTTGCAGCTGCAGCTTCTCCTCCTGGTGCTTGGCCTCCAGGACTTTGGCCCTCATCTCATTGCTCTGGGAGGGGGGAAGAGAGAGAGAGAGAGAGAGAGAATAAGCTTGTGAGCCACATTTAGCTGGTCTGAAGCTCCAAGCCATGGCTTCATTTGCTGTTGTGTGTCACAGACCAGCATTGCCTTGTGTTGGCTGCACAGAAACACATATGTGATGAACCACCTTTAATAAGCATGATACCACGCTCTAATTGCATTGAAAATACAGCTACCATTTAAAACCCAGACGGTAGCCATTTGCTTCTAGGTACTCATGTTCCTACAATAGCATGGTGAATTTAGATCAAAGGCATTCAGCAAGGCAGATTTACCATCAAACCCACCAACACAATTGAGATCACAGTGGCTGTGGATAGGGCTGGCTCTAAGTCTTTTCTCAACAAAGTGTTCAGTATGTGTACAAGGTACAGGTTAGCATGCGCACGCACAGAAACACACATATTTCAGGGAATCCTTTTAAGCCGAGACACAGATATTTGCCAGGTGAGGACCCACCCCCCCATACACCAGACATGGGCACAAACCTCAGTACCACTGCTGTCTGGCCTCTGAGGCTGCCCAGACATACACACACACACACACACACACACACAATGCTACCCTCATCTGTGTGACCTTTGAGTTTTCTGCTCAGTGGCTGCGATCACACACTTAACACATTCCACTGGAGCAAAACACTCCTAGAGAGAGATGAAGGCAGCGGGCCCATCTGTTCCAAGAAAAACAAATGATTCAACACAATTCTCTTTTTCTCCGTCTCAGCCTGACACACACACACACACACACACAAAACCAAACAAATGTTCCCTTGATTCAATACACTTGTGACTATGTTGAGACTGTGTTGAGCAATAGTCATTTCATGTTTTACAACACCATGCATATCACTATTTGTGAGGCAATATTGAGAGTTCATGTCTTTCATTTGAGTGATTTTAATTGCCCAGACCACATTCCGCAGAGATGTTTTGTGTTCCAGACAGAAATTTTCAGCATTAGTGCAACACTGCTTGCTTAATGACTGAGCAGCTCCACTCCTCCCCCTCTTCTTTAAGCTATCACTGAAGCATTCAATCATTCCCTACCCCTGCCCCTTGTGGGGTAAGCTGTGTGTGTGTGTGTGTGTGTGTGTGTTTGATATGACTTACATGTCTAAACCACACATCATTAGCCTCTCCATCTTCTCTCCTCAGACGTTTGTGCTAACCCCCCAAAAGTACCACCTCGTTCTTTCAACCACCAAGCAGCGCAGTGGCTTGAGGTCACCTTACGCCACCTCCTGAGGGTGCTGTATAGCTCTTCCCCAGGGAGACAAACATACTTTTCACCATTTCTGTGAGTTACAGGGAAGACGCTAACAGACACACTTGTGCAATAAATACTACACACATAGCACAGAGACCCAGACATGCTGACACCAACACAAACCACACACACTTACAGAAACTTAGAGACACACACACACACATACAGTGTCCCCTGAGAGCAAGGGCACATCTCATCTCAGGGAGGTACCACTGTGCGGTCTGTGAGTCAGAGCAGAGCGGCCACAACACAGCTGCTTTGGGCCCAGGTCACCCACTCTCTAAAAAAGTGACCCCAGGTTAGTCCACAGAGAACGTTATGACTGGGGGAAATTAAGAAGAGGATGGGGACGTGCGCATGTGGAGCTAGTGGCTCATGGGTGTGCTGGACCGCTGCTTGAGCAGTGAGGTCACCTGCGGTTCCACAGAGCTACGTGTGGATGCTAACAGCTAACGTGTGTGTGTGTGTGTGTGTTTGAGCGTGTGTGTGGTGGGTGAGGTCTGTTGAGTCACGCGCTTCAGGCTGTCGATTACGGAGTCGCCGGCTCCTGCTGTTCGTCTGAGCCCACTCGAATGGTCCGCAGGGCTGTTTTTAGAGAAGGAGAGGGGAGGCTGTTTGTTTGGTGGGAGCAACAAACCCATCACCATGGAAAAGCACTTCATTTAGAAAAAAAAAAAGACAAAACTTCCTCATATCCTGAGGAATTGAGGTGTTTCTCCTCACCTGAAACAGAACAGTTACTGCGAGTGTGTATGTGCTTGTGTGTTTATCAGCGTGGATTTTTTTTTTCTCAAAGATTTTCCAAAGATAATGTATTTCGATTAAAAAGACCACTAGTCCGTGTGCTGACAAGCATATTATCCAGACAAAAAAAAACCCCTTTGGTAGCAAACACCAAATGTTTCCACATGCTGACGTAATGTAAGGTGTTTTGTGCAAAGGCTCAGTAGGATGAAAAGCTTCCATTTCTCAGAAAAGTGATGTTCACAGCCTCACGTAGCACATGTCTAATAACCTTACCTTACCATCTCCATCAGCCTGGGAGAGACGGCACACACTTAAAACCACTGCAAGCTGTCTAAAGGCCTTTAAAGAACAGCTCCTTCTCAGCAGTTATCTGACTCTGACAGGGGCTGGTGCAAGGCTGTCTTTATCAGCTCTGTGCTTACACAACCACACAACCCCACACACACACACACACGCACACGCACACGCACAGCATCTTGTGAAACAGTGCTTTCTTCTTCTGCCACTATTTCTTGTGCAATCTCAGAGACCACAGGAGAGCAGCAGAAGGGGCTGTGCTCGACTGAAGCTGTGAAGTCAGTCAGACAGTCAGACAGACAGACAGACGGACAGACAGACGCAGATGCAAAAACACCCGTGTCACTCTCCTTCTGAGCCACTCTTCAAGAAGCAATGGCAAAGTAAATATACAAGGGAGGAGGGGGAAAAAAAGTTTTTCGAACTCGGATTTGAAACTTTTTTTGTTCCTTTCCAAAGGCATAGCGGGAAGAAAAGAGAAAGGCGCAGTCTTCAAGTCGTGAAGTCTGGTTCAGTCAGAAGTCTTGCATTTTTTTTTGTTTTTGTTTTGTGTTTTTCTCCTGAGAGAAAGCTCAGTGGGGCAACGGATTTATGGCACAGCACTAGTCTTTCTGGTGTCTGACGACAACAAGGTCCCTTTCTCAGGGACGCACAGATTTAACGTCCAACTAATTAATGGACTGTTCAACTTTCATGTTCAGTGGCTGTGATGAATGATTTGCATGCATAATGAATTGCTGCATCTCCTTGTCACTTAGAAGTTGTGTTGTGAAATGCTTACAGCTCTCTTAGGTGCGACACTCACGCCTGCTATAGCATCTGAAAGGAACATACAGATGTTTCTCCAGAGAGCAAAAGCACTCTATCAATATCTTTAGAAAGGCGTGGTGAGAGGGGAAGGGGACGAAAAGGGCTCAGATGAGCTGGACATGTGCACAGGAATTAGCTGTGGACAGGCTTAGCCACCTAAAGTATACTGTGGTGGGCAGTTTACAGTGCTATTGCTTCTGAAACTTCCTGTATAGCAGTTGCAGTTCTTCCCTCAAATAAGAAGACATATATAAATAGGCACATGTGGGTGCATCTATTATGAAAGTCCAAGGTGACTGGAGACTGAGTCAGTGGGCATGTATTTCGAGATGTTGGTCCATGCATTGCTTTAAAATAGCATGATGTATTTTAACAATAAATTAATGTTGTGCCTAAATATTTACAAAAATCAGCTCCCAAGAAGAGACACCCCCAAACAAAGCATTGCTACAATTCTTGTTATTTCACAAAAAAAGAGAGGGAGAAAAAAAACAAAGCACACACATACCCACACACACAACCCCGTTGGCAATTCAAAGAGAACGCCCCATTAGAGAGGAAAAGGTCTCAGAAGTCCGTGTTTGCCCAATTCCTTCAAAAGCCACTGTGTTCTGCTTTTAGCGCAGTCCAACAATTAGGCAAAGCTGCCTGAGCTGAGCTAAGCCGAGCTAGAGGCAGAGGGGGTGCCGTCCTGAGGGAGCGGCACGGCTGTGAGGCCCAGCGCTGCTGCGACGTTATGCTCCAGCACACTATCTGTCCACAAAATGGCTCAGGGACGAGCCCGAGCACCCGTAGAGGGACCTTCTCGGAGACGCACAATCACAAACGCACGGACACAAACAGCGAAAACGGAGGAAGTCCCGTAGACAGAAATTCTCCTCTTTAAGGCACAGCTACAGCTAAACACAAACTCATCCAAGCTCATCCAAACATTTTAAAACATACTCAATAAACTGCTTGGCTCCCTTTTGAAAGGATCCATTATCATTTAAGCTGATTCTTAATGTAAGAGAATGAGATTCAATACCACAGGGTAAAAAGTTCACAAATGTGATTCACCGATTCTTGGAAGTATTAGTGGCGTAACAACTCAAAAACTGAAAAACACATTTCATGGCAAATAGACGACCAGCATTCATATCACTTTAGTCAGTAGCTCAGATGTGGCTGATACGTATGGCGGCATGCGTGAGTCTGTGACTGATGAATTTCTCAGGGATTATGAGTTCATATGGTTAGCATTGGCAGAATATGCCGTCATTTCCCCCAAGGCTTTGGGGCCGAGAGGAAGTGAGGTCACGTTCAGATCCCAGGCACACCTGTCAGCTTTTGGCTCAGGATCTCTTCTGGGTTCTCTCCTCAGCCCACGCTCTGTTTGAGGAGTGTCTGAGCTGAGGCTCTAAAGACGGAGATCTGGGGGGAAACATGAGAGTGTAGAGGGCCCCTCTCGGAAAAAAATGGAAAGATCCACAGATTTCTACACATAGCAGACGCAGGATCAACCTCAATCCCTAAAGCATTCTGACTGGCTTTCGAGTGCAAAGAATAATACTGTGTTAAGTGAAATAGGTGGAATCAAGATCTGGGTGGCGCACAGGCACACACGCATACACAGACACACACGGACAGACAGACAAACACACAGATCTACTATCAAGAAACAAATGTGGCCGTAAAAACCCTCTGACACAACCTACCACCCTTGCATAGATCTCAAGATGTTGCCATGCCCAACAACTTCAGCATAGTTGATCCTGAGCTGATGTAAACCAACATTCTGCCTAAAATGGTATCACACACCAGAAGCAAACTGTACAGCTTATGGGAAGTGAAAAGACAAAGGTCTAGAACAATGTATGACAGGTGGTGGTATGGGTGGTGGTAGCGTAGTGGTTAAGGAACCTGGCTAGTGTGCAAGTAGCCTGAAAAGTTGTGGGTCCAAATCCCAGCTGCCACTGTTGTGCCCTTGAGCAAGGCACTTAACCCTAAGTTGCTCTAGGGCAGACTGGCCCAGAACACTTGATAGTTGATGAGTTGTAAGTCGCTTTGGATAAAAGCGTCTGCTAAACGCATAAATGTAAATGTAAATGACAGCATCATGTTATAGCCCAATAGTAAAATCATGAAAACTGCAAATAAAACTGTGTCATCTGTCAAACAGTAAAAACAGTGTCATCATACTTGGCGGATAGCACTGAATTATCATCTAATCAATGCTCTCTTGTATTTGATTAGTGCCCACTACACAGAATCCTAACTATGCCAGATCACTGAATATCCATGAAATGAAGACAACAGGCAAAACAGCAACGGCCTTGTTTTTAGTTTTATACATAAATTACAGGAGCTAAGGGACAAATGGCTGCAGTTACTTTTTGAAGAAGTTCATCATCCTTTCGGGTAGCACTTTATAAAAATTCCTCCCTATTAAGTATTTATTAAGTATTAGTTAAGCTGTTGATAGCACTTTGTTAATCATTTGTTAGTAATTATTCCTTAATTATTTCTAATTAATTAATAATTAATAAACATATTTATTGTTTTCGTGTGTGATGAATAAGTCCCTTATAAATGTATTACTTAAGAAATGCTTAAGAAACTGTTTATTAAACATCTGTAAATATCTTTACTAAGTACTATACATCATTTATTATGCATTAGTTAATATATTTGTTGAGAATTATTAATTGTTTTATTATCTATTCTCTTTATTACTTAACATATTGTGTACATTTTGGTTCTGTTACCAATCCAAGAAATGACATAATGCTTATAAATTAAAAGTTCATACTTAATACATGATTTGATAAATATTTATAAATGTTTCTCAAATTACTTACCTGTTAACAAATGGAAGTTCATGATCGGTAAATAATGCTATAATGCATATGAAATAATGCTTATAAATGAAATCTCAATAGTTTGTAAATGACTTATTAAGCATCAGTTGATGTATATTTTCCAATATTAAGATATTGCTAATAGCTTTTAAAATGTGTCAGTGACTAACAAATCACTTTAACAATGTATTTATGCCTTGGTAATGATGGACACATACCAATGATGACCATACATGATGATTAAATCAAGAGTTGTTTGTGGTTAGTTAAGTATGTTTTAAGATGCCATGTAAAGTGATGACTGCATTGTATTTGTATTGGCATTTTGTTAGCTTTGTAGTACTTGGACAGTAAGCCTGATTTTTGCAAGAATCTAATCCTGTTAGTAAGATACTAAGAGTTTTGAAGTATATTTGAATAGATAGGTTGAATGGATAGTTGTAGAATAGCTTTAAAAAGTTAATGGGTAAGAAATAGTGTAAAAGTTGAAAGAGCTATAATTCAAGGGCCAGCAAAGAGGTCAGTTTGTTACATTCCTTTAAGAGACATGGATTCTTGTGTAAGGAAATATCTTAAAATGTCTTAAATAAGTCTATGATAATGTGAAATAGAGTGAATGTGAATTTATTTAAATGAAGAGAGAGAACGTTGAAGGAAGAAGGAAGACGTGCTGAAGTTGCGCAGTATCATGCATGGGAAAAAATAGAATACTAACTTTAGTAATATTTCTGTGAAAGTTTATAGAGGAATGACAAGTAACTCTTGCAGTAAGTTTTGCAGAAGTATAAGTCTGTTAGCAACTACCTATGAGAACTGTGGGAATGAGAAGTTTCCAACGAGACTGCAGCTATGAGCTAGTCAACGAGAGTGGCTTGCCGCAATGTTGATGCTGTGGACTTTGCAAGGGTGGCCTGCTCGGCGGCCCATCAGCATGTCTTCTGCCTGTCCGGCTGTATCAGGGTTACGGAGACTGAACTTCAGTTGCTACGAGGATCGGCAACGTCTCGTCATCTTATCCACTGAGGCAGTACTGCTGTGAAGACGACCACCATTTTTCTGTGAGTGAGTTTTTTCTGGCCACACGCAAGTATCGTTTCAGCAGTTGTATGGTTGTGTTGGCTAGTATGAAATCCTTACAAGCTTACCGTTACAAAGTGTCTGTTTACAGTCTACAAGCAGTGGATGTGCGTATCATTTCTTCCTCGGCTTCCTGTGAAATTTAATATTCCAAAAAGTTTTGTTCTTCCTCTCGCAATTCTGACATTAGTGAACTAATGTAAACAAATTCACTCAACGCGCCATCAGAGTGGCGAATCAGAGCACAGCTCATTATCATAGGCGGAAAAACAAGGCGCTT
Source organism: Tenualosa thibaudeaui (assembly GCA_027481765.1). Taxonomy (NCBI): domain Eukaryota; kingdom Metazoa; phylum Chordata; class Actinopteri; order Clupeiformes; family Clupeidae; genus Tenualosa; species Tenualosa thibaudeaui. Next base: position 3,893,775 of record JAIFZK010000024.1, read on the forward strand.
TTCTCGAGGCTATTTCAGTTGGTTACAGAGAACCCTTTATGGTCTCCTTGCACTGTTTTCAGCCCAACTAAAGTTACATACAATGTTTGGAGACCTTAGATAACAATTTAAAATACCCTATAGATGTATGGCAGGCCACCTTTAAGTAGTATACAGCCAATCAGGAGTGATTTAGGGACAGAAAAAAGAAATGATGAAGGAGTGATACTGTAATAGCTGTGCTTGTGAACTGTCATTGTCATTGACTATATTACTTTTGCTTTTGCTTTTGAGCATTATGTCTGATCAGTAGCCCTGGCATTGACATCTGAAATGAGGGCACCAGGGAAAAAAATATGATTAATATAGTATGAAACTAAATCAACCTGGATCATGGCACATCCTGCTCCCCATTCATCAGTAAAGCCAAAGACAGTTTATATAGGCCTTAATACACAAAACTTCAACACTGTGAGAATAGGAAAGAGGCAACAAAATGTTGAGCAGAGCAAAACAAAGACAAACTGTCAGAGACAAAATGAGAAAGAAAGCTGGCATTCTAGATGGTCTTGGCAAAGACACTGGGCAAAGAGAAAGAATAAAATGTACGACAGTCACGGTAAGGTGAAATAAATCTGTCTTTAGATGGTTGAGAGGAAACGGTAGAGAGTATACTGTGACTCCAGGCCTGTCCTCTCTCACCCTCCCTCCCAAACACCCCCCACAACCCTCATGAGCAGTTAAAGGAGCCAAGTCACGCACCATTTCCTCTCATGAAAGCAGCGCTACTTCAGAGCAACTTTTCACTCAGTCTCCTCAGTGGCAAGGGAGAGGGGAACGAGAGGTTGGGGGTGGAGGGAGAGGTGGGGTGGGCAGAGGGGTGAAGTTCCTCTGGATGACTTCAGAGTAGAAATAAATGTGGAGTGGGGCTTCCATGGAATCTCGACCCTGTCCAGAGCACACTGGAGCATGGCGCCTGAAGCACCCCTCAACATGGTCTCTTGCAGCCGTGCACCACCCACTTTTGCCTCGGATGAAGTTACAAGGATATGACAGGGATGAGGCAGCAGTGTCTGTCTAGGTTGTTGCCAGTCACAAGCATAAAACCCTTGCACCACAGACAGTGAAAATACAGTAAAAAAAATCACTTGGAAGGAGGTCTACTACTATTCAAGATCTTTTAAGAGACACTCTTGATGAGAGAGAATTAGTATCAGTGACTGTAGACACTACTCTTAATCCTACAGCTATGGTCATTATTCTGTGTGTATGAGTCAGCACAAAGATTTGAGAGAAGAGGGTACCTTATGCGACATTGCTGGCTTTTACTGAGGCGATACCAGCATGCTTGCCCATCCCTTAATCAAAAAAAAAAAGTTTATACAGCACAGCAAACTATAGTAGCTCTGCGCGGGTCTGAGAGCTGAGAGCTGTGGCACTCGTTCAGAGTGCCTCTAAGTGGCTCCCAAAGGGGAAGCGAGAGGGCGATGGTTATTAAAGGCGGGTCAGACTCAGTTTTATATTTAACAGTACAAGAGGAACGAATGGGGGTGGGGGTGGGGGTGGGAATGGGGGGGATGACATCAAAGGGAGCCATGAATCCCATGAATGGGATTTTCAGCTTAAGCCCACATACGGAAAAGCCGTCATTGCGATGACTTTTCTTTCTCTTTCTCTCTGTTTCTCTTCCCTCCAGAAGTGCCCTTTGGGATTGGTGTGTTTTTTTCCCAAAGCCCAAAAATAAATATCTCAAAGAGGAGGGAAAAATAGAGCGTGATGCTGTGATAGAGACCTTTGAACTCGCCAGAACAGAGCGCTTTTCTCATCTGTGTGTTTACGTCGCTCAAGAAAAGAACACTTCAGAGGAATCTCGAATTGGCAGTAATGAAAGCAGTGAATCAGTGCAAAACCCTCTGCAAGTGACTAAGTGTTTGAAAATAGACTAGATTATAGACTCTATTATTTAATCTGATTTAAAAAAAGAGTAATAATGTTTACTGTGGACAAGCCATACTTAGCTAACACGATAAACTGATGAATGGATATAAACCAAGGAGCTGAAAAAATGTAGAATCATGCATATAGAAAGAGAAGAGAAAAGAAAGACAGACAGACAGAGAAAGAGACAGAGAGAGACTTTTCCTTATTCTTCCTCCTCCATTCGTAAGGGGCAGATGGGAGAGCCTTGGCACTTACCGGAGACAGGGGGATGGGTTTCTCACGCAAGTACCTGGGGTTTTCAATCTGTTTAAAAAAAGAAAAGATGCGGATGAATAAAACAACGCAAAACAACGGCGCTTCCCCTCCTCAATTGGCACAAGCCCCCAAACCCTCCACCCCTGCCGCCTCTGTCAACGTCAACATCCCCTCCCTGTACCCCACCAACCTCCAGTCTGTTTGTCATAAACAATGTAAGGGGAACATCAAACGCTCACAGCTTAAAACGGGCACTCTGTTCCTAAACTCCTGGACTTGTTTACAGAGAGGAAGACTACCTCAGGCCACTTCAAGGCATTGTGTGCGCAGCCAAACCATTTCCGCTTGCTTCTCTTTCTTCCTTCTCCACTTCTCCCAAGCCCTTGCTTGCTTCTCTTTCTCTCTCTCTCTCTCTCTCTCTTTTTTCATGAGTTTGCTTTTTGTCAACAAAACCCACAATCTGTAAGCAATCCAGCGTGTTAGTCGGCTGGGTAGGGTAAATGTATACAGCGGCTTACTTCAAACGGCCAGAGGCCTGTCCCCTTTGATTACATTGGGGTTAAAAAAAGGACTTAAAAGAAGAGGTGTGTAAACTGTCTTCTAATTTGGCTGACTCCGTGGTCACGCTTTACAGACCAACTGTATTTGGAAAAATCATTGAACTAAAGACATGGATTAGCAATAAAAAGCCTGGTTATGTCTTCACTTATACTGTGCAAACTTAAGCTGTGTCTAAAGGTATTTCACTATCCATTTCCCTGGCCAAACACTATTTCTTTCTGTGGTGGTAGCATAGCGATTAAGGAACCTGGCTAGCGTGCTAGTAGCCTGAAAAGTTTTGTGTTCGAATCCCAGATGCCACCATTGTGCCCTTGAGCAAGGCACTTAATCCTAAGTTGCTCTAGGGGAGCTAAATGCATAAATGTAAATATATGTAAATGTTCTTTAGTTTGAATACCTCTTGGCTACTCTGCTGAAAAGCCACCCTTGATTTGAGATGAATTCCCCCTATTGTCTCCCCTGTCCACTATCTTCGGGGCACTGTGCAGGAGAGAGTCCCAACAGCTGCTTCTTGGCACAGGGGAAGCCCTTCGCAGGCCCACTCCACACAGCATGTGTGTGCTGGATGTGTTGTGGTCTGGGGTGTTGGTGGACAATGGTGGTGCATGCCAGAGCTGGTGTTCGACGCATAAAAAGTGGGGGCACATTCGCAGACGCAAACACAGCCAGGCCCCAAAGCCGCAGTGGCCGTAGCGCCACTTGTGGCAAGAGAGACGGGTCAGCTTTCTCTGCTCTACCACCCTGTGAGATGGGTCTCCTGGCAAAAGGCTGGAGACTAAACCCATCTGCACGGCTACATGTCAGCAATATCGTTCACCGGGCATGGCATGAGTCTCACAGAAGCTATATGAATCTGTTTTTAGTTGGGAGATGTTTTGTTCTTTGTTCATTTGTATGAATGTTATGCAACATGAATCACAGTGCAAACAATGAACAAACACGTACAGATAGACATCTTGTTTTGGGTGTTGGTGCTGAGTCCTGAAATTGAATTGTGAAGAGAGTGAAGTTTCAAATATTCCTGTCTCTTGTTCACAGACTGTGGTCTTTGACTCAGCATAAGCACTGCTGGCTGACTTAAATGAAACGTGAAACGTGTACACAGGAAAGCTAAAAGCCAGAGCATGGTCAAAAGAATCAAAGGCCGGTGTTAGGAAGTAGAATACCGTAACTAAAAAAAAAAAACTGCAATATGGAGAAACTTTTGAGGGCCAAAATTTAAGTTTATTAACAGGATTAATGTTTAAGAGGAGATGCTCAGTGCTAACACAGCCAGACATTAATATTAACAGACAACACCTCATCTCAGTTTACACTGGAACACAGTTTGGAAGTCCTCTGCTGACAAGAATCTGGAGCCCCTGCCAATCTGTTTGGGGTTGCGTTAAATCAGCTGAGTTGCAAATCAGCAGAGTTGAGCGAGAGTGGTGTCAATGTCGACTGCTTAAAGGCTGTTCCAGTCACATCAGATTTCACTCTGAACTGTGTCTTACTCCAACAAGACCGACACAAAGCTCGGTGCAGAAGTTTGGGCCAGAATAGCATATAGTATTAGCCGGCCAGCCATTTTTCTAAGAAGCCCTCCAAACCTGTCAGACAAAGAGAGAGATCAGTAAAGGGCTTCCTGTGTCGCTTCTGATGGGGTTTACCCAGTTCACACTGACTTACAATAAATGTCTCTCAGACCATAAACATCTTAAGCAACCATGTAACCAGAAATGTCCATCATGTGATTGGTATGGCTATTTTTTGTCAAGCAGTTGCATGATCAGTGTTGCCAGTGTCACTAACATCAGAGTTACATGGTCACTCCATAGCCAGTAGAATGCAACGTGGCACACACTTGGCAAGTTGACAAGTGATTGATTCCTTTGCTAAAACAAAGCAAAAATGCTTGACCTAATAAAATACAGGCCTGATACTGGCAAGAAAAAGACATCTAAGAGAGGAGCGTAGAGGGGGACGGAGGGAGCGAAGTGGACGAAACATCCATCATATTGTTTCCATTTGTCCGAGTCCTGTGAAACCAGAACCCACCAAGACAAGAGAGGAGCAGAATAGGGGAAGGGTTTCCACGACGGTGCACTCTGACCCAGAGGAGTGCGTGCGCCTCCTGCAGAATGGCTTCCATATGAAATATGAGCCGAGGGGTGAGAGCACTGTCATCCAGAAGCGCTTTCACCGTAACCTGGCTATCAGTCTCCAAGAGCCTTGCAGACACGGGGTGGGGGAAGGGGAGGAAGGGAGGGAGGGATAACGCAAACAAGATGTGGGGGCAATGCCAGGATGCCCCTGCTTATTCTTATCAGAGAGAAGACGCAGAGCCAGGAGAGGTGCAGGGCCTCACGTACCTGTGCAGATGGAGCGTCTGATTACTCCAAAGAAGACAGAAGGACAGAGCAAAAGACATAAAAACAAAAAAAGGGATAGAGAACAGGATAGAGAGGGAGTAAAGAAAAAATAAGACAGAACACAACATGGCACTGCAACAGACCACACTGACCACTCAACTGATTCAAACTCATTCGCGTGATTATTAACACAGTTGATTGGAGCACCATGATTTCGTCATTCCCGAACTTTTGGCTAGCTGGAACAAACTGACTATCACAGCACTGCTAGGTCTTCTAGTTTTTTTAACAGAAGAGGTTCAAGTAGGGATTTGCCTTTTTTCGAGAGATGGTGCTTATGATGTTCCTCACTCAGACTACAGCAGTTCAGTCCTGTGGTGGTAGAGAGACTACCACTGGCAGCACGTACTTTAGGTCTGGCAGTCAACTGTCTATTTGATTTGACTATTGTTACCATTTCCAGTTGCAGTCCAACGTCTAATCACTCATTCACAAGTTTGTGGTATGATATTCAAATTCAAAAAGTTCATCAACCATAGCGAGACACACTAGCATTGCTCTTCTGAAGCACAATCAGATTTGGCACTAGAGCTCTCTGGAGGGCATAACAAAGGAGAATTGGCCAAGGTAGATAAGGCATCAGTAGCCCCAGCTGTTATCCCTAGAGTGGGTTGGCACACACAAGTAAGGCAGGACAAGGGAACCTTACCCCGAGGTTCCAGCTGTTCAGGCGGGCCTCCAGGTCGCTGTCGTCAGCGGACAAAGCCAAGCTGCCCAGGCCATTTACCTGCAGGGTCAGAAAACCATCTCCTGGTCAGCAGCTAGTAGGCAGTAATGACCAGTCACAACTATTGGCACTGTTGTTTTGGTTAGACAGTCATTGTATTTTTTTTGCAGTTAAAAGTACAACACTATCAGTCCAGCTTCAGGCTAGCAAATGGCTAGACTTCTTTGTGAAATGTGTTTCGAATGCTTAAAATTTTTGTTTGTTTTTGTTCTTTTTTCAATTTTTTTGCATTTCCACATCTGGTTTGTCTCTCAATGTTCAGCTGCAGCAGTGCCAGACTGCAAAGCTGCAGGCTGTGCACTGCAGCCATGGACACTCATTCACTGGCACACAAACCAGCCTACATATAGGCATTTATGCACATGCATTCAAAGACGCAAGCACACACCCAGACACACGGGCACATAACTACACACATATACACACACACATGCACACACGCACACACACACACACACACACACTCTCTTTCTCTCTCCAGCTCGAGGCCCCCTTGCCCTCCACGTGCTGTGTGCCAGATGTTTGGCTGTTCCACACCATTTCCGCCTGCCCCTCTTTCATGCGGTGAATTCCACAGTGTGTGTCACATGCTCTGCTCTTTGTTGTTTTTCTCTCCGGCCCTGCTGTCTTTTGTTGCGGGGCCCTCCGAACCCCTCAGACAGAGAGATCATAAGAGCGCTGCCTATGTCCCTTCTGATGGGGTTTATCTCTTGGCTTCACAGATTGGTATAGCACACTGACTACAATAAATGTCTCTCAGACCATAAACATCTTGAGCAACCATATAACCAGAAACATCTTGACGGCACTCGCCAAAGAAGAGGAAATAGTAGATGAGATAGCATGTAAGCAGACCCTCCTCCTCCTACTGTGGAGATGAATACTCCTCCCTAACCACATTCAGTAAATGATAAATACATTTGAGTACCATCAAAAGTTGTTCACGTTTACTGTGAGATATAGTGACCTGCAGTGGTACTCCAAATGAACATGTAAATTTAAGCACAGTAATAAACCAATCAGCGAATTGCTATGTTGCTATGCTACGTGCAGTCTTCTGCATGCTGATCAAGTAAAATGCTGTAATGAGGAGATGACTGACGCACGGAATGGGCAGGGATTTAGGGCTCTGTTCTTACCGCGTTGCTGTCATCTTTGCCGGTGTGCTTCAGGGGGCTGGAGGCCAGCGGCCTGGAAGGAGACTTGTCATATCCCAATGTCCTCCTGTCAAAGGGGGGAGACCAATCTGTCAGAAGAAGTGTCAGGAATGCCCTTTCAGGTGCCCAACCCTTTACTCATACACTCGCACAAACACAATGGTGGGCGGCAAATAAGATACTCAACTTTCCTTTTTTCATAAACACTGACATACATTTTTTGAAAAAAAAAAATCCCACATGAAAGGGAAAAGTGGTCACAAACAAAGACCTGCACGATTATCACTGGCTCATTTAAAGGTATGTCGCCGGCATCTTTTGTGGATTGCTTAACCTGCTCTGCACTATTAGACGACTTATTAAGCCTATGTGCCTTTCTCAGCCTAAGCTTTGATGTTATTTGGCTTACTTCTTGGCTAAATGCTATGCTTACTGACACTGACACTGACACACACACTAACACACACATAAACAAACATATGCGAGTACGCACACACGCACACACACACAGCGCTCTCATCACTACTTGTAACAAGATGCTGCTTTGTGTTATGACCACTGGAGCACAGTGATTTATGTCTCCTTTAATCAAGAGGGCCACTTGATTCTGGCAAACTTCACATCGCTGGAGGTTTGCAAGTGCTAGAGGCCGCTTACTCTGTAGACCAAGTTCACACAGTGCTGTTCAGTCCCATTAATTAAGAGACACCACCACTTCTTTTGGCCATGCTCTGCTCCCCACCTACCCCCACACCTTCTCTCCCTGTTCCCAGCACTTTGAAATACAAGTTAATCCAACGTTTGACAACCACAGTGCGGCCACCGATGATAACTTGACACTAATACTCTTTTGACATCGCCATGGCGGCTCTTTTTCCGGCAGGCATGGCTAATTTGTTTTCACTGACTAATTAGTGAATGTGTTCTTGAGCTAATTACGTATGCTTAACGCTAATTTGGCCTAATTAAAATAATCCTCGGCAGGGGGCGTGGGGGGGCGATAACGTGTGCAGTGGGAGACGTGACGTGAGGAACAGAGCAAGGAGAGACCACCTCAGGATAGCACTGAGAATACGGCTCTGCATAACACTCGTCAGTCTAGCAGCGGGGCAACAGAAAGAGAGGGAGCTACAGCCCCTTCACCTTCCACTTATTAGCGACTCAAGAGTGTTGTTGAGTGAATTTAACCTGCAAGCTCAAATACAAGATCAGTCATCGAGACCCGAAGAGAGAGGGAAAAAAAAGAAAAAAGTGGGGAGCAGAAGAGATGTGTTATTTTTTGTTGTTGGTGGTGGTGATCATCATATTCAGGGCACATAGCTTGCTACTGAGGCAGGAGAGAACACTCCAGGCTAGGTAATAAACACGAGGTTGCTGCTGGTGCAGACGACTTCAAAGCTCCCACCAACCTTGAAATGAAAGCTTCACCATTGCTTGAACAAAACAGTCACAGGCCTCGGTCATTTGACTGCGGCACACGTTCAGTATTTCATGTTGGGAGCTACCTTGTTTCAGAAAGGGTACTAACAGCCAAAATCCCACACCTGCACCCAAACACACAGCGCAGTGCCAAATTCCCAGGCCTGCAGCTGAGGTCTCTGCACTGCCAAATTCCCATACCTGCTCCTTATGACTGAGGCCAGGATTATGTGGATTTCATCCTTCCTGTAGTCTTTGTGAACACTACAATGACACACATACAGCGTAATTTCATGGCTCAAACATTCACTGAGGATGTTGATGAATGCATACATGTTCATACTCATATGAGCACCACATAATCTGCAAAGAAGAACTTAAAATTAGGTATAAGGGGAAACCCGTACATGGGGACCAGTGAATTATGTTTACATGGTCCTGTTGGAGTATTCTTGCGATATTTTTTGTTATGGAGAGACAACCTGCCATTCATAATAGAACATACAGAAATAATATGATGCTAAAAAATCATCATGCTTACTACTAGTATATGCTTCACTAAGCTCATCATTACCACAGAACCTAATTACAAACTAGCAAAAACACAGCAGAAAGACTTCAGTATCATCTATGGTGTGGATCACTGTGTTCAGTTTATGTGGCATACAGCATAAATAATAAAGAACAGCTTTGTGATCCATCTCTTGAGAGGCAGAAGGGGAATAACCATTACCACATGGGCCACATTAATACTGACATTTGCTTTAGTGGAGAATAGACCAACTGTGATGAGGAGTTTTGTTGTCTTGCTTAAATACTTAAGAGTGCACACTGTAAACACATCACCCTTGATCAATCCCACAACCGCATGATCCACACAAGCTGTTCTCTGTGCCTCTCTCCACGGCCAAAGCTAACAACAAACCTGTCACAACAGCCATACACAATTAGAACTAGTCCGTCAGCTGCAAATGAGTACCTGGGAACATGCACGTAGCCTGTTCTCAACCTGAGCTTAACAAGCACATGTGTATGTGCATGTATGCCCACGCACACATACACACAAACACACACACACACACACATGTTAATCATAATTTTGGATCTACACTTTGTGGACAAGAATAAAGGGTTGATGAACACACAAACCAAATTCCACAAGAGAACGCCTGTTCCACCAAACACAGAAATACCCTAAAAAAAAAAATCTAAATTACAATCCCTACAAGCTATGAGAAGCACGCCACCTGGTGGTTGTATATAGAACTCTCCAAAACCTAATTGCAAGGCATATCTCATGCAGGGCAAATAAACATCACTGGAAGAAAAGCATTGTTTGAATTACTTTCACTCTTTAAACATTTGGAAAGACACAAGGAAAGACTGTGACAACTCCACATTCACACATACACACACATACACAATCCCAAAACAGACTTTTTTTTAGTGCACTTTCAGCAATTCCACAAATTCCATCCGCCTTGGCTCTGCTCAGTATCAAATACCATCTTGGTGGTCCACACTGTGGCACATAGAGACACTCCCCTGTGTCTCGCACAACGGCAGGCGCAGAGTGGTGCACGGGGAGCGTGCTCAGTCCGACTCACACAGCAGAGAGGCTGCCCAGAGCATTCTGTGATTGTTGGCCCTGAGCACTGAAACTGAGTGGGTTGCTAGGAATGCTTTTATCCCAGTCAAACGAACGTCATTAAAAGAAGCACAGGGTTTGCCTGTCTCCAAGAGCAACAAGAGAAAACACACTTGAGATCTAAAGATGCTCTCCTAATTTGACGCCATTTGTGCACATCAGAATTAATTAATTGCACGGTATATAAAGTATACAGTATATACCTTGTGGTGGTGCATTATGTCATGTACCATGTCAAATTTGATATTCTGTGAATCATATATAGCCACATAAGTCTACTGGACATCAGCAATCTGAATACAAAGTGTAAATGCACAAACATACTGACACAGATGTATCATACACACTCATGAAAAGATGACTGTTTTACCTGGAGCAAGTCGGAGGTAAAGGAGAGGTGGGTGTCTTATCTCAGTGTGTGGTAAAAATTCCACTGAAAATACTACAAAGCATATCCACCTTACCCATTGCTGGAGGGTAAACCTACCAACTGCACTTTCTGAATGGCTTGAAAAAGAATGGCCAAGAATAAAATAGCTGCTAAGACCAAAGCTGTTTGATACCACTTAAAATATTTACTTTTAAATTGGAGGGTCTTTTAAAATTAAGCTATGCTCTCCACAGTAGTGAGCATAACAGTAGTTATTTATCATACTGTACGCCTTTTATGACTGCATAAATTTCATGTCACAATAAAGCATAATGGTAGACAGTTAACATCAGCATTTGCATTTTTCTGAATAGTAATATATGTTTGTCTATTGTTTAAATTCAATTCAAAGGATGCAAAAAATCTTGTGTCCAATGGCTCAATTGCATTTAGTACCATGCTAAGATGCATTTCGAGACTGTGAACTTGTGAGAAATGGGTAGGGTTCACAGACACCATCTAGTGGCCTGTAGGCAGAATTGACTTGACATGACAAAAAAAAAGCTTCAGGTGATTTTGTCAATGATCAACTAAGTCTCATTTAATTCTGTTGACTACAGTGACAATTAATTGCTGAGCACTCCTGACAGATTATCACAGAGATGATCAGTCAGAGGAGATTACAAGCTGCCATGGAATTTAATCAGACTCTGCTCCAGGATCATAAAAAGAAAAGAAAACAATTCTACAGCTATGATGTTATTGCAAATCCACTAAGCCAACAAGCGACTGACTGCAAGTCACTGCAAGAGGCTCTCTCGACACAATAACACTCTGCTAGCACTCTGCTAGTACAATATAGTCATAGACTGGGCCATAAAACAAAAAATTCAGAATAACACTGTAATCACTCAACATTGCAACAAGCCCTTCTGGAACATTGGATTGACTGTGCTACTTTACAGCTTATTGTGTCCAATGAGCCATGTTAAATATGATTTTAGATTTCCATAACATTGCTCCATAATCAAGTTGATAATACAACAACTTGTTTTCTGGCTATATTTATGTATGGCTATAGACTTGATTGGTGCCTGAGACAATGGTGCCTTTGCAGCTGGGTTTCCATTTAACTTATTCACATAATAAAAATTAAGCTAAAGGAAATACACATTTGCCTGCATATCCATCTCCTGCATTATGCAAACTAAAACTGGACATTGTCTTAATCAAGGCAGGTGTTTACGACAGCTGTGCAATCAAAACATTAGGTTGTCAGTTCCATCAATGCAAATCTATGCTGATTATATTCTTTACCCTCAACTTAGTCATATTATACAACATAACATTCTATACACAAATTAATCCACCTCCACAAATTTCCTTTCGTATGGATGCGTCATTCAGTAAAAAACTCATAATGAAAGTCGTACAATCTGGGCCTATCGGCACAATGACCATAACAAAATATGTTCTTTTTTTGTGATTGTTGGAACTAATAACTGTAATCACGATTAAAATCCAATTAATTGCACACCCTGCTCCAGCATATGTCATTGTACTGAACAGTTACTGAACTCTACTAAGAAAACAGAGATTATCTGAGAAAACAGAGATCTGTGTGTGTGTGTGTGTGTGTGTGTGTGAATATAGGTGCTACCACTGCAAAATAATTGCCCTACAGGGACAAATAAAGTACTACTGCTACTAAAATGTGCTTCTACACCATACAGTCTTCTCAGGGGAGTCCGATTCCAGCTTTTACAAATAAACCGCATGTTTAGGGCATTATCACAATCAGTAACAAGTACGGCAGATGCAAGTATTTGACATGTGGAAGACGTTGTCTAATACCTGGACAGCTAGTACACAAAAACCTTGACTTTCATCTTGCATATTTACTGAGATAGAACACCAGTAGTGTGACATTTTCAAATTGGTTCAAGGCTACTTTTTGGAAGAGGGGTTGCTTCATTCAAATACTAGTAATTTCATATTTGTCAGACCTTCCTTTGAGATGTTTGGGTGCATAATATCATGAATATTATGAATGTTAAAATTCTTCCATAGAAAAAACATAAATGCACAAGCACTCAAAGTGGTCTGTACAACTGAAAATATTTTTTTATTGAACCCTCTCACTAAAAAAAACATGACAAAGTCATGTAGTTTGTTTGAGTGTGTTGAGTGAACCACACAAAATTATTAAATCAATACCTTTGGTCATTTATGTAAAGATAGTCAATGCCAATGCCATATATGTAAAAGTGGGGGTAGCAATGCACATAATTTTTTTGTTTATGCTGCTCAGCAGCAGAAACAAAGAGCAACAAGATATCTGAAGCCTTAGTGAATTGTAAGGACAAAAATTATGAAGTGTTTACAAATCACTTAACATTGCTTACCCCACCATTAAGGAAATGAGTGCACAGTACCTGTAAGTGCTGGGATGTGCTATAGCTGAGCTGTCCTTCAGTAGGCTGGACCATGTGTCCTCTGCACGACCCAACTCACCACACACCCAGTCAGGCACAGCTGCAGCACTTTCTTCCTGGGTTCTACCAAAGAGTGGCTCATCAAAGTAAATGGACTGAAATGGAAGCAGAGTGAAGAATATCTCATCAATGTGCTTAGGTCCTATAGTTGAAATCTGGCCTTTCGTTCAATAATACAGTAATGCAGTTAATCTATAACCAAAAATGTTTTGTAGTTGTACAGTGATACAAATGAGCTTCAAATGACGTGCAAAAAATATATTTATCTATTCAAAATATATCTGCAAAATCGACATCTGTGAGAATCATTTGGTGGTGCTTAGTGAGGTCCCAACTTCCACTGTAAACCAAAGCACTGAAAAACATGTCTAATGTGTACCATGTGTAACATGTTGTTTTGGATATTAAGAAAGTGCGACAGGTGTTAAGTAGGTCTTTACCAAGTACGTGGGTAACGTTTTCAGGTTGCCTCCATCAGGTTTCTGTGTAAAGGGTCCCTCAAGAACCCCACCTCTGAGCATGTGGAGGAGAAGTCGTGCGTACATGTTGCGATTCTTCCTTCCCATCAGTCCTGACCCACACGCCACAGGATCACAGAGCTTCTTTATCCACAGTGCACATCGCTGCCGTTCTGACAGTCACACAAGCATCAGGGGCGAATCAGTCTCATATTAATACAAATACATCAATACAGAACATTACAGTTACATTATTTCAAACTATACTCTAATCTATACAGTATGTGTGAGAATGAAATGCTCAATGTAACCATCAGGGATGTAATGATATTGAGATTTAACACAATGGTCATAGTGAGACGAAGTAACACATTTATATTTGAATTGATCAATAACAGACAAACACTGAAGTCATATTACCGGGCTCAAGAGGTATGTGGCAAAAATACTGGACTACATTTGCCGTTATAATAGTGTAATGGCTATATCTGATATTGGCAATTTAGATAATGTATGTACAGAAATAGGATGGTATAGTTGGACGATTTGTAAAAAAAAATTGGGTGTGCTACTTTACCTGATCGATTATGAAGTTTTAGGACGTATGGCTTCATATCAACAAGATAATGATCAAAATCCGAGTCCAGCTTCTCCAAGGTCTCTTCTTGTTTACTCATGGTGGCCTACCGACACAACAGCCACGCCTAAAAGAATTAAGTGCTTTTAGTGGGCCATATTAAAAATTTAATTAACACTCATTATCTGCGCTGCTTTTGTGTAATGCAAAATAACAATAAAGCATATTTCTAAGGCCCTTCTTTTTATATCCACTATCATATCAACGTTTGCTGAAGTTGTGCAATCTAATGTGCTCTTTTTAATTATAATTTTAATGTAGAATTAACGTTAACTTAACGTTTAAGTAACGTTACAGCCACCTTTCGACTTAGGGTTCACCTTACACTTTATTTATCGTTGTTTTATTTGATCGTTTATTAGCTATTTGTAGGCTTCTTGGTGCCTAGTTAATGGTAACCAAACTCGCGTTGGCTCACATTAACGTTACCTACAGGGTAGTAAATAAATTAATAAATCAGTACACACAGTGTCTTAAATAGACAACAGAAGCAGCGCATGTGGAAATGAGCGCAGTATGACAGTTAACGTTAGCCTACCATGTTTATTACTAATTCCGTTCATTTGTTCGCTGCACAAATCTAACGTTATATTATACATTGCAACTATAATCAAAACAGGAGAAACTGATCAGTCATAGCTAAACACTGATTTAACATTAGCTGACTATAAGTATAACGTTAGCCCGCTACTGTTTTTGGCATGTTTGTTTGACAGTCCCTGTTAATAGTTAACATAACGCAGTCTCTGAATAGCAATAAAAATGCACATTAAGCGAGACATATCTTGTGTTCTTACATGTAAAATGATGACTTCAGATAATTAACAACAAGCCAATATCATGAAGGAACACAAAGGCGTCGTTTACCAACTCAGTACACTTCTTGTTTGTATTCACAAAACCGTTCAAACTTCGGCAGCTTCCCAGACAGCATGGATGCGTCATTTCCGTTTTCCGGAACGCGCCCCTGTTGTCATGGCAACTAGCACCCTCTCTCAGGGAAAAGACAGGATTAAGGATCTAGGAGTTTATTTCTCACATACATTGAAATTCTAATGTAAGACATGTAGTGAAATCGCATACATTAGAGCGTTAGTTCAATAAAAGAGAAAAATTAAGAAATTAATTAAAAGCAAATAATGGACCCTATAGACCAGACGTGGTCAGTCAGTGTATGTCCAGCACGTTCCAGGGACTGTGCTTTTTTTTGTGAATAGGAAAGTACATAGTACCTACACCTCAAGTACAAACATCTTGTGTGTAAACAAATTCAATTTCAATGCAAAATCAGGGTAAATATAGTCTGCAATATATCTGGACAGTTTACTCCAACTTAACTTTCTATGAGAGCATCCAAAACAAGTGCACAAGTGTTTCTTTTTGATCCCCACAAAAGGTGCAGTTAACATAAATGTCTTTTTTAAGCTTCTGTAGGTAGTGATTGGGTAAAATCGTGCGGGTGGGATATAGAGCGTATAGTGCAGTAGGGGAGGGATTGGTTGGGGGGTTGTGTGGCTGTGCTGCATAGAGAGACCATAGGCAACTTATAGTCTGTCATGATTACTACTGATTGTAATTTTTCTCCATGACACCTGGCAGTTGGGTTAGCCCCTTGAGTCGTGGATCTGCCCAAGGTTTCTTCCTAGATTAACTGAACATAAGGGAGTTTTTCCTTGCCCCTGTTGCTCTTGGGTGCTCCTTCTGTGAAGCGTCACGAGACAATACTATTGTAAAAGGCGCTGTATAAATAAAACTGAATTGGATTACATTTACATTACATTTAGGCATTTAGCAGACACTTTTATCCAAAGCGACTTACAGAAGTGGAAAACATTCAAGCTATGACACAATGAAAGAACAAACAAGGGGTGAATAGAGATGGGAGGGTGATGTAAAAGTGATGAATGGTGTGGAGAAAGGGCTAGAGCTATATGGCTTGCATGGGTTAGGGTAGGGGTTGAGGTGGGAACTAAAGTGCATGAAATTAATTAAATTCAGTTATATTTGTACAGCATAAAACTACAATAAGATTGTCTTGTGCCATTTTACAGTCATCCACAAGGCGCAGCCAAGAGCAACAGGGGCAAGGAAGAAAGAACAGGGCCAAGGAGTCATGCTGGATAAGAGGGGGCATGCTCATGATGGGTCGGGTATGGATGGAAGGATACAAGGATAGATGGTGTGTGTGTGTGTATGTGTGTACGTTGGGGGCTGAGGGGCTGTTTTGAGGTGGGGATGGGGCAAATAAAATGTGGATGGAGTAGAGTGTGAGTAAGATGGGTGTGATGGTAGTGGTGGAACAAAGATGCCATCAGAGCTGTCAGTGACAGTAAAAAAAATAAGACATTAAAAAAACCTTAGGCTATCACTCTGATATACCACAAGATTCAAGTTCATGTTCGAAAATATTTTTTTACCTCCAAAGTTTCCCTTCAGGTGGCAATTTAAAAAAATAAAATAGCAACAACCTTCTACTTCTCACAAATTCATGTGGATTTGTTTGCAAACCAAAGCAATGATCATTTTCGAAGAGTTACAGTATGTTGCGATTTCGGTATCAGTCTGTTTCAGTTTTGTTTTCTTAGCAGCACTTAGCAGGGTCAGGGGCTGCGATAGGGTCTTCATTCAATATGTATTTAGCCTTTTAAATATCAAAGTGACCATTAAGCTGGTTAATTAACCTAAAATTGCCTGGTGTCTCTTAAAGTCTGTATGGTGACCTTCTATCCATCTTCTGGTGGATAGATTTTTCATCCAATTTTGAACAGCCTATAGTTTTATGTATCAAGTGGACACAGACCGTTAGTCAGTGCTTGTGGGAAAAAGCTGTTAAGCAGCGTGCTTGTTCTAGAGGAGATGCATACCTATACCAAAGAGGAGAGGGTGAAATGGGGATCTTTCTGATTTCTGTGCTATTCCAATTGATGTCCCCTAGGGGGAGATATTGTCATATGCTCTTTGTCATCTATGATAGCATGGGTTGGGTTTTGAAGAGTTTCTGTAAAAAATAAAAAATAAATAAAAATTAATGAACAAATGTGTATCATTTAAAATCCTTTAAGGTCCTCAAGAAAGAATCAAAGGGAAGAAAAAACTTCACTGGGACCCGTTGCTGTTGATAGTCAGCTGACAGCTGGCAGTCAGCAAGCATGCATTTTGGGAATAAAGCTGGATGATATTATAAGGAGAGGTTGGAGCTGATCCAGTGATAGCCCTGTAGGCATGAGTGAGGGATTTTAACATATTTTTACCTACAATAGGAAGCCAATGAAGAGCAACTACCATGTAATGTCAGTGTTCCCATTTTAATACATTTGCA
This sequence comes from Tenualosa thibaudeaui, assembly GCA_027481765.1. Classification (NCBI taxonomy): domain Eukaryota; kingdom Metazoa; phylum Chordata; class Actinopteri; order Clupeiformes; family Clupeidae; genus Tenualosa; species Tenualosa thibaudeaui. Next base: position 3,911,152 of record JAIFZK010000024.1, read on the forward strand.
AAACAAATACAAGCAATTTTGAATTCATTATGGGGTACTAACTGTAGATTAATGAGGATTTTTTTTGTTTAAATGATTGTAGCATAAGGCTTAAGGGCAGGCCCCACAAGTGGGGAATAGAGAACCAAGACACGTGAAGTGCGATGAACGTAAAACAGAAAGCCTATATTTAGTCATGCCTTTGTTTTTTGACACAACAGATCATACATTCAGAATAAAAAAGCCCCCCCCATATATATATAGGTATAAAGGTGTGCAAGGTGCATAATAGCTGTATAATAGCTGTACTTGGAAACAATTAGATTCAGGTGAGTGAGATGAAAATTGCAACGGGGATTCAGTGGGTTAAAATGATGAGTAATTTTATAATTTTGCTGGGATGATGGAGGCAGTTGAGCTTGAAATTTATCTATCCTCGAAAGTGGGGAATAGCAGAAAAAGTTTGAGAACCACTGGCCTATCATCAGCTGTAACTCTCAAGTTATATGCACACGTGACGAAAAGAAAAGGCCTTGTCAAACATCCTGATGTGAACCTTGAGTATACTTTTGTCCACATGATGGCGCAGCTTTCTGTGAGTGCTGCCAAGAGAAGACTGAGCGCACATTTACTGTAAGAGTACGAAGTCCATTGACGTCACTTTAAATGCAAGAAGAACGCCTTGTGGAAATCCGCTGTGGCTGACAGTCACATTCTTCGTCTCATACAGTCGGCCAATTCTCTGTGTTAGTGGGAGAAAACACCTGTGAAGACAGTTTGGAGGTGATAAACCGTGGAACGCGGGACCGCATTTTTGGCTATGGCTGATCATATGCACCTTAACGAATCTATGGTCGGTGTGGCAAACCGATTCGCCCGCAAAGGTGCTCTGCGGCAGAAAAACGTGCATGAAGTTAAAAACCATAAATTCATTGCCAGGTTCTTTAAACAACCGACCTTCTGCAGCCACTGCACGGACTTCATCTGGTGAGTTTGCCTCTTACCTGTGCACCTGTCTTGCAGTTGAGCGTCAGGGTTGGAAAAGTTGTTTGCTGTGTACGGCGAACACAACTTCGCTTTGTTGGTCCTAACTCTTCTGGGAGACAGCCTAAGCCTGCCAATTTTGTTCAAGTTGTTGATCTAAACTCAAAGTGAGCGCTGATGTTATTTGGACCAGTGTAGGCTGCGGATCGTAGCGCACCAGTTTCTTTCCCCCTTTCTGAGCGGTAGATCGGTATTCTGATCATTTCGACCAGGTAATCTAAACCCTTAGTTACCTATGTAAACTAAGGATATAATCTATCTCTCTCAAGATACCGCAATTACAGGTGCGCTCATTTGCTGTTTCTTCTTTGATAAGAATTTTGAGCGTTTAGTTGGCCACAGTTTACACTGGCTCTCTAAAACAAATAGTTGTAAAATAAATGAAAGACTATCAAATATGAGTTAATGTATTGACTTGTTTTGAGTATAATATTATTATTACAGCTACTTGTTAAATAAAAATATTCATATAAATATTTCTGTAGTGCCACAAAACGCATCTGACATCATCTCAAAACCTGTTAACGCTGGTTTCGTTCTCTCCTCGTTTTAGTGATTAACCCATCATCGACCATATTAATTGTTTCTCATTTATTAGTGGAACAAATACCATATAAGGTAATAACAGCCTTATGCAAAGCTGTATCTCTGCCACAGGTATTGCCGACTGGAAAGATTTATCATAGTGAGCGTTTTACAGCCAGGATACTATCAAGTATCAAACAGAAACAACAATGTAAAGCAATATCTTTAGTGAAATCACAAACTTCTGTCCCTTTTGCTATGTATGGTAAATGGTAAATGTGTTAATATTTAATGCAGGGCATATTTAGTCAAGAATCTGGAGTGTACTTGCTTGCTTGAGCCTCTCTATATTCAAACACACCATCTGCAGTGCTGTCTCTGATCATTTGCTTCCTCTGTTATTTTTCAGGGGATTTGGGAAGCAGGGATTTCAGTGTCAAGGTAAAACTACTGGGTAACCAGTGTGTGTGTGTGTGTGTGTGTGTTTGGCTAATAGCCTACAGAAAAGGAGCTCATGTGCATTAGTAGCATGGCCGGTGTGAATTAATGATGACATATATAATGGTGCGTATTCAGACTGTAATGTGGAAACTACAGTGCTTGCCAGGACTCTGATACAATTACAACATTTACAAGGTGTGCTGGCTTATAGAAAGCACTTATCTGTCATATAAGTAATTTACCCTGAATGAATGTTTGGTCTTTGGTACGAATGAGTAGATTTCAGGACCAGCGTCATCCATTAATCTGATCCTGAGAGTAAACACCAAAAGATGTTTGATCCTCCTTGCTGATGGTGAATCGTCTTGCATCTGTTCTTTTTTCCCTTCAGCTGTAGTCTGGTGTCTTTACTGTCTAGCCTTTTCATCCTCCAAACTGTCTATAAATCAAAGCTGCCAAAACCGATATTTTATACTGACACAGACCTTTCTTGTGTCTTTACTGTCATAAACACATTGAATGTTTTGTTCTTCACAAACTTGGTAACACTTTATTTGAAGATGTCTACAGAAGAGTAACATGAGCCTGTATGACATGACATGTATCATGAACATTAATGACACTTTTTAAATGTTTATGGGTGTTGTCATTAAGTGTCATTTGGTTTTTGGTTTGTAATGTAATGTTGACACAGACAGTACAAAAATCGAATGACACTTAATGGCATCAGTGAAGTGTCATTAATGTCACGTCATGTTAATAACAGGCTCATGTCACTCTTATGTAGATACCTTCAAATAAAGTGTTACCACATACTCTTGTCCTAGTTTTTTCCAAGCTTGATACTGTTTGACCTTTGTTCAGTTCTTTCCTAGAAGCAGCTTGTAAAATATTCAAACTACCATATCCTTTCCTTTTTCCTCATAAAATGTGGCTGTGTTCAACAGCACACAATATGTGTTACTTTGTTTGTGTGTGTGTGTGTGTGTGTGTGACCTGTATATGTGTGTGTGAGTGGTTTTGTGTGTGTTTGGTTTGTTAAAGAAAACAAACATGCCCCACTTCAGGTGTATGCAGTCAACCTACTTTGTATAGAATGGATGCATATGGACAAGCCTCATGCACCCATGTACAGGTACTTTGGGGGGTTTTTTGGCCTCATCCCTTGCTTGTCCTGAAACGGGACACCACACTGCCACTGCCCTGGCCGGTGTTGAGTTTCCCCAAGGACACCTGAGGCGGTTGCAGACAGTGGGAGTTCGCTGAGGTAAATGTCTGGGAGGAAGTGGAGTGAAGTGTCGTTCTTGTTGTGCTTAAAGTCCTGAGATTACCTCTCCATGTTGCTGGCCACAGGTCCCTCAAACATTAGCCAATGTGTTGTAACAACAAGGTTAGCATGGTGTGCTTAGGTTGTGTCAATCACTAATGTCAATAGTCTATGTGAATCTGACAACAGTGCACCTGAGTCTGTCAATAGTGGATGTGAGCTTTGTTATCTTTGTGAGTCTGAACCAAAGCAGAATATTTTAGAATTTTCACATCTGTAACAGGATCTCCCAGGATTTCTAGCTTATCATTCTCTCCCATCATGCATTGCTTGAATTCAGTGGTGCAATTAGGAGTCCTCCCACCAACATGGCAAAAAGCTGTACAGATGGTGTGTGAAATCAATTTGTGGTGAGCTTCAGAGTTGGACCGCTGCATCCCAGTAGAACTTACAGTGTGGTGCATGCGCATCCTTTTTCATATGGAAAGATAATGTGCAATCGGCGGCGTGTATTCATGGGACATGTCCTACTCCAGGGGTGTGCATGGCCCACTCTGGAAAACCTAGGCTTATGGCCATTTCTCCTTACTCCTGGACAGTTATGCTCATTCCTGTGTGCATCCCTATGTTCAGAACACCCACTCACTGATGGCATAGTGCGCTCTACTCTCTCCTTGGTCAAACTGTACAGCATTTCTCCTCAGGAGGCCCATCCAGGGATGTTCCACAGCTTCCATTTTCCTATTTTTTCCCCTTCCCGGGAGCTGCTCATTCATCGCTTTATCCGCAGAGCATCTGGCGCCCGGGACGTTCCTCTACAGCACTTTTCACGCTTAAAAAAACGAGAGGCACGACCAACCACACAAGCATGTCTGCTCACGTCATTGGCTTTGCTGTTACATAAAAAGATGTGAAGCGCCAGCCATGCCCCAGACTTGGATTGAAAAGAGAGAGAGAGCGAGAGAGAGGGGGGAAGAGACACAGAGAGCGAGGTCGGAAGAATATGGGTCAGCAGCAGCACCTTTCTCTCTATGAGGAGACCTGTCGGATTAGCAATCAGACAGCGATTTCAGACAGCGACAGCGATCTCAAGTTCGCTGCGATCATTTGGGGTTTAGTGATGCCACAAGGTCAAAGTAGTTACCTCCTTTCAGCCATAGGCAAAGTGCCCTAAACTCTGACAAATGAATCACAGATGAAGACTGGCTAAAGAAAAGCCTTGACAGGCCTCATTTCCCATCTTTATTGGCTTACACGGCTGGAAAAATGAGACCACAGTGCCCCTAAAAGCAACTGATTGTTTGGGCATGTTTGGCAGGAGCTCTGGTGACAAAGACAACTGGTTAAAGTTTGATGAGGAACAGTGGCTAAGTTGATGTCGGCTTGTCGCAAGAGAGCCGACCTTGGAAGAATGTAGTATCAGCATCTCTCTCTCAGCACAGGGGCTGTGACTTGTCATTGAAAGTATTTGTATCAGGTGAACACAGTGGACAATTTTCTGTTTAGACCGAGTGGTTGATTACAGGAAAGGAAACCACACAGCCTCTGTGTAGCCAGTTGTACATCAGAGAAGTACAGCTCTTGTAAAGGGCACAGGTAGCAGATGAAGGAGCACTAGAAGGGTGCTGAGTGAGTCATGCAACAGCAGGCTATGGACAGAGAGTGTGAATGAGTTAGCGTAGCCCTTACTCAATCACTTACTGTAAAGACCTATACACACACACCGTAGCCTTGTAAAAAGTCAGAGACATGGACACACACACACACACACACAACACATACACACACACACACACACACACACACACACACACACATAGGCCATGGGCTCTAGTGCAAGAGGTGCATTTTGCACACACACACACACACACACACACACACACACACACACACACACACACACACACACACAGATAGGCCATAGGCTCTAGTGCAAGAGGTGAATTATGTTGGCACTGTTCCAGTTGAGTTAACTGTAAGAGTGGAGAGCGAATGCTGATCCCTGTTTAAATATTCAGAATGATTACAGTGTCCTCGCGCCCTATCACAGTATGCATTACAGGTCTATACTCCAATAGAAACACAGTCCCTTTACCTTGTTTACAGGTCTATCCTCCAATAGAAACACAGTCTACCTTGCTTTCTCTGTATTTTTGGAAAAATAGTGAGTGCACAAGAATTGATTCTTTTTTCTGTGGATGTTTGTTTGTTTCAATCTGCTAATGTATTTTTTTCTTCTAACCATGCTTTTAGAGCAGCGCAGTCTAGATAATTCATTGTTTCATCTTGGCTTGGAAAATTGCATATGCACTGGTTATAAAAGAGACAAAATTCAACAGATGGACTCTTCTCTCTCTCTCTCTCTCTCTCTCTCTCTTTCTCTCTCTTTCTCTCTGTCTGTCTCTCTCTCTCTGTTTGTATGAGTGTCTGTGTATGTGGGTTGGGGCCTGGTCCCTCAGGTGTGCATGCAGTAAGGCTTATTTACAGTAATTACTGGCGAAGGCCTCTGCTTGTGATCCATCATGTCTGTCTGCCAGGGCAGCTACACACCGGCAGCCAGCGCTGAACAGAGCCACTGCTGCTGCTGCTACCGCTGCCACACACCTGACCTGCTGAAAGAAGAGAGGGGGGAATGAGGACAGCACAGTGGAAGAGGGGAGGAGAGAGGAGAGGAGAGGAGGGGAGAGGAGAGGAGAGGGGCCAGAATAGGGGCGGGAGAGGAGGAGAGAAATAGAGTAGAAGTGAAAACACAGAATGCAAGCGAGAAAGGAAGGGAAAGAAAGCGTGAGTCAGGGTTGGAGAAAAAGGGAAGAAAGATGAGGAAAGGGAACAAGAGGAGCAGAAGGAGCCAAGAGTGGGAGGCTGTTGAACTGGTCATGATTACTAGCCTCCTGAGCACTTGCCAGACGCTGGCTGATGAGACCTGAGCTTTCTAGACTGTCCTTAGTTTCGGAGTTAATCGCTGCCTACTGTACTTCTGTTGTGTTGTGTTGATAGTAGTGCCCAAGACTACAACAGTCTTGCAAATTTAATAGCATTCTTTGTCATCCATGACGCTATCCAAGCATCTCTCCATCCATTCATCCATCCATCCATCTATCTATTAGTATCATCTATTTCTCTTGCTATCTATCAGTCCAACCATCCATGCACGCACCATCAGCTTGCCCATCCATCTGCCTTGCTACCTTGTGCCAATGCATTTTGATTAGCCCTCACAGAGATGTCAGGCACGACACTGTCATTGTTGCTGGTTTAGAAAGTGCCATTTGAGAGTCAGTCACCAGCTGCAGAAAAGTTCTGCACCAGCAGGAGACAGTCTTTTCTTTTTCCTCTGTGAACCCAAACCAACTAACCCACTCCTACCCCCCCAACCCAACCCACTTCGCTCCCCCTGGACAGAGACCTTACCCAACAGCATTAGCCAACAGCATTAGCCGCTAGCGCTGCCTGGTCCTCCAGTGCCCATTAGTGAAGTCTTCTGCACCCCCAAACACATACACACACACACACACACACTCACACACACATACACACATGCACTCACACACTCTTCCCCATCACCATAGCCCCCTCCCCACTCTGCTTTCACAGTAGGCTAAGCATGAATCACCACGGCGAGAAAGATGTCTCCGCTCCTTTGCTTTGCCATTCCTCCATCCCTCTGGCCCTCTCCAGAAGTCATGCACCCGAGCGAGCGGGAGTTCCATCTGGAGAAAGAGAGAGAGGAGAGAGAAAGAAAGAGAGAGAGAGCGATTTGTGGCCAGAGTGGAAGAGTGAAACAAGGCTGTCTCCAAGCCAGGCACTGCCATGCAGGGAGCTAGAAGGCTGTGGGGCTTGCTCGCTCACTTGAGTTATGTCTGCGAGTCCGTGAGGCATTGGCAACGATAAAATAAACAGTTTGACAACTTCTGAAAGAACAACAAGGAGACAGAAAGAGAGGAAAAAAGGAAGAGAAAAAGAACTACAAAGAGCCGAAGGGATGTATGTCATGGTGGTGAGCGTTAGCAGATCACTCATGAGAGTTTTTCTAGTGGCCGCCTGACAGCGATGATTAAGGGTAGTAATCTGTTAGGTCTGGGACACGTCCCTCATCTTCCTTTCAACAGAGTTGGTTAACAACACCTGTGTGACTGCATGCCAGCCCAAAGGAAACAGACAGAAATATTCCAGACTGTTCTGTTTCTTATCAGCAAAGCGCAGAACAGTACTTAACCTCTGCCAAATTTGTAAGCCCACATTTCTTGAGTGACAACTGTCTCTTTGTGTTAACAGTCTCCTTTGCTATGCTTTATGTCACTTCCAGAGCTGTTTCCATTTGTCCATAAATGACACAGTAGTCTGGAGAACTTAAGAGATCATATCTGCACTGACTGAGGGAGCTCTTTCAGCCAAAGTTTGAGGAGACTGTCTGTCTCATGGGTAGACTGTTTTCTGCAAGTTTTGGGTTTTACCACCACCATATGAATGAGTTAATAATGAGTTGATAATCTGCTCTCTTAAACCATCACTATCCCTCTCCTCCTGAAGAAGCCTTCTTTTTGGGCCAGGAAAATTTATACCGGAAAGGGAAAAAGCGGAGCGAGAGGCACAAACTTTCGATAAGTTCTTTGTTTTATTTTCGCAAAGGGGAGGGGTAAAAGTCCCCCCTTATGCAGACCAGAGTTGAGCGCTTTTACGCTGACACAGAAGATCATTTAGTTTTATATTGTGACATTATGTGACGCTCCCACTTATGCAGACTGGAACTATTCATGTTTGCTCCCATTGTAACATATTTTTTTGCTCTATCTTGGTCAGTATTCAATCATCTTTGTTTATACTGCATAACAGGAGTGGTTGGTGGCAAGGTGATGCTACAGGAGAGCTGAACACATGCTCAGGCACTTCAGTCTCACCCACCGGCAGGAGAGAAGAGTGGTGGTGGGGGTGAGGGTGGGTAGACTGAAGGGATTGTCAGGCTGAGCAAGCCCAATCCTGCCAGCAGTCTGCCTGCCTGTCCCATGCGGTCGCAGGCCACACCTGCTCACTCCTGCCCCATCGTGACCAGCACAATATGGAGGCCTGGTGAAGACATGGTGTTGTTGTTGTTAAGGGAGAATGCAGAGATGACACACACACACATGGACACACACACACACACACACACACACATTGACATTAAAAAGGTTTGACCTAAAAGGATTTAGCAGAAACCTGTAGCATTCAGGTGAAGGAACAAAATATACAGTACAGTAGTACAGTAGCAGTGAATAGTTGCTGCTACATACACTATATACCCTATATAACCTTGTTAGATGCTGTGCTTTGGAGAGAGTAATACAGAGAGATGGATGGGAGGTATAGATAGACTTGGATATAAAACAGTGAAGCAACAGGTCCTCCTCGAAGACTCCGGCTCCTCCGTGGGTGGAGAGTTGCTCCCTTCCTTGGCTAGTACAGTAGCCCTCATTAACCAATCAAGTGGCAGAAGTGAGGGGGCGGCGGGCTATGAGAGAGCCAGTGCAGTGACGACAGTGGGGAAACAATAAACACGTTACACAACACACACACACACACACACAGACTCACACACACCCCTTACCCAATCTCTCCTCTTCCCTTTGATGTCTGAGGCACAGATCTTCAGATCTTTCTGCATCTTTTTGAAATCAATCTCCCACTTGCATATTTAGCAGGAACAGGCGTCCTTGTTTGTTTGGTGTTTTGTCTCAGTTGATTTGAGAGTGAATGTCAGTGCCTATCTGGGTTGCATCATCCATAGTGTAATGTCACCCTCTTATGCATGTTCAAGGGGTGTTTGTTAGACAAGATAATGCTAAACACGAGACAAAATATTTCCATCTGTGTAAATGCACATCTGCCGAATAGAACAGTTTCCTAATAGCACTTTCGTTACTGTAGCTGATACATGCAGAATGCACGTTAAATTCAGTAAATATATTCAAACCAAAAAGACTCAGGTCTTGCTCACCATAATAATCTTAAAAAAAAAATCTTACAGCCTTGATGATCGCTCCAGTAAGTTGTTCTTATCTTTTTGATCTAAGAGGTCGCATCCTTAAGTAGGATTTTGCAGAGGCAATAGCTTAGTTTGCCTGAATTGCAACCATCTTCATTAAGTCCCAGCTGTGGGAAAAGATTTGCTGCGAGATGCTCTGTTTCAGCTATGATGTGAAGATTAGAAGACTTGTGATTGTCAGCAACACAGAACTAAATCATCTCCTTCTTTTATTGCTAGCCATTCACTGTTGTGAAAGATCTGGCTGTATTTTGGGTGGTTTTGACCAGACTGATGATGAGATGCACAGCAGTCAGAGATTCCTTAAAGGCTGCCATTGCAAAATCATTATCATTTGGCCCCTTTCATTTGTGGAATATAGCAAAGTGGTAATAAGAAAAAAACAAGAAAATCATTGCATATTCTAACCCCATTTATCGTTCTCTGACATCAGTAACATCAGTAACATTGATTACAGCAGGAGAAATGAGCCTTGTCATTCAGCCTAATTATGTATGATTCAAGTCATCCTCCCCCACTCAGAATATCCCACATCTCAGGATGTTTCATGGCTCTCAGTTTGTCACACACACACACATGCATGCATACATTCTCTCTCTCTCTTACTCTCTCTCTCTCTCTCACGCACGAGTGTGCACACATACACAGATGCACTCACACTAGGCTGAGTGGACTGACTCGTTTCCAAGGTAACTGCCTGGGCCCTGTGTGTTTGTGTAGGGAGTCAGGCTAGGCACCACAGCGTGTGAGCAGCCTCATCTCTGGGGCCGTCGGGGGAGTCCTTGCCCAATGTCAGTCCAACTCCATTGATCCTCTTCCATTTCCCCTTTTCCTAGGGTGTAGGCCACTTCACCTAACTCTCTTTGTGACTCTTGCTGTCCTCCTCTCTCTCTCTTGAGTTCTAGCTGAGCGTCAGATGCTTGTTCTCCGTGGAAATCAGTAAGACACTGGTGTTGTTGCATTGTGATGTAGCTCAGTCCCAGGCCGGTGTGGCATTAGTGTCCCCCCTCACATTCAGCCTCCCCAGCAGTATTAATCTCGTCTGTGAAACAAATGCTGTTCCGATAATATGATGTACCTTCCAATTACTCATTTTGTTCCTTTAAAGGACATCTGTGTTTTTTAAGTGTCAGCTTCATTTAGTAATATACAGAAATAGAGAGATTTTTTTTTTAAAAGCCTGTCATTATACACCCAGTGCTTCAAGAGATCAGAAAGCAAAAACTCCCAAGTAAAAATATACAGAATAGTATTTTATGGCATATTTTTTTCATGATTTTGTTTCTTTTATTAAAAGAAAAGACATGTGAGACCTCAGAAATCTACAGGTGTAATTCCAAAAATATCAACATGCATAGCGATTCTTATCCTAACAAACAAAAAGTCATCCAAAACTCATCTGAACAACTTCATCCAAAACCACTTTGTGCACATCAGACCTTATATCAGCTCACTGGTGACGAGAGTCCTGTTTGATCACTCCGGCTCTGTTCCCACAGCCCTGGGCCTGAGAATAGTCTGTCTGTCACTCGGGAGCACAAACCACAGGCTCCATCAAAAGCAAGTCAAGTCATGTCTCTTTCAGATGGAAAAAGCAAAGTTTAGATAAGGGGGGGGGGGGGGACGACACCACTCTTTTTTCGAGAATGTTCTCATTTGAGTGAGACAAAACAGTCAGGGCAGGAATGACTGCAATTGTGAAGAGATGAACTACATTCAAAAATGTGTTCAAATATGGTTCATGAAAAGAAGTGGCTTTCCCAAACGACTGACAGCTCAAATGGAAGTGTTTGAAGACTGCATGCTACACCATACCCATTTAGTTGCAAAGCACACTGTCAATGCAGTATGCATAGTGTGGCACAGAGAAAATGGATGAGCTTGTATCAGCATCACTTATTCCTGGTGTGTTATATTTCAGTGTTATGAAAGCGCAGCGCATGGTCCAAGGCTTTTTGAATGCTAAGGGACCTCGGTGAACTCATAGCATTTTGCGTTTGAGCCCTCCAGCTTTGCATATTTTGGGGCAGTAAAGTCATATTGACATAAAGAGATTTCTTTCTCTCTCTTACTGACTCTGTCTGTCTTTTCCTCACCCTCCCTCCTTCTCTCTCTCTCCCTGTCTGGCCCCCTCTGTCTCTCTGTCTCTCTCTCTTACTCTCTCTCTCTCTCTCTCTGGGGTCCTGGGGATTTAGGAGGCCGTCAGGGTGAGGCTGCTGGTAATTAGCCTGCACAGGGAAACTGTTGTGATTAGTGTCTGCGGTGCCGGAACGGGGCCGAGAAGACAGGCAGCTGAGACCAGTCTAAGGCAGTCACCCCTGCCGGCTGAAGCTCACTGCCCACCCCCCACCTTCCCAGCCACCACCTACACCCCTGAAAAACACGACTCTGCCTGACTAAGCCACAACAGTACCTGAGAGGTTTGGGATGGATGGTACAGATCAATACTGGGCTCAGATGCTGGAATGAGAGTTTTATTTAAGTGATGAATAAAATAGATGTTGGACAAAGGTTTGGAAACACTTCGCAGATCAGGTGGTGTGTGTGTGTGTGTGTTTGTGAGTATGAATCCTCCATTATTTATACAAATAAAACCGATAGACATTGCCCTGAATGGATTTCACTCTTTGCATTGCCTTTATGCATATGGGTCTGTGTGTGTGTGTGTTTATGTGTATATAAGAGATCAGTCATTGTTTTCTCCAAGAGAGAACTTTTTTCTCTCATTTTAGTCCATGGTCTTCAATCTGTCTCCCTGTGTTTGTTCATTGTAGCAGAATAGCCACTGTAGTTCACGTTGATAGCAGTTTTTACCATGCAGACGGCACACATACAATCAGCAGCATTCAGAAGTGGCGTCGGTGGGGAGCGCCTGAAATGAGCACCTGAAATGAGAGTGCCATGAGCACTCTCATTTCCTGAGCATGGCTACCCTCTCTCTCTGCTCTCCTTTTTAAGGCATGACAATTAGCATTGACGCATGTGTCACAATATTTCCCCTTAAATGTTATGTAACAGACAGAAGCAACAGGATTATGTTTTTTTTTTTTCTTCTGTTTTGAGCATTTATTTGTACCAGCCTGGAGTGTGACTAGCCTCCACAGCTGTGTCATGTGGGTAGATTAAACTAAGGCTTAGGACTGCAACCAGATAATGAGATGACACATATGTTCTTATGGTCTGCGTGATAACAAAACAATACAATAGCTTTTTTTAAAAAAGATCATGGATAAAATAAATGGATATTGTCAGTATTTCCATCATGCTTCCTCCCAAAGTGCTAAAACAAGCCTTGGAGGAAGGTCAGATTAGTTGTGGTGCTTGGATGGGGGGACTGGGGGATGGAGGGATGAAGGGAAGGGGTGAGGGTGGGGTGTGGGGTCTGTTGGTATGTCATTTGGGCTAATCTGTGTGGATTTCTGTGAGTTAAAATGTACTGAGCATCACTGGATTGGCACATTATTGGTAAGGCTGCTGGTGACCTTCCATCACAGTGCTCACAGCTGTATGTGGAGTGACATTTGGAAATGTGCTGTAATGTCAACACCAGTGTAATCATCAAACAAAGAGGTTTCTACCCCTGAAGACATGTCAACACCTGAGTCAAGGAGCACATGGATGGCCTTTTTGGTCGTTTGAAATAATGTGAGATAGACTCTCAAGTATTGCAATTCAGTTGTCTTTTTCCTTTACATGAAATATTTGAAAGGAGAGAAAGAGAGAGTGTGTGTGTGAGAGAGAGAGAGAGAAAGTGTAAGAAGAAAATGCCTCATTCTGAAATGCCTGTGGAGGACCCCCACCAGACCTCCTGCCCCTTAGGCTTGATTAGTGCCGCTTCCTTTAAGGAAATGAAGACAAATGGATCAGTATTCTCCGCCATGGTGTGATGGGCCTCGCGGTCGGGTGTCTGCTTTCCAGCAGCCTCGATGTGCTCAGTGACGAGGCCCCCCTGTCGACTTTGCGAGGGAGTCTGAGTTGCCTTTCAGTTTACGTTGCCACTGTATTGAAGCAGATGAGTTTTTTTGGGTCTGTTTTGATGTGTTGGAAAAGGTGCCAAGTGAGGCAGTTTCAAGATGCAAAATGAAAAGGTTTAGTTACTTTTTTAAAAGCAAGAAGACCTTTGTAAAGGGTGCTGTAATATGTGTAGAGTTAATTTTTGCAATGTAAGTTTTATGCTGCATCTAGCTGTACTTTTGGAAGCTGTCAGATATACTGCCTGCTTGCAATAGACAGTATTGTGTGTGTGTATGTCTGTGTGTGTGTGTGTGTGTGTGTGTGTGTGTGTGTGTGTGTGCCTTTGTGCATTGTGATGTCCCTCTTTCTTTCATTTTTCTATCAGTGCAAGAACAAATCTCATCAAGCTTGACCTGCTCTTGCTCTTCCTCTCTCTTTCTCTCTCCACACACACACACACACACACACACACACACATACACGAGCATACACCTGTCACGACTGTGTCCTGCTCTCCACAGGCAGCCTGAAGCCCTTGTCTTGCTCACTCAGTTTATTCTCACAGCTGAGCTCCTCTAGTCGTAACAAGACTCACTCCCTTGTTTTTTTTCTTTGGTTTACATCTCCTCTTTTTGCTATTTTTGATCATGTTTAATTTAAATGTTTAATCATTCTCATACTTCTGAGCATCGGCCACAGCCTGCTGACCCCTGTCTGTCTTGTATCACTCACTTATGGCGTAGTGTAACCCTGGTAAATGACAGATTTATTGGATTTCACTGCCTGTGACAAATGACCACGATCACTGAAGGAGAGTTAGATCCCCAGTCTGACCCCCAACACCCCACCCCCCCACCCTTCTCACCTCCTCCATTAATCAATTGAGGCCACTGAAACTGGACCAGATTTAATTGAATACACTGAAATGAGTGTGGAGCCTCAGAGGTGACCTCCTGCAATGCCATGCACCTCTATTATAAATAATTGCTATTTGTATGGCGAAAACCATGAAATTAGAACACTCTTGTATGTTCCCTCCCTCCCTTGTTCATTTTAATATCAGTCTCTCCCTTTCTTCCACGCTTTATCTCTCTCTCTCTCTTTCTCTCTCTACCTCTCTCATATTCTTTCATTCTAATTACCTCCATCTTTCTGTCCCCCATGTTCTCTGCTTCTGCTGGCTTACAGTAATTTGCTTAGTGATGCTTAGCATCAGCATCAGTTTTTTCGGAGTTTGTGAGAAGTGGGAACATGGATGGATAATGTGGTGAAGTATTGAATTCGGACCAAATCTCCCTTGTTCCATGTGGTGGCTGTATTTTGAAAGATGTGTGCTGCTAGTCAATCCACAGTATTTGTATGTGTGTGTGTGTGTGTGTGTGTGTGTGTGTGTGTATGTGTGTGTGTGTGTGTGTGGTCATTTGCTGGTGCTTTGCATCAGATGGACTGGCTCAATTCATTACAGTAACATTAACACAGATGGCTTTCTGCCAGCGAGAGAAACATCGACTCACACTGTGTAGCCCCACACACTGTGTAAGCTGTGTGTGATGCTTCAGTGGTTTAAAAAAAAAATGTCTATTGTGGTACTGTAAAAGAGCATCTCCAACTAAAGATGGTGTTAGATGAACATTTCTCTCTTTCCCCTCAGTCCTCCACAGTGTGTCTTTAATAAGAGGCCTGTTCGTGATTTTTCCTTGTGTGTGTGTGTGTGTGTGTGTGTGTCTTTGTATCTAAATGTGTGTGTGTATCTGGATATGTGTGTGTGTGTGTGTGTGTGTCTGTGAATTAGATGATTAGATCCATAAGATAATCAATTAGAAATGTGTACTCTTAATTTGTTGGCTTTTATTGGAAAACAAAAAATGTTCATAAATAAGACATACATTCCAATGAGTAATCAATAGATAGCTTGCTGAGATCACCTGCATCCCTACCTTGGGCCTTGGGCAGTTCAATGAAGATATTCAATGAATGTTGAATTGTAATTGAAAACACAAAGGACAAACAGCCCACTTTAACAAAATGAAATGAAAAACTATCAGATCAAATCTTAAGCTTCAAGCAGAGCACAGAGTAAATTGACCTAACCTTCAATCTGTCTGTGACTTCTAACATGGGATTATGACCACACATACGATCCTACTATCACATGTGCAAAACTCTTCCTTACGATGACAAGAAACTTAGTTGATGCTTTACTCTAAAGATAAATCTAAAATGCATTTACTGTAAAAATGCATTACCACTCATATATACACATATCTCAAGTTTGAAAACTGACTGTCATTCATCCTAAGCCTTTTTCCACCATTTTGTTTCTCTGCAGACATTTATTCTCTCTGGAAGTTCTTGTTGATCATACTTTGTCACCCACTTACCTTGTGCTCTTGCTATGTTTGCCTCACTCTGATAAGTCTATCAACGACTGGATAGTTTCATTCCCATCATGATCTATTTCTGCCCACCTTATGCTCTCTGAGTCTTTTTTTGTCCTCAGAAAGCACTTCAAAGGTAAGCAGACTCCCTAATCGACATCTGAAGAGCTTTTCATAATTTATTATTGAAGTTTGGAGGAGTGAAATGGCATGAATCCTAAAATTATGCTAAAATGATGCTAACAATGAGGGGAGTGGGCTGTTGCCAACACAGTCAGAATACTGAGCGACCAGATTTAAAGGATCCTGTAGGAAAAAGAACCAGATTTGATGGAACACAGACCGAATAACAAACCAATAACTAATGTTAACTGAAACTTTGAATCCGAAAGTAAGTTACTGTGCCACATTACCTTAGTGTTAGTTGCTGGTTCACCGTTTGTATGTGTTGCATCAAATTTTCTCGTTCTTGGTTCGTATGGATTGATTCACTCCAGATTTCTCCTTTAAGCTACATACATGTTACAGGGAATTTGGTTGCTGCTATAGATAGATATCTAATAGATCTAATAGATAGATAAATATCACTGAGGGTTGGTTTAACTGTGATCACTGCATGACATTGACATGCCATTGGTTTAACTGTGATCACTGCACAACACTGACATGCCATTTGCATCTTTGTTTGCCATTGACTGTGCGATCACATCAGAATGGGGTTCCTTTGCGGTGTGTGTGTGTGTGTGTGTGCGTGCATATGTGTGTGTGTGTATGTATGTTGGTCCTGGTCTCCTGGGCTCATCTGGTGGTGGAGCCACTGTCTTGTCCCTGTGTTGCCTGGGTGTGGCCTAGAGTCTCTCCCCCTCCCTTCATCCTGCCTGGTTTCTGGGGCTCAGTCAGCACTTCTGTGCTTGTCACCAGACACTGAATAATTTAGCCTTTCACTCAAACTGTCATGCTCTCTCTCTCTCTCCTTCTCTCTCTCTCTGTTTCTCTCTCTCTCTTACCCTTGGATTTCTATGCTATTTGTTGTCTTTCTTGGATTTCTATGCTATGTGTTTGTGTGTGTGTGAGAGAGAGACAGAGAGAGAGAAAGTGAGTGCAGTGGTTGAGAAACAGAGGTGAACGATGGAGGTGAATAACAGAGAGAAAGGATGGAGGTGAATAACAGAGAGAAAAGATGGAGGTGAATAACAGAGAGAAAGGATGGAGGTGAATAACAGAGAAAAGATGGAGAGCAACAAAGGGAGGAAAGTCCTTTGTCTCTCCTGTTGGAGGTTTCCATGTGTGTGTGTGTGTGTGTGTGTGTGTGTGTGTGAGTGTGTGAATATGCACAATTATGTAGAGGCTTGAAGCTGTATATGGTGGTGTGTTAGTTTGTGCGAACAGCCACAGTATGGTTTGGACCTCTCTCACCTTGGATATCAGAACTTAAATGAAAACATACAGATTTGCCTGGACCAGGATGTACAGACAGGGCAAGAAATTGTTTGAGTTGAGGAGATTCAGCTGTCGTAACAAAACACACTTTTGTCAGTTCTCTTCTGCCACCATAGCTGACAGTCGAGACCTGTGTGAGAGACGCACAGCCGAAGTAAACAAATCCTGTTTCAACATCCTCGTAAGAGACTTGTTTTGACAGCGTGAAAGAAAGACAGATTTGTACATGCAGCATTTTAGAAACAGCAAATCAGAGAGAGGGAGAGAGAGATAGAGAGAGAGAGAGAGAGAGCATGTTGGGGGTAAGGGAAAAAAGAAAGCTTGAGTCAGAGATAGCCAAGGGGACGTAATCTCATCGAAATCTCATTGAAAGTTAATCTTGCATGTGTGGCGGGGCTTAGAGAACACACCCACACTATAGCATGGCATAGCTGGTGGTCCCAGGAAGATGAGGGTCCAGTGAATTTACTGATCTGACTAAATCTGGATACTCAGCCAGACTCCCGCTGGTATCATCGCAGGGTAGCACCACACTTGAACTCTGCGTCATTTCATAACACTGCTATGCTAGGTGACATAAATAGCCATGGGTTTTCATGAAAAGC
This sequence comes from Tenualosa thibaudeaui, assembly GCA_027481765.1. Lineage (NCBI taxonomy): Eukaryota > Metazoa > Chordata > Actinopteri > Clupeiformes > Clupeidae > Tenualosa > Tenualosa thibaudeaui. Next base: position 3,928,807 of record JAIFZK010000024.1, read on the forward strand.
TATTTCCAGTGTTTGTGTTGTTCTACAACTGGTCCAGACATATCCCATCATACTTGTGGGCAAGACCATCTTCTTAGCATGTGGCAAAGCCTTCTCCAGCAGGCTGCATTTACTGACTGCAGTATATTGCTGTTGTCCCTATTAACTGTCTTAAAGGCTACAGGTCACAATTGTTTTTAAGAGATTACGATTACATAACATGTAGTCAATGATTATGTATGTATAATTAAACTGAAAAACAAATAGAACCATTTTAGCCATCACACTTTAGTCATGTAGATCAGGTAGGATCAAGAAGGTGGTTAAGTTATAAACTTAATTAACCTACAAAATGTGGTAAACCTGCTAATAGAGGAGCCTGATGGCTTTGTTTAAAATAAGAGAATGAAAATTCCAGGCTCTTCTATTATCAGGTTTACCACTACCTCTGGTTTAACTTACCCAGGTTTATCACTTAACCATGTTCCCCCCAGCTAGTCTTTAGGCATGTAGATCAGCTAATGAAGGAGCCTCACAGAAAGAGTACTTGGATGGCAGGACATGTTGTTTTCTGAAGTCAGCCTAGTCCACAGCTGAAAGCAATTATTATATTTCTGCTGTTTTTGTAACTTTTAGAAGGCATACTCATGATTGATGAATTACTGTAGATTAGTTTGCTTCATTGCACAGCTGCTGGTAACATCTGCGAGGCATGAGTTTGACGGAAATTGCACTAGCGGTATGGCAGCAGGAGGAGCAGGTAGAAGAGGTTCTGTGCCAGAGGGTGCTCCATGGCTCCAGGGCCAGGGGGAAAGTGTGGTGGGGTATGTGACTGATGCTGGAGCTTAAATACAGACAAAAGCCTAAGAGAAGTGCTGAAAGCCTGACCCTCTAAAAGCCTGGCCAACTCAATACTAAAAAAATCACCAAAGTGTTGTATAAATATCTGTGTTGTGCATTTTGGTCCCTTCTCTGTTTTGATATGGCTACAACATGCTGGGCTGTGACACTGAGAATATGAGTTAAAAACTAGACAGGGAGAACATGGACATGTACAGCCTTATGTAATGCCTCTGCTTATCGGCCTTTCTGTAAGAAGCCACATGTTTATTAGGTCATGGAAAAGAGAGAGAAGGGATAAGGGAGGAAGAAATAGAGAGGAAGAGAGAGGGAAGGAGAGAGAGAGAGAGAGAGATTGAAGGTCTGAAGGGTAGGAGATGATCATGCACTGAGGGTGTGCCATGGGTGCTGGTGTTGCTATGACTAATTAACAGGGAGACAAGCTGTGTAGTGGGGGAGTCATGCTCCTACTCTCGCTCTCCCTCTCTCTGGCTCCCTCTCTCTTCACTCAAGTGCCATTAATCAGAAATAAAGACCCCTGATTATTTAGGTCCATCTGCCAGCCAGCGCCAACAAGTGACCCATACCCACCTGGTACACTTCTGCACGGTCAACAGACTACATTTGGCAACATGGTATGTGTTACTTTACTGTCTGTTAAACTACCATCTGTGTGATTTTGTGTGTGTGTATATTTGTGTGTGTGTGAGTGTGTACGTAATTCATATGTGTGTAAGGAGTCAGTGCAGGACACACACAGCAGCCAAGTGGACAGGAGACAGGACAACAGCAGCCTGCGGGGTCTTCACACAACAATGAACATGCAGTTTGCAGTGCACATGAAGACACACACACACACACACACACACACACACACACAGACACTGTTTGTTGTCGTTATTATTTTGATGGTGTGGTGTTGAGGGATTTGCCTCTGGGTCTTCAGCTGCTCCCCAGCTAACCCCTTCCCTATTACCCACCCATCCATCCACCCACCCATTCAGCCTGCCCAGCACAGCACGGCACAGCACGGCACGGCACGGCACGGCACGGCACAACCCAGCCCAGCACAGCACAGCACAGCACAGCACAGCACAGCACAGCACAGCACAGCACAGCACAGCACAGCCCAGCCCAGCCCAACCCAGCTTAGCCCAGCCCAGCACAGCACAGCACAGCACAGCACAGCACAGCACAGCACAGCACAGCACAGCACAGCACAGCACAGCACAGCACAGCACAGCACAGCACAGCACAGCACAGCACAGCACAGCCCAGCACAGCACAGCACAGCACAGCACAGCACAGCACAGCACAGCACAGCACAGCACAGCACAGCACAGCACGGCACAGCACAGCACAGCACAGCACAGCACAACCCAGCCCAGCCCAGCACAAGCCAGCCCAGCCCAGCCCAGCCCAGCCCAGCCCAGCCCAGCCCAACCCAGCTTAGCCCAGCCCAGCACAGCACAGCACAGCACAGCACAGCACAGCACAGCACAGCACAGCACAGCACAGCACAGCACAGCACAGCACAGCACAGCACAGCACAGCACAGCACAGCACAACCCAGCCTAGCACAGCACAGCACAGCACAGCACAACACAGCCCAGCCCAGCCCAGCCCAGCACAGCACGGCACAGCACAGCACAGCACAGCACAACCCAGCCCAGCCCAGCCCAGCCCAGCCCAGCCCAGCCCAGCCCAGCCTAGCACAGCACAGCACAGCACAACAAAGCACGGCACAGCACAGCACGGCACGGCACAGCACAGCACAACCCAGCCCAGCCCAGCACAGCACAGCACAGCACAGCACAGCACAGCACAGCACAGCACAGCTGACTCTGAGCTCTCCCATGGCAGCCATGGAAACACCTCATCTCCATTATTATGGGATGATCCATAAAAATGCTGTCTCACTGTGACTGCCTTGGTAAGACGTGGTGGTAAAGGGTTTTAGTTGGGGGTAGTGGGAGACTCACCTCCAAAAGGTGCTGGGAATAGATAGAGATCAAGGAAGGAATGAGGAGAAGAGAGAGAGAAACACCGCAGAGCAAAATGTATCCATCCTGGCCTTATGTAACACCCAGCATGGCCAGACTGAAGAGCTGTTTGTTAAGCTGCCAGTCCAAGTTCCGGCGTGTGTGTGTGTCTCAGATTTAGTGGCTTTGGTCTTATCGTGGCCAGAACAGTACTTTGCCTCACACTCACACACATGCAAACACACACAGAACACACACATGCAAACACACACACACACACACACACATACAGGACTGGACAGAAGGCTCTTGTGTAAGCATCGCCTCAGCAGCGATATTCTGTGTGTGGACCACTGCTGCTGACTGTGGTCTCTCGCTGATCAAAAGTGTTCGGCCTCTTCAAAGAATGAGAGGATCTGAGGTGTCTTCCATACGATTGAAATGCCCAAAGGTGAATTTTCAGGGAACCTGAGTGCTGTGCAGGGAGCTGTTTGTAAAATCGTATTTCTAATGTTCCACTCCTCGTAATTAACCATTCTGCTCTGGGATCAGCCTTTAATTTCTTCAAGTGAATAAAATGACATGCTGATTCCTGATCAGTCTCAAAGGTGCTGCTTGTGTATTATCCACAGTTGGAGGAATGAGTTTAGGGAGGGGGTGGGGTGGGGGGGCTGTTGGACAGCTGCCTGCTGTGGTGTATAATTGATGGCTTTTGAGAGAGCCTCAAGACCGGTGCGTCCCTGCTGCTGATCCCAGAGCAGTCATGCTCAGCGCCCTCAGTGGTCCTCATTAGCCCCTGGCATGTGTGCTCAGGTCTGGGGTCCATTAGTCACACCGCGCCCATGGAGGAGAAGGCAGAAACTCCCTCTCTCTGTCTTTCTTTCACTCTCCCTCTGTCTTTTTTTCTCTCTCTCTCTCTCTCTCTCTCTCTCTCCCTGCCTCACAACTGTGTGCATCCAGATGTCTGATTGAAGGATTGCAGACAGAGGGGAGAATCCATCCTAGCATCCCAGCAGCCTTGGACAGACCTAACCTCCTCCTCTGATATTGTCCTCAGAAGGACAGTAGCGAGTCACCCTCACCAAAACTCTCCCTCTACCACTTACTCTCTGCCCCCTCTCTTTAGCTCTCTCCCTCTCTCTCTCTCTCTTACACACACACACACACATATACTCCCTCTTGCTCATCCTCTTTTCACTCAATTTGTCCTTTCTCCTTTTCCACCCTCTCTCCTGTATCTATCTATCTATCCATGCTTCTCTGTCTCTCTCCAACATCTCTTGCTATTGTGGCTGCTTTGAAATGGAAATGGTGGCGCTATCTTTCATAGTTTAATTTGGTCGGACAACTTTATTGCTGGCCTCACAGAGAGTGGGATGCACCCAGCAGGTGCTGTTCAGTCTTATGGAAGAGGCAGAGCTCAACACAACGGGAGCGGGCTGAGGCAGAACCCCCCCCCCCCCCCGTCTTTGGTCATTTTCATTGTACAGGAATAAACACAGTTTTTCCTTGTGTCAGGCTGCCTTAGCCTGTTGTTTGTGTGTGTGTCTGAGTGTTTGTATTGTGTATGACTGGCTGTCTATACACAGTCACACAGGTATATAATGTGTGTGTGTGTGTGTGGGTCTTAAGGAGAGAAAAAAAGCATCTGAAAGTAGGTCAGGTGTAAGCACTCTCCCGGAGACCAGACAGAGTAGGGGCCAGCAGAAGGCTGTGCTGTTCTTTGAGAGGCATCCAACATCCCTCCTCTGAGCAACACACTACACTTCTGCTCAACTAGGACACCGTTAACTACATTGTAATAAGCATTTATTAATGTCATGCAATAGCGCTAACTGATTTCAGAACTAGGCATATGCTTGATATCCTGTCCTTTCACAGCACAGATCAGCAGAAGCTATCCAGCACAATGTGTATAAATATATATGTATAGGGGATGGATATAGGGGATGGAGACAGGAGCATATATATATATATATATGTCACACACACACACACACACACACACACACATATATATATATTATAAATGTATAAACGTTGTTTGAAATGTTAGCTACTGTTTTATGCAATGCTTCATTAGCAATACTATGTTGTAGGGCTGGGCGATATGCCCTAAAATTCATATTGTGGTTTAATTTTAAGAATAGACACTATGTGGTATATATTTTGAAAACGTGCAGTACTGATCAGTTGAGACAAACACACAAGTTTTATTTTACTTCAAAAATAATGAGCTAATTCATTGATTTCTGCATGCCCAAAATAATATTAAGGGTGAACCCTCCATCGTCAGCCTCCATGATGAGTCAAACTTTACCTGGTAAAATCATTATTAATTGTAAGTTAAATTAGATTCAAAATGTTGAATGTTTAGATTAAAAACATCCAAGACATTTTTAAATGTAAAAATAAAAAATACAGAATTAATTAACTGCAAAGCAGGTCAGAATAAAAAGCGAGCAAAGATGTCCCAAGATTCTTCTGTATCCATCCCCCTTGATAAAGGGAGCAACTGATCGTGGTTATGGAATATTGAACGGAATGTGTGGGCCCTTCTTGTCAAATAGATGTTTCACTCGGGCACCACATAGTTAGGCACCATAGAGCTCTCAGTCTATGAAAGGTTTATTTAGGGACATGGCCACACCTGCTAAAACTTTTCTAACACGACATGGACATCGGATCCGTAAATGACTAGATTCAGGATAGTAGGATCTTCTTTGCTACCGTTACATGATGGTTAATAAAGTCTCTGGATAAAATCAAAAGTATACGTCTTTTGTTTGTACTTGTGTTAGTTTAAAAGTGTATGCTTACATTATATGATACATTGGCTAATGCAAATCAAAACCAAATCTGAACTGCGCTATTGCGGTAGGCCGTAAATTAAAAATCTCTACCGTTGGCCAAACATCATGTATCATTTATGCCGTTTACACCACCCACCCTTACTATGCTGACAGCTGAAGTGTGTGTTTGTGAGGCTTGGAAGAGATCACTTTGTGTTTGGTTTGATGTGTGTAGGTGTGGTTTCAGGCCAACCCCAACAGGTATTTGTCCTCCACACAAATACTCTGCTATTAATCTAGAGCATGCTGCTATTCACTGTCACTGGATATTAGTGGGACTGAGCAGTGTGTGTGTGTGTGTGTGTGTGTGTGTGTGTGTGTGTGTGTGTGTGTGTGTGCGTGTGTGCATGTGTGGTGAGGTTTATAAAGCAACACACTTGACACAGACACAGCACAGTTTGACCTTTATGGAAGGCAAGCTTAAAACTGTCTTCTGGGCCAAATGAGATAAATTAAATAAATAAATAAAGAGAGGGAAAAAAGTGAGACAAAGGGGAAAGATTTCCATCTTCCTCTCTGTTCTGTCTCTCTCGCTCATGGCCTCCATGTACTTATCCGGAACATTCCCTTGGGCAGAGGATTCCCCTCCTGCTGCGGAGGCATCATAGGAGCTCTGCGTGGAGAAGAAGGAGCGCTGGAGGCTCCCAGCTCTCTGTGTAGCGCAGCAGGAGTCAGTGCAGGCTCTCCCCCCAGTGCTCCTCTTTCCCAAGGAGGAGAGCAAGGAACAGCTAAATGTGTTTATTATTCAAATGAGAGAAAGGCATTGCTGGGGGTATTGTGGTGTGTGTGTGTGTGTGTGTGTGTGTGTGTGTGTGTGTGTGTGTGTGTTATAGAGACTTCCTAAGCCATCAGTCTACTCTGCTGAGTCACTCCAAACACACACACACACACACATGCACATTAATTTTTTTGTCATTAGCTGTGGTGATTACATGAGAGCACATCCTGACTGTGCTCAAAGGAGGCTGCCTGCCGTGGTCGCAGCACTGATTTTGCAGACAAACAGTAGGCTTCACTTTTTTCTTGTCTTTTTTTGTTCATTTAGCCTAATTAAGGAACATGCATTATTTAAAGCATTATTAGATGGCTTCCTGGAGTGCACTAGACTGGAGGTAATGTTGCAAGGGTCATGCTGTGTGTGGGTGTGTGTGTGTGTGTGTGTGTGTGTGTGTGTGTGTGTGTGTGTGTGTGTGTGTTTGTGTGTATGTGTGTGCGTGAGAGAGAGACAGAGAGAGTGTGGGTTGGAACTGCATCATCATTTGTCTTATATTGTGCCCCCCACTCTTTTCTTGTTATTTTCCAGATTTGGTATCTGTTTTTAGATGTTACTTGTCAGTTGTTTTAAAGCCAGGTTGATGCCCCATGTGAGATGAAGAAAATGGGAGTGAGAGATAGAAAAAGAGAGAAAGACAGGGAAATTAATCAGAGATATTGCTTGAAAGAGAGAATTTGAAATATTGAAATATATATGTATATAAATATATGCAGACAGACAGAGAGAGCGAGAGAGAGAGTCAGTGATTAACACAAAAAGAAAGGAATTAAGAGAGTGCAATGAGTAATCATCCAAATATATTTCTCTGCAGCCCAGCAGGAGGTCTCTGGGGGAAAGTGCTCAAGGGAGAGAGAGAGAGAGAGAGAGAGAACCTGATTATGTAACAGGAGGCAAAATATGTGTTCTCCCTTCAGAGAAATCCCTGCAGCTTTTGAGCTTTTGTCCCACCTACATCACCCTCCAGAACCCCTGCCCGCCTTTCAGCGCCACACTGGAATAAGGACACACACACACACACACACACACAAGGATGTGGGCTGTCCTGTGTTTCATTGCACTATGGGGGACTCCATGATGGTTGTTTTGTTTAGTTTTTTTTTCTCCCGAGGACCTTGTGGGCTGAAGAATACCACCCCCAGGGACACAGCAGAGAAGAAAAGTAGGCCTCATCCCTGATGGAGGCTCCAAATCGCTCCTGTAGCCCATTTCTAGGGAAGCAGCCTGCTATGCCCACACATGCCTGGCAGGGAAGAGAAAGAAAGAGGGGAGAGAGACAGACAGAATGGAAAGAATGAACACAGTGAGGGGATAGAAGATATATACACACATATATATAAGACAAAATAAGATAAACAAGTACACGTGATGAGGGCGCCTGTGAGCGCATGTGAAAAGAACGAGGGAACAATAGAACCAAGAAAAAGGTGAAATGGGAGAGGGAAAGAGAGGGGGAGACCATCCACCACTGCAGTAAGGCAAGGCCAGCACAGCACCTCCTCCAAAACTGGCACATCGGGGGAAAATGCAGAGGAGGCGATCCGACATGAAAAAGAAGCAAAGAGAATGGAAAAAGAAATAAAAAGGCACTGAGTCAGATAGAAAGAGAGTGTGTGTGTGTGTGTGTGTGTGTGTGTGTGTGTGTGTGTGTGTGTGTGTGTGTGTTGGGGGGGGGCGTTCTATTCCCACTTTCCAGAGAACAGAGTGAAGCAGGGCTGTAGAGAAAGAGAGAGATTGAAAGGGCAGGAGATAGAAAGAGGCAATGGCATTAGGGGAGACAAAGAGAGAGAGAGAGAGAATGACAATGAAAGGCAGAAAGACAAAGTGGGACAAAAACACCCCTCCTCTTTTAAAAGGGCAGTCTCTGTGGCAGGCTTCACCCTCACCATCCCTCCCCACTCCACCCGCCCAAAAAAAAGAAAAGAAAAAAAAAAGTGCAAAATCCCCCCAAGACGGCGGCTGCTCTTTTCAGCTCGGGGCTCCATCAAGGTGCCTTTACCTGTCGGCTGACATCAAGAAGGGGAGCGGGGAGAGGAGGTGCGTGGGTGCCGGTGTGATGCGAGCTGTCAGCCACACTTCCTGCCTGCCCGTCCACCAGCGTGGCCAAGCCTATCTGATGGCCGGACGCTGGAGAGGGTGGGGAAGGGGTGTGTGTGTGCAGTAGTGTAAGACTAAACACAGACAGAGCAAGAAGTCAGCACTAGCTAAAACTGTAACTGCAAACTGTGATTTCCTCACTCTGTCAGGTGCGTGCCAGTGTCGACAGGCAAAATGTGTTGCTGATATCCAGTGAGCCAGAGAAAGAGAGCATATGCTCTTCATTGTTAGTCAATGACAGTGTAATGCAGTTTAAAAGTGCATGTGTCAAAATATAGGCAATCAAACAAAACTAGACAGCATGATACACTGAAAACTTAACATGATTAAGATCATGTTCCTCAGGAGGCCTCCGTAATAGCTTCCCCGTCTCTGGAACATAATGGTTTGGTCACTGATTTTCTGAGTGAGTTACAAAAAACAGTGTAAACTGCTGTAGTTCTAAAGTCTGCATGTGCAAATACCTTCTTGAAAGGCTTTTTTGTGTTGAAAATGTATTTGCCTAAATGCATGATGACATGCCTCTAGCCTCCTGATTATCATAATTTTCACCCACCAACAAACGTCATGTTACAGCACTGCAGGTCAGAAGCTTTTATTTCTCCAACAACCCACTCAATTGTCACTTTTCGCACTATTGTCTCCAGTTTATCAGTTTTGCTTGAAAACTCATCATGAGACTGATTGGGTAGAGAAGGGAATGTGTTTTATTTCATTTTTGTTTCATGTACACCCAAAACCAATCAACATGCCCCCCTCCACCCAGCACTGCCTCATCACTCACGCTGATCTGAGTCATAGTCTTCTCATCATCTGCTGTACCTTTCAAGGCCAGATGAAGCGCCTTTGAATATTTTAGAAATCAATTCATAACCTTCTGTCAATGAAAGTGATGCTTAAAACAATCATTGTCAAATGACATATGATCAATGGGATGAGAAATGCACGTGGACAGACAGACAGACAGACCTCACAGAGATGAGTGGGGCTCTGACAGAGCTGCTCTTCAATACAGCAGCCTGAAAGGGAGAACCAGGAAAAGTTGTGGTTCTAAGTCAAAGTACTAAGTAAAACAAGATAACTGTGAAAGTCATTGCTTGCTAAACTGACATAATAACAGATGTAAAGTTAAGGTGTTTGTGATGTGGGGAGACTTTGAAATAGCCTGATACATCAGCCACTTTCGTCGTTTCACTTCTTACAAAGCGTCTGAACTCAAGCAATTGGCATGTGTTTGCTCCACAGTGGGAAGATACTTCCTGCTTCAACCAATTGCTACTGTTTGGTCGTGATGGAACGCATTGTTTGAATTCAACGTTATCGCTTTCACCCTTTCCTCTGTTTGCTCATTGGCTTGTCGCAGCTCAGAAACACATCTGGCTCCCTGACCGCAGTGGTGGAGCAATAACAAATTGAGCGGAAGCACTCTAAATGTGAAACCCATTGCTTGATAATCTGTCCACAAATGAGGAGGGACTATTGAAGTGTGTGTGATGGGAAAGTGTTGTGGTGTGACATGCTTGAAACAGTAATCAAGAAAAAAAAGTCTAGTGGATTTTTTGGTTTTCTTTTTTTTATTTCAGTTAATTTCCTCTCTAAATGTGTGGTAGTACGTGCTATGACCTGGCTGCAAAAGCTCATGGTGTGAAAAATGATGGTAGAAATCAGTTTTTTTGTCAAAATACATAATGTAATATCTAGCCCTTTCAGGAGATGTTTCAGTCATTTTAGGATTGAGGTGAGAGCCCCTGTTGTAAAGTGTCAACAGTCCCTCTCGGCTTCCACAGTCACTGTAAGATGGACCTGCTCTCCATTTTGTGGCTGCTGTCACCCAATATGCCTTTGAGCCTGTTAGCTTTGCAGCACAGTCTATCTCTAAAGCAAATAATGCTGTCAGTTAGGCCTGAGGGCATGGGTGTAGAGGAAACTCTCTTATCCTTTGGTTTGCTGGGCCACCCCAGTAAGCTTTGAAGAAAGATAAGGGGGCTTTTCACTCCTAACTCTTCTCATCTTTGCTATATCTCTCATTTGTTTGGCTCTCTCATTTGTTCTCTGACTTTGTCTATTCCGTTTGTGAAAAATTACTTTTTGTCCTTGGAAACTGGAACCATGGACAGCAGTCTTCTTCTGGTGAAAGCCCACTCACATCCCACTCAAGGGCTGCCACACAGTGGAACTTGCCATTTTGGCAGATCTGGAATCAGTTGTTCCCCTGCACTCCTACACTCACCTTCATGTCACCTCACCAGAAGCCACTACCCTCAGACCAGTTGTCCTAAGATGGCTCATTGTATCTCTTCCTGAGGCTGTTTCCATTTCAAGCCTTTTACAGTAATTTTCTCTATGGAGTAAAGGCAGTATTGCAACCCCACTCAACGCACACAGACCTATACACAAGCAAAAACACACACACAGATCTGAGCTTTACATAATGCTCATTGCTCATGGTTAGTGTGTGTAGTTTGGAGAGTTTACATATGAATCTTTATATGTGTTTGTATGTACTCCTTCAGTGTGAAATTATGTGTCTGTTTTACACATAAGTTAAACACACGATTGTATGCTGATCCTTGTGTTTGTGTGCTTACAGTATGCAGTGGTTTAGGTGGAAACTTCTGTGTGTGTGTGCACGCGTGTCCATATGTGTGCGTGCGCGTGTTCATGTGTTTGTCCGTGTGTGTGTGTGAGTGACTCTGGGTGTTTGAGTGTGTGTGTGTGGGCGTCTCATTCAACGCTCTTGAGCAGCAGGTTTGGACCCCTGCTCTGGTGAGTCATGGCTGTGTGAGGGCCTTTTATTTCTCCCTGATTATGCTGCTCTCCAGCCATTCATTCCATTCACACTGAGCTCTGGGCTCAACTCTGCCTTTTCAGCAAGAGCACTGTTTTTACTCTCTGGGCGTCTTTTACACACAAATGTGTGTGTGTGTGTGTGTGTGTGTGGGGATGCAGGATAAGGTGATTTGGTTTCGCTGTGCCACATCCCTGCCTCCATGAAAGTTTGACGAGACATCTGACACAGACTAAACAGGGCTAAGCCACTGGGAACATGCTGGAGGCTGAACACAGCTACTATGCATGTGTATTTAGGGTTGTAGTGTGGGTAAGAATTTTCAGGCCATTTTGTACTTGATTACATTACATGTCTTTGTCTAATGGATAATGGATGTCGTTTATGTTTGCCATGCCGTACCATGTTTGTGTAGGTCATGCATGTGTATGTGTGTTTAGCCTCTGCACTTACATGCATAGCAATGTCTCTGTGTTCAGTCGACCAGAGAAAGCTGTAACTCATAGCCGTAACCCAAGTCTTTCCTAATGTGCTCTTTATGCGTATGTGTGTGTGTGTGTGCGTACGTGCATGCATGTGTGCAGTTCCCATGTGCATGCATAGCTTTGTATATGTATGTGTCTGTGTGTTTTGTATGTGTGTGTGGGGGTGTGTGCGTTGTGCATAGATGCATGCACAGGTTTGTATGCGCTATGTCACCTAACCCTTATGGAAAACAGGCTTATTGCTTTCCTCTTCGACGCACTTTGAGGCCAGAGCCATCTGGGTCTGTTCGCTGGCTTTGGCTATTTTTTTCCCCAGAGCTTATCGACCTCCTCACCTGCAGCCGTGGCAGACCTGTTTTTCCTGCCTCCAGGCTTTTTTTCCCCCCACTTGACACGGATGTTCACTGATCCCCCCTTATAAAGCCACTAGGCAGAGAGAGACTCACAGCAGACCTATCGGGGTTTATCATCTGCCATTGAGGCCATTGCAGCTCCAGATGTGGTTGTCCAGAGAGACACTCACCTGATTGGCCACCGAGAGCAGAGGATCAATCAGCGCCACTGACATGGGGATAACATGACCGATCAAGTGGCCAGACTAGCAGTTTAGTCTATGTGTGTGTGTGTGTGTGTGTGTGTGTGTGTTTGTCTGTCTGTGTGTGTGTTGCTAATCCACCCTTCAGTGTGACTTAGTGTTGAAGAGTAAAGAATCAAAGCAAGTGCAAACAAGGAGCAGGAGAGGATGAGGGAGACACACTAAGGCTGAGAGACACAGAGAGCTGGAGAACCAAAGAAAATAACTGCCTAGCGGCAGCGTCTCTGGGGTTGGTGCAGACAGCAGGCAGCCTTGGCGTAAGCTTTGCTACCCTCCCAACGCACCTTTATCCAGAGCCTGTGCGAGCAGTTTTGCTGCTGCAGAAAGGAAAAAAAAGACCCACACACAAACGCACACAAAGGCTGTGGCAATGCTTCATGTTTGTGAGATGAAAATAGCAACCCCCTGCTGTGGACCGCCACCGCTGTGTCCTTCTTTGCCATAACGTCTGCCGAGCGGTTGCCACGGCATCTCCAATCGCAGTCTCTCAGCGGAGGTGAAGCCCAGAGCCTGTCATTAGAAGGGGAAACCCTTGTTGGAGCCAGCAGCAGCAGCAGCAGCAACAGCTGATAGCTTAATGCTTAATGCATTTTGGCCCCCTGTCTTCGAGCAGGTGGAGACTGTTATAGACATGGTTCACAGATGCAGACACAGACAGTCACAGACATATGCACAGACATAGACACACAAACACCATTACAGACAGAGACAGTTACACACATAGACACAGACAGAGACACTCACAGACCAGACACAGCCACAGAAAGAGAAAGACACAGACACAGTTACAGACGCTGACACAGAATTTCTCACATGTGTATATCCATAATGCTACTAATCAGCACTGCCTCCGCAATACCTGATTTCACAAGCTCTGCTTAGTCTGAATACATACAGTAACACGCTGATTTAAATGGCAGGCTCAATCAAGGCTCAGTACAGGTTCAATCAGTCTATCATTAAGAAACTGCAGATGGATAAATGCCTGGAAACCTAGCCTTGATGATATCTGTGCTCCACAGAGAATGTGTGGTATTTTTCATGACATATTTTTTAGTCTTGGTTTCTTGTTCAGCATGGAGTCCTTGCTCCATGAGGGTTTGATAATGAATAGCATAGTCAGAAAGTCTGAGATTGATCCCCTTGGTCAGGATTACTTAATCATAACTTCTGCCTCTGCTGATCTAATCAGCACTGCCAGCTCTCTGCACGTTTGCAGTGTATTTCATCAACAGTCTTTTCTTCTACGCACTTGAGCAGTGTCAACCCCCCCCCCCACACACACACACACACACACACAAACACACACACACACACACACAACCCTTGTCCTCTAAATCCTAGATCATTGTTGTCTCCACACTTGCTGTTTTTTTTTTTGATCATCCTTTCCATCAGTGCATCTGCTCTCCTGATTTGATGAGTAGAGCCTCTGGGCCTTTAATTCTGCATCTGTTGTGTTGATCTGGCTTTCGCTCAGCCTTGCGCTTGTTCTTAGCAATGCCCTCGCTGTCTATTCTGTGGATCTGATCTGGGGTCAGTTGTGCAGGATCCTCGCCTATCCCTCTGATGAATGAATGATGATTATGACGACGGCGGGGCATCTGGCTTCTACTGTCATCAGCAGTGGTGGAGTCCAGCTGGTCACATACTCTTAACTCACAGATATACTGAGACCCGACTGCACAATGCAAGCCTGTCACTTCCATTCTTCCCAGTCACCTAGCAGTCATTGTCAGTAGTTTTGGTTAGCTCCATACTCACAAACATGTAACTGTGTACACTACTTCACTGTAACATGATCTGGTGATACAACACTAAAACATACATCAGTGTTAATGTTGTTATGTCTACAGTGCCCATATTCTGTATGTATAGTATATAAATAGGTGTATAAATAGGTGTAGGTATTCCCAGTGATGCTAATGAAGTAGTCAGAGCCCATATTACCGTGTGTGATATTTGCAGGGGAGCTAGCTGAGACTAAATGGAGAATGGCGTGGGGGAGGTGTGAAGACGTGACGCAGCAAAAGAGTGAACAGAGCTGTATGGAGTTTAGTGGCCATCCTGTCCCATTTTATTTCTCTTCTCTTCATACCCCCCCCCAACCACTGGCTTTTTACCTCCCAGTAAACTCAGGAGGGGACTGGCTGAGTCACCATAGACCTGAGCTGGATGTGCTGAGGTACAATGTTTGACCGTATGCTTCCCATTGCAGCTTTCTCGCTGAATGTTTTGCTTTTTTTTTGGCAAGGAGCTGAATTGCCTTTCACTATCCAAGTAAAGCTGGAAAAGCATACATTTGCATGTATTTCCTCACAGCCTCAGCAAATTGATGTTTTATTTATCCCCCCTTTCTCTCTCTCTCTGTTTTTGTCTCTCTCTCACTCTCTCTCTCTCTCTCTCTCTGTCTCTGTCTCTCTCTGTCTTTGTGTGTTTCAAGTTTAGGAAATTTAAATGACTATTCAGCTCATCCTCAACGTATAAAAGTAATTTTGTCACATTCAAGCTCATGATTTGTAGACTTAAACAGTAGATTATCACTCCAGGAATCTCCATAGCATCACTCAGCTTCTCAGCCGCTCTCTGCTGAAGTATTTTTCCCTCCTCTGAGCTGTCAAAACATTCAAGGGGGATCCGTACGAGACGGAGACATTATTGTCTGTGACAGCAAGACCGGAAGCTGCTGCTCGGCTTCCCTGCAGAACGACATATACCAAAAAAACAGAGAGAGAGAGAGAGAGAAGCAGGACGGCCAGCACATAGCAGTCAGACAAAGCACCAGTGTGTGTCGGCAGTGCTCTTGCCTTAAAAAAAAAAGCACCCAGCACCCAGGTAATGCAAGCTGCGGGTAGTCCCCCTCAGGATCGAATACACCCTTCCGAGCATGAGCCCAGCTGGATGTCTGCACAACAATGGAGGAACTGTCCTCCCCTGCCTGATGCCCTCCTCCCAGAGAAAGACATCCACAGAGTCACGGCACGACAACAAGAGGCAGGGAGGAACGCAGAAACAGCACCTAATTGAATATGGTATTGATCAGCGCTCATATTGACACAGGGCCTGGTGTGTGTGTGTTTGTGTGCATTCGTGCGTGTGCATGTGTGCATGTGTGTGTGCGTGTGTGTGTGTGTGTGTGTTTGTGTGTGTGTGGATGGAGATGGTTAAAGAAATTCATAAATCCACTACTTCAGCTCATGAGTGTTTTTTGGTGGATAGACTAGAAAAGGTCACCCAGCGGGGAAGCTGTGCGAACAGCAGCAAGCCCGTCCTGTAATATCAGCCTCCATGGCCGGCAGCTCAGAGTCATCTCTCATGACAGCAGTGATGGAAAGAAGGGAAATAAGTGATGCTGACGAGGAAGAGGAAGAGGAAGAGGAGGAGGAGGAGGAGGAGAAGTGTTGTGTGGAAACCCAGCAAAAGATGCTCATACCTTATGCATTTCCTCCTTTAGTGCTGCCATGTCAAGTGTGTGTGTGTGTATGTATGTCTGTGTGTGTGCATCTGAGTGTGTGTAAAAGTGTGTAGACGTGTCTTCCAACTACTTAGCAACAATAAACAATAATCCATCAGACCAGCAAATTGCGGAAGACTTGCAGGTGTCATGTCATATCAACGAATGGAACAATGAGCAGTGGATGACTTAAGTTGCTCTGGTCTTGCCAAGAAACCATGAGATGTACAAAAGATTCCGCAAGGCTTGTCAGAGCCCGAATCACTGCCCCAGCATCGGCACACCATCCTTCAGATCAGTGTTACGTAACACGCTGACAGGATGAATGTCAGTCCCTGCTGACGCGTCCA
>JAIFZK010000024.1:3947500-4150000 GCA_027481765.1 Tenualosa thibaudeaui
TTATCATGTTTAAGGTGTGTTTTGTGTTTGTTTGCTTGCAAACTTGTCTTTAATGCACCCTCAAGATATGAACAGTAGAACTTGACACTCCACCTCCAACATGCTTACATGAGGAGCACCATAGACCCTTCTGTCACCTTTTGCACATGAATTCAGATGTTACATGATGTCGATGTGCAACTATAAAGCACAGGCCCCCCCACAGTCACACTACTTTTTTCCCTTCCTTTTATTCACCTCATCCTGTATCAAAATGCAATCATATCCTAGTGTCGTTTCTACTTTAAAAAGGGTTATTGTGAAATTTTCTGTGTGAAGTTTTTATCTTCCATCTCAAGGTTGATCTTCAATCCTATTGTCTTTGGCCTTCTCGATTGGAGAGACTGCTTGTCCGCTTTACTTGTCCCGCTGCATTGAGCTTTGATGGATGTGTTTCAGCCTTGGGAGTTGTGTGTAACCTCTTCTTCACATGTGCCACAATGGAGACAAATGGGCCACCATCTCTTCAGTGATTTTCCATTTTTGTAACTCTGTCGTTAATTTTTCTCTCTTCTCGATTTGTTACATATGTCATAAAGCCAGAGCATTCTCTATGGCCTTAGAGAAAGAGCAGCATGAGTGAGTTAGTGACTGTAGTGCTACTATGAATATGTTAGTTAAGTTAGTGCTACTATGAATGTTAGTTAAGTTAGTGTGAATAGGGAATGTTAGTTACACAAGTTAGTGTTACTATTAATATGTTAGGTAAGTAAGTGCAACTGTAAATGTGTTGGTGAAGTGCTACTGTTAATATGTTGAAATTAGTGAGATTTGTTGTACTGTTAATATCTTAGTGCTACTAGTTATGGTTGTTAGTGGTGGAACCTGATAATATGAACAAAGAATGCCTATCTATCTGTAACAAAACTTTTGATTGAAAAAGAGCAAGTTAAAGACGGTATGAATTTCTTCTGCGGTGTCACAATCAAAGCAAGGTATCTTACTCACCAGCATGAGCAGGGTCCTTGAACCAAATGAAGAAAGGGGAGAAAGGCTGCAACCAAATGTCTCTTAACTTAGTTTTTGCTGTTGGCTCAAACGACTAAGACAGTGAGAAGATTTGAGATAAAGTCGCTTCTGCCTGTTGGCAATAATCAGAGATCAGAGGACACTAAGCTCTACAAGCTGTCGAGCTCTTCAGTGAAGATATTGCACTGCTTCTGGAAACATTTTATGGGAAAGATGTGAAGATCTGAGAACATCAGCAGCCACAGTTTGTCACACTCTACTCTCGGAAGATGCAGTGTGACTGTGACTGTATTCTGTTGATTGCTCAGCCAGGAGACATGTTGCCAAATGACTTGTTTGTAGTTTGTAGTTCACTGTGGATACTTCATAATGTAGCATGAACACTGAGCAGAGGAGTGCCGCTCTGGAGAAGAAAGGTCCACCTAATTTGTGTGACAGATGGAACAAGAGTTTCCATTACTGAATGACTTATGTATGATGGTGAGCATGGTCTTTGTTGGTCCATTGCTGCTGGCTGTGAGAGAGTCCATCACAGAGAGAGAGAGAGAGAGAGAGAAGGATGGTGAAGAGGTATTTTTCACTAGGAAGTCCTTAACAGCTGTGGTAATGAAATCATAGCCCTTAGGTGATAACGAGCTGAAAATTGAATTTTCTTTTCCTGCCTGGTTCCCCTGGATTGGTTTCTCCTTGCGTGGCCTCGCTGTGTCCATATGACTGGTGTTGTCATGGCGACACATCCATGACCTTGCTCATGCTGACGTCAAGGTCTTAGAATTGTTAGGCAGCTAAGTGAAACTGGATACAAGTACACTTCTGTGCATCTTTACATTCTTCATGTGATCAACCAATTAACTGACACAAAATCACAACAGTGATTGTAGGTGACTGTGGTTGGCTGCAAGGCTATTGCAGCCACCCCATTTGCAAGAGGGCATCATCCCTGCTTTAGTACATTTAAGTATTGTTATCAGTTTTGGGGAGTAACGAGTTACATGTAACGAAATTACGTAATTTAATTACAAAATAAAAGTAACAGTAGTCAGTTACAGAAAAAAACTGAAAGAGAAAGAACTGAAAATGGTTAACATTTGAGAAAAATAATTCCAAATATTCCAAAAGTAATCAATCAAATGTATATGTAATTGAGATAGTTACATTACTATTACATTTTAGATAGGGTAACTGTATTGTAACATATAACATTTCCAAAGTAACTTGCCTAACACCGATTTTGATTATGTAAGCACCACCCCCCACCCACACACATACATGCTTTGCTGTTTTTATCTTTTTTTCCAGCTCTCAAGCTCAGTCCTTTATCTCATCCGTCACCCCCACCCCGATCCTCTCCTGGGGCTTTGGAGGGCATGGATGTAGATGTTGCAATTACAAACAGCCCTGTTCAAGTGATTGACAAAAGCAGACCTCCACCACCTCGTATGGATCTGTGGAGCTGTGTAATACGTCACGAGACCATTCTTTTTCTCTCTCTCTCTCTCTTGCTCTCTTCCTCTCTGTCTCTCTCTCTGTCTCACTGACTTTCTCGCTCTCTACCTTTCTCTGCCCCCCCTCAACCCTAGAGGGCTCTGTTGGAGTGGTGACCTAACATGTGTGAGGGGAGAGATAAGAAGAAGCAGAGGACTGCCCCTCTGACTCTTCAAACACTAATCCACCCAGAGACACCAGACACTCTCTGCTTGGTCTGTCTTTTGTTATCAGGTTATTAGTGATGGCTCAAATGCTGTGCTGTTTGCACTGCCGTGGTGTACAGAAGAAAGGGCAGCAGATCAATATCTGAATGGGCTTGTTCTTTGGATTGTGAACAGGCTATTGGATTGACTCTCAAAGAAGAGCAATAACTTACTTACATTTTGTTCATCCATGATTCATTACATTTTACAGCCACTGTGGTAAAACTGTCTTCACCCTGGACGTGTTTCCAACCACAAACTCCTAGGGTGGATAATGAAAATTGCCCTGGGTGTTTGTTGCTTGCTTGGTGACAATAGAAATCCTCGGTAAAACATGTCATGGTCTGCGAATATAAAACACAAAGAAGTATGATTTGCAGCTTTCTTTATGTTCCAGCTGAGTCTCTGTTTAAGGGGTTATGAAATTAATGTTGACTGGAAGGCCCACTAAAGTGCCTTTAGTGTCCATCTATCAAATTCATGAGATTATCTTTTTTATTTTAAAAAATTATTTATTTTATTTTATGGCTTTTCAATTTTTAAATTACACATCTTTTGAAATTACGCTGCGTGTTAAATTATAGTTTCCAATTTACCAGTGACCCTCAGAAACAAAACTGTTTCTCACTTGTTTTTCCTCAGCTCATGTTGTTAAATTGGGTGGGTTTGTTTTTTTCTCTCCTCATTAGAGATTGCAGGGTATGTGGCCATGTTTCTTTGCTGTTTTGGAGAAGAAGGGAAGGGGGGGGTACATCTTTATGCTGCTGGGTGGTGTTTTTCTCCTGTTGTATTTCTCTCTAATGGGAGCATCTATTTCTAGCACAAAGAGAGAGAGAGAGAGAGAGGTGAGATGCTTCTGAGTTGCATAAGAAGGCCTCCCAATCCCCTCCTCCTTGTCACCGCGTCACCCATAGTGACCAGGACAAATCTGTCCTGACTAAAGAAAAAAGCCACATGTGACACCTGGGTGCATTTGTCAGAAGTTGGTTTCAGGGCCATGACAACCCCACTGTATAGCATGGGTTGCGTCAGATACATCCTGTCACTAGCTAAGTACATATGCATAAACCATCTTGCTAAAGGAAGATACTCAAAGCTGAAAGGTGATATCTTCAGACTGACATTGGCCTCACGAAGAGCAGAATAACAGTATGGTTCTTGTATGTTTGCCAGCTCACAGAGGACAGAAATTCACACTTCCATCAACTATCACCCTACTACATTGACTGCAGTATACCTGCACGACATGTGGAATCCTGTCCTTTATCCCTGAAGCCCTTACATAACCTGAACAATCTGTACTGCCCAGCGAGCCATCCAGGACTGTTAAAGTGAGGTGGAACAGCTCATTACCTGACAGACTCATGTAAACTCCTGTCAGGACAAATCTGTGCCAAGGCCAAAATCACCCCTTCCTGCCACCAGCTCAGCTTATGGGGAAAAAGAGACTATTCCCCTCCTGGTCTCAAGGGGTTAGAGTGTCACTGTGCTACACACACACACACACAGAGAGAGAGAGAGAGAGAGAGAGAGAGAGAGAGAGAATCACTTTAGGACAGTTGTCTGTGAATCATGAGCCTTACATACTAGATAAGTACTGGCAGTTCTGTTTTATGGAGCCATTCTAATTATTGAAGGGTGGTATCATAAATGAAACTGAATTTATCGCCTCCACATAAAATCCAGTGCATTATGAATTCATTGCAGTAGGCTGAATACAGTGTGGTGGTGGTGATGCTTCTGGAGTGTTGTGCCGAGTCCACGCATCTCATTCTGTACATCTCAATCATTCCTCACCATGTGCTTCATCAGGCTTTGTTGACGACCCGTGTTGAATGTGCTCTTCGCACATCTGTGGTCATGAATCAGTGGCTGCTGATTGGAGTTGTGGGCCATGCTCCCACATCATGGCATCCTGCTGTCTGGAACTGGGAGTGGAGGAGGAATCATCAGATGGTAGGCAGCTGCTGTTGTGGTTGTCATTATTGTTTAGCAATAGCTGTGGAGACGTAGGCCTTGTGAGTCCAGAAAGAGTTAGTTGTGTCTATTAGTCATCTGAGAATATGGGCAATCTGGGATCTGGGAACAAATACTAAATGGCCTCTTCTATAAGATCCTTCTGATTGTGTTGCATGTGTTGCCTGTCTTATTGTGATTTTGAATAGGGTGTTCTCAAAGCTCTATCAGTGTCTGCCTCTCTCTGTCTCTCCAGGTGCCGAGTTTACTAATTGCCTGCTTGAGTTACAATTAACGACTAATTGCTTTATTTTCTCCGTTGAGTGTTGCCAGCTCATGTTTGCCGAGAGCATCAGAGGCTTCATTGGGATCTCACGACTTCAACTACATGTGAGTCATCTATATCTGAAAACCAGGATGCATTCATTATGCAGACTACTCACACTGATGCTGTGTTGTACCACATGGATCACCTTTTAGGAGCGATTCATTGGTCCATGTACGCAAGCAATACAACACAAGCAATATCAAGATGCTTAAGCCTCATTGCCAATGGCAGAAGAATGACAATATTTAGGAAGAGTGTGGGATGACTTACTGTATAGAGTAGAAACATCTGGCACATTGGATGGCTCACCAGATGCATCAAATGTATTTTTACAGTTAATTGGCCCTGTAGTTTTCTCTGTATCATTGTTGGTAAGGTTTCTGCACAATGTTGCCTATGTTACAGTAAGAAGCAGAGGATTTCTGCTAGAAATGTAAATTCCTAGAAGATGAAAGCTGGAAAACAAGGACCTAGCTAGAGAGCAAGGAAAGTTGAATGTATCCTTTATTTTCATATCTCATATGATTTTCATATCATAGTTGACTCTAGCCTTTGTGTCAAATGGTCTGCTTGATAGTATCCTCTTTTCAGTCAGTCATTCTTCTAAGCATTGTGTAGCATCTAGTAATAGTATTGTACATTTATGTTGCCATTTATCTTTTCTATAGACTTTAAGTGATGTTGTCAGAAGAAGAGTTCAAAATCCCACTATAAAAAGTATGTTATCTCCCAATGTTTTCAGTGCATGCTGGAATGCAACATGCATGAGGGGATGCTCCAGTTTCAGAGAAAAGAATAATTATCATACATACAGCACCACAGCATGATGAGGAGATCATACATCACAGATAACGCATTATACACACAGATTTCACACAAATTCTCAAGGGTTAGAGATACCCTACATACCAACTCTGTCTCTGCCTCCGTCTTTGAATGGGCCCGAACTCTGAAAGTACACAGCCAAAGTACACAACAGAAAACTAGGAGGTCTGGAGAGTGGGGAAGTACATCGTGGAGTAGGACACTACTCAGTTCGCATCCTGAGAAGGGCAATTTTTACAGGATGAGATACTTGAAGTCCATACTTAGTAGAGGCCAGTATGGGTTGTTGTTTTGGTGGTGGTATATTGCAAACTGCATACATATTTGATTGGTTTCCACAGAAATTGCACACAGTCATGTAATTATACATTATAATCTGTAAAACTTTTTAATCTCTTCACGAATGGTCTAAAGGTCCACGGAGAATCAAAAAGTAAAAAGTGCAAATTACTGCATGAAGGGATTTTTTTGTGTGTGTTCTAGTTATGTAATTCCACTGTGTCTGTGTGTCTGTGTGTGTGCACACATGCTTTGTGTGTGTGTGTGTGCATGTGTGTGGGAAGTAATTTCATTTCTGCTCCTTATTAGCAGTACAACTCATTAGTTTCATGTAGTACAGAGCAGCACCGTATCTGAATCCTGCTTGCCGCTGAGGTCTTGCAAGGAAGGAGATTTGAGAGGGCGTCAAAATGAGAGAATGAGGAGCGCAAGGCAGCAGGGGGAGAAGAGGGGGAAGCAGATTGAGTGAGACGTCGAGATTCCGCACCAGCCGACGTGCTAGCTGTGTTCCTCACCCTGGCTCATTAGGTAGTCTAAGTAGGATGTCATGGAGAAGTGTGAGCAGTTTTGTATGGTGATCACCCAAAACTAAACATCAAGAATTTCCACTGAGAATTCCTTCATGAGTCACATTTTTTGCCAATTAAAAGATCTTTTTTCCCAGTCACACAAACATTTTGCAGGCAATTAGTGTGATTATTTTTCTGAAGATGAAAATGGTGAGAAAAAGAGAATATTTGGGAAGATATAGGAGAGTACAGCAGAGACAGCAGAGCTAAATAAATGTCTTTGCTGTTATGAGCAAAGAGAGACTTTTATGTCTCCTCCAAGGTCAAATCTGAGTGGAAGGAAATTACGCATGTGAGAGTGACCATTAGCATAAATATGTCCTTGGGAACATGTTCCTAGAGGGATTCAGAGAGAGTGGTGCAGGCTTTCAGGCCCTTCTTGAGGGGAAAGAAAGTCCACCAGAGTTCTTAAAGGCAAAAGGGTAGAGGAGGCTTTGGTCTGGGGGTCGTCGGAGTCGACTTGTACTGTACAGTAGAGCTGAGGCTCAGATGGTTAGTTACAGAACAGAGCAGCATGCTTCCACTCCTCTGAACTAGCCTAGCCTCGACAGCAGGCAGCCCACAGCTGCTCTGAGGTGTGATATTTTACCCTCCACCTCTCCCTCTCTCTCCCTCAATCTTTACTCTCCTTCTCTCCCTATTGCTCACGGTTGCTCCTACTATACCTCATACTGTTATCTTCAATTCTTTTTTATTTGATCTTTCTGCATCTCTCACATCATATCTCTTTTCTTCACTCTTTCTTTCTCTCCCTTTTTCTTCGCTCTTTCTTTCTCTCCCTGTCCCTCATTCCCTTTTATTTTCTCCCTCCCCTTGTGTCTCTCTCACTCTCTCCCTCTCTCCCTTCCTCTCTCTCTCCCAATCTCTATCCCTCTCTTGCATTCTCTCACATGGTGTGCACTGGCTGGTTGCCAGCCTCCTGCTCAGCCGTATGGTGTGTGGAGTCTGTGCGTGTGGGCGACCTGCCCTCCTCCTGGACACCTCATCTGCTCCACCCAGCCCAGCTTAGAGCTGCTCCCCAATCCACCACACCATCACCATACCACTCACCACACAATAACCACACAATCACACCCTCACCATACCACTCACCACACAATCACTACACAAACACCACTCAATAACCACACAATCATCAAACCTTCACCATACCACTCACCACACAATCACTACACAAACACCACACCATTCACCACACAATAACCACACAATCACCACACAATCAACACACCATCACCACATCGTTCACTACACAATCGTCAAACTATCACCACACCTTCACCACACCGATCACTACACAATCGCCACGCCATCACTACAGCGTATAGAGCACCCTCATTGAGGATAGTGATCACACTGTGAACCAAGAACAGGGAGGATGGTATTAAAGAATAGTGCAAATGACATTTCATCATGCAGCCAGGAGTGTTCCGCATTCTGCCTCAGTGTTGTGGTTGTAATTTGATAAAACAATGCAATATACATTATAGTCTAAAGATAATTGTTTTTCATTTTGTTAGTATGACATGGCATACTGCCTTAAAAAAATCCATCAGCATCGTTGGCAGTCCTTTCTCTCCCTGCAACTGAACTGTAGATTAAGTTAACATGGGTAAGTGAATGTTATGATAAATTAATATTCCACTCAACATGCAGCCACTGAAAAACTCCTTCTTTTGGCATAGGTGGTTGGACCTGGTTAATTGAGTTGAGGCATCTCTGCTGCGCTCCTGATGGGATCAAACACTGAATGATGTTTTAATGATTGAACTCCACTGATGTGGCAGCCTTGATGCGTGCTTGTTGCTGTGCTGTGGCTAGTTGCTGGGATTGTTGTTTCTGTGCCTGCATATTTCTGTATGTGTGTGTATGTGTGTGTGTGTCATGCACACTCGGGGCTGTGTCACATGAGTCATCAGAGCCGTCAGCATGGCAGCTGACCCAGCTCAGCCCACCAGAGAATGCTGTCATCTGTCTGGGTGTCACAGTACACCACACGCACACGTGCACACACACGCACACACACACACACATACATACAGTAGACTTGCACACTCACACACACAAATGCAGCACACACAGACACACAACATATTCACATGAATAAAATACACACACACTTAATCAACTATGCATGAAAACTTACATATTCAAATGCCCTCTGACAATTTATATATAGTCTCCAAGCAGCAAGCCCTAAACTAATTGTTGCTTCAGGGATAAACAAAGCTTTTATTTTCAAATTGAATCAATTTGAATGCATTGCACAGACATACATTGTCAGAGGCTTGAAAAAGACCCTGTGACTTCATTGCTGCATTATAATGTACAGCCAGTTAATGTAAATCCATTTACATTCTCAGCTGGAACTGATCACATATTTGTAATGGCACTACTACCTTGTCATCATCCCATGACCCTGCTACATCATGAATGGTGCTTGAAAAACATCTGAAAAATGCCTCTATGCTTATATGAGTGAATAGCCACAGTGGGGTATCAATAAGCTGTCTCAGTGTCTCTCTCTCCTTTCTCTCTGACTTTATCCATTTATCTATTGCTCTCTTTCTCTTTGTCTACATCTCTCTGTCTGTCCATTTATCTATGTCCGTCTATCTCTTCCATCTTTAACGAGATGCCCCCCCCCCCAACATACACACACACACATTCAGACTTCAGCCACCACCTGGATGTGAAGGATGGAGAGGTAGCGGTGGTCCCCCCCCACCCACCCCATCCTCCCCCTTATGTCACTCTTCTCGTCCTAGCCTGACCCAGGGACTCTGAGGCCAGATCTCATTGTTATCATTGCCATCAGTTGATCTTTATATCATTCTCAGCCTAGTGAGATTATAAGCCTGCTTGTAATGAGAGAAGAAAAAGAGAGAGAGAAAGAGAGTACAGGGCTGAGACAAACAGATTAGAGCTTTTGTTTTTGTGGTAAACTGTCAATGAAATGGGAGTCTACATGTGTCACTATTTGAATGGCTGAGCAGAAAAGTGAGGGAAGTAATTATTGTTTTCACCATGTATACAATTCCATTGTTTAGAAGCACAGAATTCAACTGGCATGCTCTAAGGGTTCAAGACCCTGTTTGAGAACAGTAAATTGACAGGCTTTTCATTGTGGGCGGCTCTGAAGTGCGCATACAGGCTGGGTTCAGTGCTGTGGGAGGTGTGTGAGTGTGTCTGTAGTGTGTGAGTGTGTGTGTGTACATATATGTGAGTCTGTATGAGTGTGCATGTGTATATGTGCGTATGTGTGTGTGTGTATGTATATGTGAGTTTGTATGAGTCTGTGTGTCTTTGATGAGAATCTCCCTCAGAGACTTTCCTAGTGAATGACTGTGTGTTGTAAAAGCAGGTGCTCTGTGAGTAATAATCTCCTCTAACCCCTCATAGCCCTATACTTCAGAAACTCGGCTGAATCACTGTTTAGCACTTGACTCACAAAATGAGGGCAATTTATGACTGCAGCGTGTGCTTAAAACGCTGGTGAGCTGTGTTTTATTCTCACTGCCTGTTTTCATCACACTGATCAACATTCTCAAATTGAAATGAGTCATCAGTTTGAGCAGTTAGATGATATCTGAAAACAAACAGAAGGACTGTGAAAAGAACAGTAATAAAGCAATAATAAAAAGACTCACCAGTGATCTTCCTTACATATGGAAGTGAGTCTGCAGTGTATTTTTAAGAGGTGCCTGAGTTAGAAAAAAAGAAATGTGAGCAAGTGGAAGGCAGTCCCTCTTGTCTGAGTCCACGCTCCCACAGGGAGGGAGTCATGATGAAACCAGCACTAATGACCAATGAAATCTCAGATGGGGTGAGCAGCAAGCCTTGCCTTAGGCGAACAGGGATTGCAGTTTGACAGAGGCACCTTGACACTCCAGAGCACCCCAGTGCATTAACAAAGTCAACGTCAGTATCAGTGTGCAACCTCTCATCCATATGTAATTTCAAGAACTCCTTGTTAGCTCACCTCTCTGACACACCAGTTCAAAGCATTATTTAACTACCAGTGGGTTGAATGACTACTGAAATGGATTACTAAGTTCAGGACTCATAGCAAAGCTATCCTACTTAGTGTGAAACTGATTGCCTCTATTTAAATGTTTTGGGGTCACTGTCTTGGCCTCACCGCCACTGTGGTCACTGTGATAGCTTGCCTTGTAATGAGTCATATTTCACATGTTGTTATGTATTCACTTGTTAAGTATGTACACTGTATTTGTGCAACATTTGTGAAATGTGGTAGCTGTTTATAAACTGGTGGAAAACTAATAAGCTATGTTGCTTATTTTGTCAAGGCCTCTAAGTACAAAACAGAACATGAAAGTGTGTTTCTTTGTGCATTACTGGTATGTAGCATGCAGACATGTATGAAAACAGTCGTACTGACACAGTAAGTGCATGCAGTTTTTTTTATTGTGATTGCTGAGCTGGTTTGTGACGTTTATATGAAGTGTCAAAGATTCACTTCCTTCACATCCTTGGAGCATGAGCATACCATGCAGATGACAGAGCAGCCATTGGGCTCCACTGAAGCACCTTCCTCAGGAACAGGAGGAGTAGAGGTTCCTTCACATGGGTCTGTCAGGGAAGGGAAATTTCACATTTTTTAATCTCAGCTGATAGGTAGGACAAAGGTTATTGCTTAGTAGTCCATCCAAGTCTGAATGAATTAGATTTAATTAGATATAAAGATAAATGAAACTGACTTGTGCTTTGATCCTCTTGCATAGGTCCCACTTTGGCATTGTTGAATTTATGTCTCTGGAAAACAAATAAGATTAAGTTGCATGAAGAAAGTATGTGATTGGAACAATGCATAATGTGATAATTAAAGGAAAGGTCCCTCGTTAATCAACCCATATCCCTGTTTCTTGAGTGCTGAGTGCTTTCGGTAGGGAGAGGAAAATTTGGTATAAGTTT
This sequence comes from Tenualosa thibaudeaui, assembly GCA_027481765.1. Lineage (NCBI taxonomy): Eukaryota > Metazoa > Chordata > Actinopteri > Clupeiformes > Clupeidae > Tenualosa > Tenualosa thibaudeaui. The sequence continues at coordinate 3,959,092 of JAIFZK010000024.1, forward strand.
GGATTAACCAAATTTGGGAACCGGTACTAACTGAAAGGGGCACAGAAAACTGAAACTGAAACTTAGTTTACCCTCATTAGTCCTTGTATCAAATGTTCTCGTTCCTCTTCCTAACAACACTCCAAACACTCGGTGGGTTCGAGCAACAGGGATTTGGATTGATCTTATTAATTAATTTAGCAAATATGTTGAAATAGCTTTAAAGATTAGATAGGATAATAGGAATCATTGACATATACAGTATTTATTGAGATCTTTACCTTTAGATTGATCCTCAGTCTGGGAGTCCTCCCAGGCTGTGGAGCTTTCAGTGTAGTTGGATCTTGTATGTCACATGTGTGCAGCAGCTCTCTTGTCAAAGTCATGATGAGCAGTTGGTCAAATGAGAGATCTTCTGTTACGATAGTCTTGAGGTCAGTGATAGTGCCAAACTCTTTCATTAGGTAATCATGAATAACTCTGTAGACCTTTTTCAGTTTTGCATCCGGTGGGTGAGATGATGACTTTTGGATCCCCAAAACATCTGTAAACTCCAAGAGAACCTTCTTAGTCAGGTCTTTGGTGGCCTCCAAGAGATCTCCAGAAACAAGTTCTTGGTCTTTAATCTTAGCAAGTAACCTCAGGATCAGCATGGTGACCAAACAAATGTAGTCATCAGAGTCCAGCTCGGGCAGGGAAGAGTCTGTATCTCTGTACTCCTCTAAACGCTGAGGGTCCCCAATGATGTTGTCAGACAGATAAGGGGCGACAAGCTCGTGACTGGATTTTGGAATAGGTGGTCTGCTGTTTACCAAAACCTCATCTGATTGAACTGTCCCTAAATTGTCCATTACTTGGCGCACCATCACTCTAGTGAAAAGGTCAATGACTTTACTGTAAACAGACCGTGCTGGATATTCTTCATCAGTGTTCAGGTTTGAAGGAAGTCTAAAATATGGTTGAAGCAGACTCCTGATTGCCTCCTCAGCAAAGTCGTATACCATTTCAAGAGCAGCATGCTTCTTCTTTTCAGCATGTTTGTTTTCTTTCATGTAAAGCACTGAATCGGATGTGCTTTTTCCTGCAATTAATTTAATAATTTGAGGACCAGCATTACTGTCCAAGAGAATGCCCCTGACGCGATCAGTGAGTTCTTTAGAGAACGACTGAAGTTTTTCCTCTGAGAGAGAACCTGTGAGTGTATCAACCCCCTTTGAGGTGCTGGCTTTCTTTGTCAAGTCATCAGAGTCTGGTTGCTCATCTTGAGTCGAAACAGGCACAGCATCAAAAGATTCTGTGGAGTCCATCTGACCCATCTTGTCATCTGAAGCATGGTGTTTTGAGATAAAGTCTTTCACCTTGCCCTGTAGATTTAGGAAAATGCCCCATGTATTGGACCAGATTGGTTTTCTTTTCTCTGAAAAGCTGTCAAATGGGATCAGTGATTCTGTGACACCATCTTCTTGGCCTGTGATTTCCAAAATTTCTGGGCATTGTAACAGACTCTCCACACCCTTGACAATTGTGTCAGTGACATCCAGTGCAGTCGACTCTGCTTCTGAAAGGCTCACAGAGCCATTCTGAGGCGCTGAAGTATTTGAACCAGCACAACCTTGTACAGACTTAAGTAACACTTTACTAACTTGCTTTGTTACTTGATTCAAAATATTTTCACTTGAGAGTTTCTGCAGAGCGGCAGAAAGGTATTGAATAGAGGATGCACTTGATCTGGTGCTAATGTTCTTAGAACCATGAGGAACACTTTTTGGGGCCTCAATTGAATGCATCATGCCCTCTAGCTCTGACATAATGCCCCCCATATTCTGGATTGGTTGTTCTGTGTCTTCCTCTGCTGCTTTCGACTTGTACAATCCGATGATTTCACCAATTACACTCTTTGCGCATGAGTCCACAGCTTCTAAATCAGCTTCATTGAGAGCATCTAGTGAAGAGCAGGCACAAACAACCTCATCATCCTGAGGAGAAGTAGCCTTTTTGATGGTGTTACCTGTGAAATATTTCTTCACCCCTGACTTGACTGTCTGATAGACATTTAGCGCTGCTGTGGTTCTCTGGTCATCAGTTATGGAACATTCATCAGCTGGGGCTTCTGGTTCAGGTGGACTGCCAGATCCCTCTACAGATTCAGATCCCCGAACGAGCTGTGCGAAACTACCAACTTCTTGGACGAATAACTCAACAATTTCACATGCAGCCACTTCACTGCCCTGGTTATCATTGGTTGAAATCTCAGGCACAGTTAGAGTGGATACAGCAGTTACAGACTTTTTCAGGACATCACTCACTGCCTGGATAGCTTCTGACTGGAAGCTTTTACCAGAGAGTGTATGAAGACACACATTAGAGTTGGTAACAAATGAGCTTTGCAAATCCTTATTTGAATCCTCTTGGATGTTCTCAGGGCTATGTGTCAAATTCTCAAGTTGGGCAAAAACATTGTCAACAAAATTCATTTTTACCAAAGACTCCTTGGAGGTATGACTATGAAGTGAGTTGGCATCCTCTTTTTTACTAACTGACTTATACAAAACCACAATTTTACTCACAATTTCTTTAGTGCATGATTCAACATCCTCTTCCTGATCAGTGACAGGAGCTTTAGACATTTCTGTTGATCCCTCTTCAAGACTCTCTGGCTTTGTTTGGTTGGAAATATCTATCACCTTGTCTTTCATTTTCTGGAAGAGCTCGAGGGCAGCAGACTCCACATCCATCTTACCACCTGTGAGTTCACTCTCCTGCTCAGTGAGCTCAGTAAAGCTCTCAGTAGACTCCACAAGGTACATAATCTCCTCTACAAACATATCTGTAATGGCAGCTGCTGCTAAATCAGCCACTGAAAGAGATGGAATCCCTCCCTTTTCATCGCGATCATCACTCTGATCGGTTACGCCGCTGGAAGGTCGTGAGAGCAGAGCTGTGGAGCCTGGCAGTCTCTTTGAGAGCACATGACTGACAGCGTTTCTGGCTTTCTCCTGGAATTCTGTGTCTGAGAGTTTATCTATGCTTTGAGTAGTATGTCTGCTAGAAGTCCTTACTTCTTTTTGTGTTTGGCTTTGATCTTCTGACACCCTTATGTCAATTAAATCATGAAGATGCTCCATAGCAGCAGATTGGGTCTCCATCATCTTCACAGTGGCTGCTACAGTGCTAAGGACTTCCTTGGCATATTGATCCTGATCATCTAGGTGACTTTCCATGGTTTGGATGACGACGGCCATGACCTCTCCTGTGGTGGAGGCCACATCGGTGGCTGAGCTCCTGCTCTCAGGAGTGGAAGCTGACTTTTGCCGAGCTTTCTGTGAAGCCAGGCAGATGTTGATTCTATTTGTGACCTGATGAATCATGCGTTCAGCCCCACGACGTGAGCACTGCGTAGCTGTCTTGCCCAAGGCTTTAAGGGTGGCTATCATCCTGAACATGACTTCCCTCACAAGAGCACAGGTGAGCTCATGTGAACAGAAGGAGGTGTCTGCGCCCTCGGACTGGTCAGCAGCCAGGGACTTGAGATTTTCTGCAACGCCTTGCTGGACACCTTCACCTGTGAGTTCTACTACAGCCTCCAGTGGCTCCAGAGTCCTTTAGGAGCACAAGCACACACACACACACACACAGAGACAATTCGAGTGATTATCATTGTCAATTTTAGTTTTATTAATAAAAAGCATTCATCTTTAGACACAATTTAAATAGGTTGTTGCTTTTTGGAATTTTACTGTTTGTAACAAGGATAAGTACTGTCTCTACAGTCTGCACTCAAGACTTCTAGGAGAGTAGAGCCACAGGACAAGAAAGGATACCTTTTAGCGATGTCTTGTGCTGAGGAGCTGATTGCAGTGTTGGGGGATTTTGAGGAGCCTTTAGTTTTAGCGTCTTGCAGCATGCGTATATATGCTGGTATAACAAGCTTCATGGAGCTCAGGCTCACTATCTTCACGATAGTTATGCACACTTCAAAGAACTGTTTTTTTGTCATCTGATGGGGTGAAAGAATGAACAGAATTGTTCTAGGGGTTTGCCTCTAGATGTATAAATGCTCCAATATGAATGACGAGTGCTGAGCCATTGGCAAATGTACTTACGGGATCATGCATTGCCTCACTTAAATGGTGCCATTCCCTAGAAAATAGAGTCAACAGAGAATTAGACAGATAGAGCATTCAATACTTCAGTTTATTCACAATGGAATTACTCAAACTATTGTTAGTATTATAATCGGTGAAAAAATAACATACATTTCAGAGAGATCCTGGAGATATTTGTTTAAAGGAGATGACTTAGTCTCCTCCCAAATGCCTGAGGGAATAATTGGATATGGATGTGTAAGCTCAGAATTATTTGATGGTGGATTAGGAGGCTGTGATGGATCTGTTGTACAGTAAGAGAAGACATACACGTTTTCTTTAGTAACAATGCACTGTATGTTCAACACACTGTTCTGATCAGTTATACAGTTTGAACAATTGATTGTTTACCCACAATACACCACATAGGCTAAGTTGAAATTAATTTAGCATGTGACCTCTACAATTTTCTATAATTTAAATATTATTACTTACATTCTCTGGTCTCAGCCATTTTGGGGAGTTTGTGGTGAGACATTTCTAATCAGATTTTGATCAAATCAGAGTATGATCAAATCTTGATTAAAATATCAAGTGCCACTAAACATCACGAATATACACTCAGGCACTTCACATCCATAATGAAGCACCTCACTTTGATTCTTATCATGGAGGTCACATGGAATGGCAAACATCCTATGTCATAAAGAGAAAGTATGACATCACAGTGTGAGGTGGCCTGCTTTCAAGATTGATTACTAACAGCCAGAGCCATATAAAGATTCTATTCCAGATGTCATAATATAAAGGCCTTTGTGATGCAGTAGCTGTATAGTCTACTTCAGTCCAGAGTTTTGTAGAATTTACAAGATATATATTTTTTTGGATTTAATTACTTACTTATACAGCCCTGCCTGCAGCCTGCAGCAGCAATACAATGTGCAATGTGCTGAGGATGTTACATAACCCACCTTGGATTGCAGTTGGTTGATAGTGTCCATGACTTAGAATTTCATCCCACTCTCAAAGTACCAAGAATATAATATAATATATAATATAATGGAATACATGTGGAGTGGCATTCCCATCAGTAACATCCAGTTACAGATTTTGTTAGAGATTTTTGTTATTTCAGACAAAAGCTTTATGCTCTATATCTGCTTAAACATTTTATGAGGTGCTTTATGTGTGGCTGGATCAAGAGACTGAGCAGAAATGCTGTGGTTCTCAGAGGAGTGGTGCATGTATGTGTGTGGGTCAGTAGGATAACTGTGTATCTTATAATGGTGTAAGTCCTTATGTGTGTGTGTGTGTGTGTGTATGTGTGTCTGTGTGTGTGTATGTGTGTGTGTTCCCTCTCTGTGATTACCTTGCATTACGGGGCAGAGCTTTGCCTGCTATGAGCCAGAGCATATCCAGATGAGGTGGCAGACAGCAGGGTGTTGGACTTCCAGGGTCCTCCCTCATCAAGTCTGCCGTGAAAAAGCAGCTTAGCAGTGCACTGAATACATGAAAGGCCTCAGCATCTGAGCCCTCCACAGGATTCGAACCCCTGACCTCTAAGTAAGCTTTAGTGTAGTGCTTCACGCGCTGAGCTTTTGGATCAGCATTTTGAAACCATAATCTTTCTGGCTTGGAATATTTTTATTTATGTATTGATTTATTTATTTGTTTGTTTGTTTGTTGGTGCAGAGATATCCCCATCTCTTTGTACATCTGTAACCATTGTTTATTCTTCACACAGGAAAATGAAGTCACAGCCCAGCGCAGTGCTTATTATCTATTTCAATCATCCATCAGTCCTTCAGGATCCTTTGCAATGTTTTCACAAATAATCAGTTTGATGCAAGCGGAATTGGGACTGTTTAACAAAATGAAAAATGTAATAATCCTACAGACGCACGCGCGCGCGCACACACACACACACACACACACACACACACACACACACACACACTGGACATCTGCCCTGCCTCTGTGGATTACTCATACAGCTGCCCCACTGGTCAAGAGGACACTCATATCCAGTGTGTGTGACGCGTGTGTTGTGTTCCAGTGTGATCACGTTACACAAACAACTCACATTCCTGTGTGCACTTTCAAGCACAGCTCAGTGGTTAGAGTTAACAGAGGTTGTTTTGTGTGGGTGTGTAAGCTTGTGTATTGGGAGAGGGGTGTGGTCATAGGTGCTGACAGTAAGGGTGTTTGAACCAACAGTGTATCAGTGTAAGGAGAGTAAAAGACCATCATGTGTCAGCACATTTGAGTTCTTTAAACAGCTGGGATGGCTGCACCGTGGATTAATGTGCTCTGATAATTTTCAGCTCCTCCATCTCAGCTCATGGATTTTGACACATTGTTTCACATGCTGTTTCAGCATCCAGCTTTCCCCAACTTCCCCTCTGCTGTCCTCCTCCTAGTCCCTAGTGTCCATGTGTCACAGCTTTAAAATGAGAGGATAGATAGTTGCAGCTGAAAAACATATTCCTCCTCCAGCGGCAACAATACAACCAGACATACAACCCTCCATATATACCCACAGCCATGGCCTCCATCCTCCAGCCTTCCCAGTCCATCCCATAATCCCACAGGAGAGGCGCACATGGCACATCTCAGGGCACCACCTCCTGCTTGCAAGTGAGAAGATTCATTTCAGTAATAGGGCTTTTGTAAACTCATAAATAACACAAACATGACAAAGCTTCTGTCTGACTGCGTGCCTGTCATTCACTCTCCTGTTGATGGAGACAAATGCATCTACGAACCCTCGACAATAACAACATTGCCCTTGGTACCTCTTCACCTGAAAGTGCCATGCATGGTCACCCCCCCCCCCCCCAACAACCCACCCAATAATCCACCCTCGCCCTCTCACCCCATCTCCAGCAGGGAAATCTCCAGTCCACATAATGGCTTTACTCAAGCTGTTTCAGGTGTGCCAAGCTAACACTATTGCCTGTTTTGTCACCTGCTTGAGGTGTCTGATAAAACAGGACTTTTTCATTTTTCCCCCCATCAGCCATTTTGGCTCTTGTGTCACTAGCAGCCTATGCCCCTCCTCTTCACTGTGCCTTCTTGAGCGTCTGGAGCATCAGCAGCTCTTTAAAGGTTACCAAATGTTCCACCTCTGCAAAAAAAACAAAAGAAATGCAGCATATTGGGTGAGAGAGAGAGGGATAGAAGGAGAGAGAGGAAAGAGCGTATTTTTTGTGGTTATTTTTAGCACAGCTGGGATGTCTCAGCAGGATTGTTTGCTGCCTCCTTCTCGAGGTTTGTCCCTTGAGACGCCTCCAGCCTTCTCTCCATCTCCATCTCACCTCTCCAGCACCAACCACCCCCCTCCCAAACCCCCCTCCCAACCCTCATTCCGTCTAGACGACATGACGAGCTTTAATGCTGAGGATGAAAGGGGAGCTTCTCCACAGTCCTCTCATACCCTGATAGCTCAGCAGCTCGCTACCTCAACATGACTTACTGTTGGTTACAACATTAGGGATATGGAAGTACAGTCTAGCCCACTTATTAGTAGATGCATTTTTAGCCTCTTTGGCCACTTTGTTGCTTTTGCTATCGGAAGACTCAAGTTATTCAAACTTTCATCCTTCAAAGGTGAACAGGCCATTTCTGTTTTGTGTTTTTTTTTTGTTTGTTTTTGCCTTTGCTTTAGGTGAAAATCTTTGGTTGTGTTTGTTGCATTTCCTTGACTGTTACTGTCAGAAAAAAGTGAGAAGTGAAAGTGAGAAAAGTGGACCATATGTTTTAATGAACTTGTATAACAGGGATAGAGTGCCTTTAATCATGCTGACACCAAATACAGCAACATTTCAGTGCATTTTGGGACAATGACGCTGAATTTAATTTCTATACTTTGACTTCAAACAGGAAGGTATGCAAGCAAGCTAGGAATCAGAAGATCCACACTCTACATTTAACACTTTGGCTGCATCCCAATATGCACCCCAGAGCCCCAAGCCCACACCTGCAATGACTTCACTGGCATGAATCCACTTCATGATTGGCTGATTCATGCAGTTAATCCCTGTGAGGGTTTAGGGTTTAGAGCTATTGAGGACATTAGACCCCTCTGTCTTTCAGACCAACCATAGACTATGATGCAGTGCCATCCCGCTCTGCCCCTCCTCAGTGTAAAGCCAGTGTAAAGCTTTGGCGTGGGCAAGCGCAGGGTTAAGACTCACGTGTCTTTGTTTGACTCTCTGTTTGTGGCTGGGTGTGCTAGAGCTTTTCATTAAATGTCATATTTTATGTACTCATGCAGAGTAATTGGATAATCACATCAAATGAAATCTCATCTCCCTCTAGCTCTGTGGAATGCTCAAGGCATCCCCCTTTATTTGAGTCAGATGAATTCGAGTGGGAGGCACTCTCTTTCTCTCTCCTTCTCTCTCTCTCTCTCTCTTTCTCTCTCTCTCTATCTCCCTTTTTGTCTCTAACTTTCTCTCAGACTTTCTTTTCTATTAAATGAAAAGGAAGTAAATAAACAATTGATCCTGGGATCTGTGTCTTAACCCACTGGTTTCAGCAACACTCCAGGACTTCTCCCTTGAAAATATGACTCACCAATAAACCTAGACATCAAACTAGATGATAAGGAGATATTATATCAACAGATTGTTTGTAAAAATAAGCAGTGTTAAAAAACGTATTGAGCTAATATTTTGTTCTTTTTAGCCCTGTTGGTATATGGCTGTCGTTGAGATAGGAAAGCAGGTGTTACCAGAATCTCACAGGAGACCTGATATGAAAAGCCCTCATTCAGATTGGAATGAATTGTGGTCCCTTAATAGATTTATCACATTAAATTCCATATGCTCAGTGCCCGTAATGAGTTTAGATGACTGCTCAGTTTCCATATTTGATTAGAAAGGAGGTCGTTCTCCAGTGAACCCGTTGTCAGGGAAGGCAGCACAGGGAACTCAAAGGCACTGTGTCTTCTGATATGTTATTCCTCAGAGCACTGGAATGAGTAATTTGTGTGTGTGTGTGTGTTTGTGTGTGTGTGTGTATGTGTGTGTGTGTGAGAGAGAGAGAGAGAGAGAGAGAGAGAGAGAAAGGGAGGGGAGATTGTGTGTATGTGTTGTATGAGCATGTGTATGCAGAAGCCCTGATATGTCTGTAGGGTAGGTTCTACCCTGGACTTGTTTGTGGCAAGGGAGCATCTGTCTAGGTTATGCAAGTCCAGTGTGTGTGTGTGTGTGTGTGTGTGTGTGTGTGCAACTGTGTGTGAGAGAGAATTTGTGCAACTGTTTGTGTGTGTTGGAGGGGGGTTTGTGTGTTTAACTGGATTTTCAACATATTCAATTTGTTTTAAGTGCACATATGAGTGCCTGATGAGTGTGATGAGGTGTGGATTATTCATTCTACAGGACCATTCCAGTTAAAAGCCCCCCCCCCTCTCTTTCTGTCTCTCTGCCATGCCAGTTAAAAGTTCCCCTGCTCTGTGTGTCAGGCAGGCAGTGAGGCATCTGTGTTGTTTTAGTTCATATTTTAAATGTTACTCATTATCAACTCATAACTGGGATTTTCAAACAGACATTTAATCTGTTACTCTTATGAATATGAGATTTTTTGTATGACTATTTTTGTCAATTAGTGATGACAACATTTATTGTTGTATATCTGCCAAGAATCATAATCAAAACCACAAGCACAACTATAAAGCACTACATTACAGCAGCTGATGACATCCCTGTCATTCACTGAGATTCCCATAGACTTCCCATAGACAGTGTGTGCGTGTGTGTGTGCATGTTCATGTATGTGCACGTATGTGTGCACATATGTGTGTGTGTGTCATATCAGGATCTGCATGATATATATAAATATCCCTCTAATGTTTACATCAGTCAAAGTTTAACCCAGTGCCAAACCTGTTAACCACCTCCAGCGTTAACTGGTGTTTGTGTGTGTGTGTGTGTGTGTATGTGTGTGTATGGGTATGGACTGTAACAGTGGTGGCTGGACTGTAATCTGCCACAGAAGATGTATTCAGTCGGGAGCTATAAATATGGTCGGCGATGCAGCTAGTTCACAGTCCAATTAGAGAAGCAGCCTCAGCAGAGGCCAGTCATTTTGATGGGTGTGTTTTCTGCCGGCAGGCCCACCTGGGGCCCCCGTGCCCGCACCGGTTGTCATGGTTATTAATGTGCAGGTGAGCAGCCGTGAGAGATCGAGCCGTAATGAATGCCACAGGGATGTGAGGCATGCACAGAGGAGGAGAGGGAGTGTGGCTTTATTTAGTGCCACATGCATATGCTTTGTGTGTCTGTGTGTGTGTGTATGTGTGTGTCTGTGTGTGTGTGTGTGTGTGTGTGTGTGTGTGTGTGTGTGTGTGTGTGTGTGTGTGTGTGTGTGTGCGTGTGTGTGCGTGTGTGTGCGTGTGTGTGTGCGTGCATGTTTGTCTTTCTGTTGCATTTGAGTTTGTATGTGTGTGTGTGTGTGTGTGTGTGTGTGAGTGCATGTTTGTCTTTCTGTTGCATTTGAGTTTGTATGTGTGTGTGTGTGTGTGTGTGTGTGTGTGTACGTGCATGTTTGTCTTTCTGTTGCATTTGAGTTTGTATGTGTGTGTGTGTGTGTGTGTGTGTGCGCGCGCGTGTACATGTTTGTCTTTCTGTTGCATTTGAGTTTGTATGTGTGTGTGTGTGTTTGTGTTAACATGCCTGTATGTGTATAAACTTATACTATGGAACATCCCTGTTCTCTGCACACACACTTTTGTGTGTGTGATGTGTATGTGTGAGAGTGTGTATGGTGTGTTTGAGTGTTAGTGTGTGTGTGTGTGTGTGTGTGTATGTGTGTGTGTTAATGTGCTGCGTATGAACTAACACCATGGAACATCCCTGTGCTGTGCAAATTTGCATTTGTGTCTGTGTGTGTGTGTACTTTTATATAGGATACCAACCCAGAACTCTCTCTCTCCTCCACCTTTTCTCTTCCCAGAGTGTTGTTTCCTTTCCTCACAGTGGTGAATAGTAATGGGCCTAGGTTGTGATATTATGTGTATTATTCGCCCACTCGGCCACCTAATGACCTCTTGGATGGGTGGAGGGCTTCCCCCCATGCTCTCACGGCAGCTCCTGGCGGAACAGCTCCGCGTGTGTGGTTACCGAGTGCTGGCGGCAACATGGGAGCCGTGAAGCACAGCACGGCGTTATTATGAAAACCCACAGGTTGATTCAGCGCTCTCAGGCAGGCAGGGAAATGAAACAAAGCTTAGCAACCAAGTGTCTGTGTGTGTGTGTATGTGTGTGTGTGTGTGTTGTGTGAGTGTGTACTTGTGGGCACATGGGAAAGGTGTTTTTTTCATACAATGGATGGCATGATGTAATTGAAAGTGGCGCAGATGTGAAGTGAACAGAGATAGGGTTACTAAGAGGTTATGCCGTTACGCTCAGTCCCACAGACCCACAGGCCTCCATGTATCTACCTGCCTACTGCTAGGCATGTTAGCTTTGAATTGACACGCTTGCCTGCATTAGATGTGCAGGTTGCAGGCGCATGTGCCCGTATGTGGGCAGACAGATTTGTGTGTCGGTTGTCATATTTTGTATTTATAGCGTGTGTTTTTCAGCAAGCACTGTACCTATGTGTGTGTGAGTGTCTGTTATTGCATGTATGCACGTGTGCACGTTTGTGTGTGTGTATGTATGTATGTGTATGTGCATGTGTATTTTGGTGTGCCTCCAACACTCTCAGGCTGGCATCAGTGACTCGTTTAGCAGTGAATGAGGGTCGTCCCCAGGTGTCAACCAGCATCTGAACTGGCGCCTCTCTTTTTCTCTCTGAATGCAGCCTCACTCGTCTAAAGTGCACTAGCATCTCTATCCATCCGCAGCAATGACACTCCAGAGGAAGTGGGGCCATGAGAATAGTTGCGTTGCCCACTGCAACCGCTACTGCTTAAGCACTCTCGCCCTAACAGTTGTGCTCAACCTTCGGAGGCAATGAGGCCCATCATTTTGCGGTGGGCAGTCAAATAGGCTATGGGGAAAAAACACAAGAGTTTGATTTGCTGGTGTTATTGAGAGTGAGTGGGTTGTGTGTGAGTGAGCCACAGCACACACACACACACACACACACACACTAACACACATATACATCCACACACAGGCTTCCATGATCTCTCAGCAGTCCCTCTCCTTCTGTGTTCTTGTATAGGCTGGTGTGTGTGTGTGAAAGTAAATGGTGATGAAAGGTGTGTGCCATCCATGCGGGGAGATGACAGGACAGACTTGGTGTCTGAAAGGCCCACAAAGGTCCATATTGTTACTTCCTCATTGTCCACTGGGACCCCTGTTCATAACAAAAGGCACCTGGAAGTGTCCTACTGTTTGGCTAATGATTTTCTGTCTCGATTTTATAGCTCACTGGACTACAAAGCAGTTTTGTGTGCCACACTACATTGACAATCCTCTCTGAAAGAACCTTAAAGTACAATAGTCTGGGAGAAAACTTGCCATGCCATCACAGTAAACATTCTACAGTACAGCTCTAGATTGTGGCACTGGAGCTACAGAATCCATATTTAAGTGTCCATGAAAACTCAGGTCTGAATCAGACCTGTAATCATTTCCCACCTGTCAATCTTATTTCTCCAGTCAAAACGAACAGCAAAAATCCCAGAAATGTCCTTATGTGAATACAGCAGTTATATAGTATTGTCCTGTCATTTAATTTTAAATTTAGTCATTCTGGGCATTTGCATTGTTTGTCACTACAGTGGTCCTTTGAAGTTCATACCATCCATTCAGCTAGCTGATGTTCCCTAGCTATCAATTGTGCTTTAATGCTCATTCAGTGTTCTGTTTTTATCTAGTCTTATTCTCCATTTTAGAGCTGAAAATGTGCCCTTACATCTGTAGAGTTGCCCCATGCTGAGGGCTGCTCAGACTTTAAATCATCTTAATGTCCCTTGCTGACCCACTCATTTCAATATTTAGTGAACTGCTGTGCTTACTGCCAGTTCTCATGGCAACAGCACTAACTTGGTGCCACACACAGCTTCAGGAAAAACATGGCATGTTTACATACATCAGTTTGTTCCTCACTTGTCAAAGAAATTCGAGAATGCGGAGATGACGCACATACAGTGTAGTCCCCCCCTCCACACACACACACACACACACACACACACACACACACACACACACACACACCACACACACACAGACACAAAACATTGCTTGGAGAAGACTGCATGTAGATTTTTGAGTATTTTCAAGTATGGTACGTACTGTAGCTCGTCTTTTCTGTGCAGGGATGGCTGTCAGGCAGCATGTGTATCTGTCTGTTAAACGACATCTCGCCTCCTGATGAGGAAATCTTATTTGCATACTCATCAGGAACTCACCGCTTGATTTCTTCACCGGCCGCTATCTTTCATGTGTCACAGGCGCCAGGTTGCCAGGGCACAACAGGCGAGAGAGAGCGCAAGAGAGAGAGAGAGAGAGAGAGAGAGAGAATACATCACAGCTGACAAGTTACAGAAGTGCACTTATAGCATGATAACAACTGGCCTCTGCTCTTTTATTAGTATTGTAAACACTGAACTGAAAGTAAACAGCAGTGCTGTAAACCTACACAAACATCCATTACACACTCACACGAACACACATACACATATATACACATACATACACACACAGATGCACACACACAGTGCAATATTTTAAAATGGTCATGTCCACAAAACAGTGTAATAATGATTGTTGATATGCTGGAATACAGTTATTTGTTGACTTGGCTTGTAGTCTATATAGCATCTGCACCTATTGCCATACAAACACCTGCAGGCATCTCAGATCATTGTTCAGTTGTGAGAACATTTTTTGTTAATATTATGTGTAATATCTAGACTTTGCAAACCCCTAGGTGTCCAACCTCAGACCTCCCACACACACACACATACACACACACACACACTGTGTGTTGTGGGTCTGGATGTTAATCAGTGCATTTCCAGCCTTGTATTCATCTAGGTCAGAGGCGTTCTGTTCCATTGCACCCCCATAAAGAGCATGGAGCCAGGGGGACTTGTACCTACAGTACCATGCCAGATGTACTCAGGCAGTCAGCCAGGCGTGCAGCACCCTATCACCGATGATCAATATGTTCCCTCTGTCTTACTGTCTCTAGCTTATTGTTCCAGACATCTGATTTGCCCCCTCGGATGTTCTCTGAGCTGATGTGTTTCTGCTTCACTGCTACTGATGGTGGGCATCAAGACACTGTGAGGCTAATTTAGTTTGTTACGTGTCATTTACACAATTACGCCATTCAAGCGCAATGCTACTACTGAATGCACTTCAGATACGTTCCATTGAGGTGGGCAATTATTAATGCACTAAGGTATTATCGATCCTTCCACTTTTATGGAGCTGAATTATGAATGAATGAGTAGGGATTCATCTGAAGAATTGTTTAAATGAATATCCGTGATTTAATCTCTCAAGGCGGGGTGGTTCTGAAGAGAATCATTTGTACATGACAGAATATGATATGAAATATTGACCCGGTGAGATTGATGATATTCAAATTTCATTGGAGATTAAATTATTTAAAGCTCTATTAGTAGCTTGAGTTTCAATCCCAGGCTGTAGTCTGTAGGCCCTCAGTATTATCCAACGATAGACCACAGATCAGCTCTGTTGAGCATCCAGGGGCTTGAAGCAGAACATATAGACATAGACATACTAGGGCATCTCAGCATATCATCTATGGCAAGGCAACTCATTCTGTAATTTCATGGAATTCAGTGTTCAGTTTATAAACCTGGTGAATGACAAAAGCATTAAAACAAGAACATGATTCTTGTCACATAGCCTGAACACTATTCGTCTTGCTGTACTGTTAAGATTGGACAGGGGACATGGAACAGAGGGACATTGGAATAGCGGAACATCTGTTTATGATGGGCATTGTGACTGTAGGCCTAGCTCACGTGCTGTGCTTGTGTGTATCTGTGTGTTTACTCACTATATGAGCCAGCAAGCAGTGTGTGCAGAGAAAGTGATGTGTTGAAAGGTGATGTCTGTGCACCTGTGAAGTGGAGCCAGGTCGGTGGCTGCTTAATTGGCTGTCTGGGGAAGTCCATCTGCCACCTGACCAGGACTCCAGGCCTCCGAGCCTCCAGGCACCCGTGGCTCCCCTGCTGCCAGCCTTTCCGCATCATCATCCCCCCTGGGGCAGTGTGGGCGAAGCCCTGCCTGGTGATTACCGCCACAGCTTTTCTTGCTACGTCACTGTAAACACTATCAGTAAAAGAGAGAAGAGAGAGGTAGAGAGAGAGAGAAGGAGAGAGAGAAGGAAATGTCAGCACCAACAGTTTGCTGTTTTTCCTCTCGCACCTCCACTTCCCTGCCTCCCTCGTTCCTGTCACTCCGTTCAGGAACTCTGTCACGGCGCGCTTGCAGCTCTGCATCCCGACTCATCACCATGGCAACCCCTCTGTCATTAAGGGCCGTGTTTGCTGTACACACACACACACACACAAACACACCTAGGCAGCCAGGCATGTTTGGAGAGTCTGTTTGTGTGTGTTTGTCTACTCAGGTTCATTATTTGCTGTATAGATCATATGATGTCTATTTTTTCTTTCAGTTCAAAGCATGTTGATGTATAGGAGAAGCACATTTTATGCAAGCACATTAAGTAGAGAAAGACATGTCAATAAGGAGCTGTCTTTAGACTCTCTGCTCCTCTACATACACACACACACACACACATATACTCATCACCATGGCAATGATGAGCCGTGGGCAGAAAGAGCATATTGGAGAGCCTGGCTAGGGAAGGCCCTCTAGCAGCCAATGGCCAAAACCTGCCAGTGGCCCCGCCGTCTGATGGGCAGATGTGCCAAGCTAGTCAGGCTATCCTTTTTTATTTTCCTCCCCTCTCGTTCAGGAGGATGGCGCTCCCATCACACTGTAGCTTGTCTCTGTGCAACACATTGAGCAGAATGAGGCAGGCTATGCCAGTGGGGTAAATAGCCTCTTTTCCTTTCTGCCAGTGTTAGGCTTAGGTTCATAATGGAACCGCAATTACAGAAGACAAATGCAAACAAAGACGGAGGGAAACTGTTCCAGACTGTTCCATTGTTTTCTAAATGGGCCTTCATAGATACAGATTTTCTGTTGAGAAATGTCCTATTGTAGCCTAGTCATTTATAAGATTTAAGCTCAGAAAGGGGAAGATAAATTACTAAGACTATTAATAATTAAAATTATTAAGATAATTTTACTCTAGCAGTGCAAGCTGGACACATAGTGATTGGTTAGCTGATGCTTGTAAGATTATGTTCTCTTAACAATATCTACTAATAATAATGACCACTAATAATGACCAATTTACTCTAATGAGTGCCACTGGAAGCTGGAAATATGTAGACCTGCTGAATCGTCTGAGATCATCTCTAAATGTCAGTGGTGCTTGTTGCTCATAGCAGCTTTGTAGATTAAAGCATGAAGACTGTTCTATCTACCACAAATTCTGCTGTTCACACGGAGTGAATATTTTTGCAAAAAGGCGCGCACAGCCAGCCACTATGGTGTTCGACCTCATCCGCCCGGCATTTTCCATGAGTGATGCAGCTTCCCTGCAGGCTCCTCAGAAGAAGACAATGGAGGGGAGCTGGGCCCCTTCCGATCCCTTAATAAAGTCAGCTGGGTTATGCTCTGAGTCACCACGACTTGCTACCCACTGCGAGCTATTACCATAAGGAAGATGAAGTTGTCAATTGATGACTATGTGATGAGAAGTTACCCCTCCAGGACTTTTCCAGCGCTGTGGCGTCGGCACTAGCGCCAGGCAGCCGCAGCCGTGTTTGTCTGCGTGTGTGGCTCCCACTGTGCCCTCGTGTGTCTTGTCCTATCTGCATAATGCACCCCACATGCCCCCTATGAAGCGGGTAAATCTCCCCTTACATATAGCGCGGAAGGATACATGGAGGGACAGATTTTGGGTTTATGAATACCTATTTGTCAGTGTTTGTTTGCTGAACAGATTGCAGCCCCTTAGGTCAGAACTAGCAAAGCATTTGGGAGTCTTTGAGAGTGTTAAGGATCATGCAGACCAGTGCATTCCCTTCCAGATTCTCAGATAGCACTGTAGCCTATTGAAAGCCTCCATGATAATCTTAGCATAAACGATGGCATAAACATGTCATTCTCATACCCCATACGCCAAGACTTTGTGACAGTTAATGGCCAATTATATAACAGTGTGTTATCACCATTATCAGTAATTAGAGCTGCTGCTCTGGCAGAATGATAAAGCATGTAGCATGATTTGGCTGCTTTTGCAACAAGCATTATGAGCTCACACGTGCAATGTCACTTTTATACCAGTGGATTACACTTTTATTCTAGTAGATTACACTGTTACACCAGTGGATTGGAAACACTATGCCTTTTTGCCAGATATGTTGTGTGGCTTTGCCTGTAGAGATCTGATTTAATGTTTGACCTATGAGAGAGGGTTCACATAAAATCTTCAGTTCAGTTCATGTTGAATATGATCAGGAAACAGCTATTATTGCCTTCACCAAGGGGAGTTGGAGGCAATGGTGTAGGTTCTTGTTGTTTTTCTCTCTCTCCCTTTCAGAAAAACTTAAAAAACATTCAAGCTGTAGCACAGTGAAGAACTATCAAAGAGTGCATATTGCTAACATGACATTTGCAGTATTGTCATCTCAAAATACTGCAAATTTCATGTTAGCCATATGCACTCTTTGTTAGCTGTTCCTTGTGCTGTAGCTTGAATGTTATCCTCTTTTGTAAGTTGCTTTGGATAAAAGAGTCTGCTAAATGCATAAATGTAAATGTTTGACAATAAAAGCACTATGGGACTGATTGTCATAAGTCTTCGTTGAAAGGTGGGAAAGGGGAAAATCTTCAACATCTTCTCTTTCAGTCAAAGCACTTTGATGCACCTAAAGGGATATCACCTTTGGGCATACCTATTTTGCTGAACCCTCTTAAATCAAAGCCTAAAGATTGTGCATGCATGCACTATGGCGTCGTTCCTGAGCTTTATAAAGCAGGTGTATTCACGCCAGTTTACTACTGCGACTGCTGACTGCATGGACGTCTCTTCACCACTGAGACTACAAGACTCCAGTCTTTGGCTACTGAGTGAGCCATCTAATCAGACGATTTATTGCATAATACTTGACTTATTTGATTGATTTATCTTGAAAACAGATTCACTGACTTTGCCTGTCCAGCGAATGCCAGCACTGTACAGATGAAGCTGTTTATGCTCCGCTTCCGAGCCACCATGTATGGCAAAGCCCAAGCGCTATATAGCTCAGGAGCAACGTCACAGGCCTTTAGGCATTGATTGAAGATGGTTCAGCAGAATAGGTCTGTCTAAAGGCAATGCCCCACTTGGTGGCGACTTGTGTTCTTTTGTTTTGTCATTGAAGTCCTGAGGGTCATAAGTGCTGTGTTCTTGCCACACTTACAGCTCACATCTGAAGAGGCAAGCAACATTTCTATCCAGGCTTGCGTATCTTGGCATAGTATTTTATTGATGCAATCATTCTTGCAGCCGTAAATCGCCTGTTATAAAATAGCATCTGTTTAGAATTCATGTCCTTGAGCTGTAGCAGTTTTTGATTGGTTTCTTTGCAAGGCTGTAGCACTTGTTTGTGGATCTTTTTCTGACTTCATCTGTTTCATTTCAGGAGCTCGGAAATGAGCCTTGCTTTCATTTCCCAGCAATCTTTAAACCAATATTGCATCTCTCTCCCTCTGGCCACGGGCACCCGGCGGCCAGCCCAAGTTGCAGCCAACACGACACAGCCATTTCCTCCTAAAAAAAGACAGCCGCCCACGCAACAGAGTTCACACTTCCTCCAGCCCCCCCATCTTGCCTCATTGAATAATAACCGTCGGGCCGTCCTTAGTGCTGCCCGATCACAAGCGCACGCTGTGGTTTTTCGGGCGAGACAGGTGGTGGGTGAGTGGGGTGTCCGAGTGCCTCATATCCGCACACACACACACACACACACACACACACATATACATATACACACACACACACTCACACTAACTAATACACACACAGGCATGGTGTAATGTCTATTTCTGGACCCTCTGGTACAGGAGGGACTCCTCCCAGCTGGCATGTTTAAAAAATTATTAGTTTTTGCTGTGAGTGGGCCGGGATGGAGTGTCCTTCAGATCCCAAGCTATTCCACCACAACAAAGAACCCTGCCCAATCTCCCCCATGCATTTCCCCCTGCCCCTACTCTGTGCTGTGATTACGCTCAGTCTCTAGCTCCCTGTGACCTTAACCCATTTTTCATGGCGTTAAATTTGAAAATGTAATCACTCTTTAAATAAGCTAATTCCAGGAGACAGAGAGGGCACACATATTAGCCAACCCTCTGCACTCTCCGAACGACCTTGCCATTGCTCAGCATACCACATGAGCAACAAGCGAAAGGTAATTTGCCAAACATTTAAAAACACCATAACACACACACACACACAGACATGCACACATACACACATACACACAGACACACACACACACACACCCTCACAAACATATTTGGGCAAGCACATTTATTCTTATTTATATAAAAACACACCAGGCGAGGTGCTGAAAATGGATGAGTCACTGCTGACCTTGACCCAGGTGGCTTAGCCCAGGTGCTGCAGGAGACGCTCCTGACAAAGCTACATCATCCCCCACTCACTCTCTCCTCTCCTCTTCTCCTCCACCCCCCATTTAACACCGAAAAACTCTCCCGCTATCCACAGTTCCTCTCCAGGGGGAAGAAGATGGAGGGAGGGATGGAGGGAGAGGGGGAGAAGGAGGAGAGGAAAGGAAAGGAGAGGAGAGGAGAGGAGAGGAGGAGAGAAAATGATGGCTTTGCTTCATCTTCTCTCAGGCAGAGTTGACTCACTCGCTCTCCACAATCCCCTGTAACATACTCCCTTCACTCCATTGCACAATGAGAAGAAAAATAGGCATGATACAGAGAGAAGAGAGGGAAAGAAAGAAAGAAAGTAATAAAGAGAAGGAAGAAAGAAAAATATTAATGGTGATGGAAAAAGCTAACAAAACAGGTAATTAGTGATATTCCTCCTTAAGCAATGGGATGCGTTATGGGAAGTCTTATTCACATACTTGTAAAATGACATGGTACCCATATACACACACACACACACACACACACACACACACACACACACATGTATATTCACACCAAAGTATGTTGATAGATACATCAAAAATCCTGCATTTTCAAAGTTCCAAGAATCTTATGTCTCAATTCACAGGGCATATAGAATATTCCAGAGAGACGATGACACACTGTTCTATTATTCACCAGTGGATTGTTCCTCACGCTTCTCTTCTTCAAAGTCTATTTGCTTTGGCACTGCAAAGCCATATTGTGACACTTTTGTTATGCCCATGAAATTGACCTGAATTTGAATGTGAGAAATCTCTGGCTTTCACCAATGCTTTGAGATTCAACCAAGAGACATACAAGTCATCAGACAGACAGGCAGACAGACAGAAAACACAAGTAAATAGAAAGACAGACAGTGGCAGGGAAAAAGAGACAGACAGGCAGACAAGCAGACAGATGGGCCTGAGTATGGGCCTGGATGGCAGACGGTTTTATCCAGAGGAAGCTATAGTTGTGCAAAAAGATCAGAGAGTGCTGTAGAGTTAGAAGCAGTGAGAGAAGAAGACGATGGAAGGGACAGATAGCATCTCACTCTCCTTGTCTTTGTCCCCCTATTTCTGAGCAGGAGAGAGAGGTTAAGGAAGAGAGCGATGAGAGAGAAGCAGTGAGAGAGAGAGAAGCAGTGAGAGAGAGAGGAAGAGAGAAATGAGAGAGAATAAAGAAGAATAAAGGCAGTGAGAGGAAGATCCAGGCTATAGAGACAGAGAAAGGCAGAGTAGGAAATATTCATTAGTGGTTCCACTGTTCTCTCTCTCTCTCACTCCTTCTCTCTCCCTCTCTTCATTCAGCCAAGAGAGGCTGGCTAGTAGGGGTTTAAAGGGGAGCTACTGAAAGCAGAACTGTTTCAAATGGCAGCAGCAGCAGTGTGCTAATTAGAGCCTGCTGGCCAGATCCCTGGGGTGAGTCAGGCCAGACCCCCGCGCCAGAGCCGGCCCGGATCAGGGTTCCAGCTCACATCGGCATGGGCACTGTTTACTCTCCCCAGTGCCTGTTTGCTTCCACACAGGAGACCCTGTTTGCCATCTCAAAATGTCAGTTTGTGTTTGTGTGAGTGTCAACCCCTTTGAATTGGAACCAAATGAATGTCATATTTCACTGTCTGCATGATTTCTCAGACTGGGTGAACTAGGAGTTAGTGTGTGTCTCTGAGGATGTTATTTAACATCATCATGCATTGATCTGGATGCTCAAGATCAGCTTTACCATATTCAGTTGCAGTGGGAGACATCTACAGTCACATCATCTTTTTTAGTTTACTTGATCGCTCCAGCTCTTCCATCTTTTTTATGGTTATTGCTGTTATTGTTTTATTACTATTATAATGTTTACTGTTATATGTTTCTTTGAACTGAAGCATTTCATAAACCATAACCATAACTATAACCATCACCATCACCATCTTCACTCTTGACTCTATCCCAAGAGTGTGCTTCATACTTCAGAAGTTCACTTTGAGTCATCACAGTAAGACTTCAAATTATCTGGGCCTCTAATACTTGTGTTACTGTTGATGAAATGTATCACTGGACTGAGAGAATAGCTGTGGCAGTAATTTGTTGTGGGCTGCTGTGCCACAATTGTTTCTAGAGTGAATTCATTTCTTGACACCGGTGCTCTTTTTTGACTTTTTACAAGCAGATGCTGTTAGCAGTGGCATGTTCAACACCAGTTCAGGGACTCAAGATGCTCTCTTTTATTCATGACCTTTAATGTGTTTTGGCAGAGATGCTGAAAGCCTTTTTTCTTATCTCTCTCCCTCTCCCATTTCTTTCTCTCTCTCTCTCTCTCTCCCTCTGTCTCTCTCTTTCTCTCTCTCCCTCTGTCATGCCCGGTTCTCCAGGACCCCAGAAGCAAGCACAAGTTTAAGATCCACTCCTACGGGAGCCCCACGTTCTGTGATCACTGCGGCTCACTGCTCTACGGCCTCATCCACCAGGGCATGAAGTGTGACAGTGAGTCCCCCTTCTCCTCTTCCTCCTCCTACTTGCTGTGTCACTGGTTTATGTGTAGCTATGACAAGCTCATCCTGGCTATTTGTCTACCTTAGTGTGTGTGTGTCTGTGTGTGTGTGTGATTGTGTCTGTCTGTGTATCTGTGTATGTACCTGAGGTGTGTGTCTTACTTCAGAATAAGGTGTTATCTGTGTGGTCTGACATTACAGCTTTTTACTGGAATAAACCCCATGAACAGAGAGAGGCAAAACTTCTCTTTCTCTCTCACAAACACACACACACACGCGCACACACACACACACACACACACACACTGTAACTCAAACACACACACACCTACAGATGCACGCATACATGTGAAATTATAGCTCTTACATCAGACCAAAGAAGTGGGCTGGTCAGCACCAACTACTGGCAATGTTTGCGTTTTTGTTAAAAAGTAATGATGACTGTGGTTCTCACTCCCATTTCATCATATCAGCATAGAGGAGGTTTGAATCGAACACTCTTTCTCTCTTTCTCTTTCTCTCTCTCTCATCTCTGTTTCTTCCCGGCCCCTGTCTCTTCTCCAAGCTCTTGTTTCCGCCCCCTCCAACACCACCCCCACCCCCTCAGAGTCACTCCCTGCCTGGCTCCATCCATCGCTCCGTCTCAGACGGGAAATGTTATCACTGATTTTAATGAGAGCAGATTGAAATAAATTGATGTGGGGATAGCACCAAATCTGTAATTACATCCTCACAATCTGCCTGTCAGCAAGCCCTCCTGTCTCTCTCTCTCTCTCTCTCTCCCCACAGTGAGGGTGTGGTGGGAGTGGGGGTCAGAAGGGGGTGAGGGCATGTAGAGACACAGCATACTTGCTTCCTGTCTAAACACACACACACGCACACATACAGCACATGGATACTGTACATGCAAGTACAAGAAACAGACACATGCATAGTCGCACACAGTTAGGTTAACACTTACCATATGACACAGTGTCATTTGTGGAGAAATACACGCAATCAGGACACAGAGATGCAAAGACATTCTCTCATCTGTCAATGCCGCAACACCATATCAACTTGTTCATCTATTCTGGTCATTTACATTTCATGAGTTAGTGAGATTAATGATTAATTCCTACACTTTTTTCAACCTCTAACACCCTCTTGATGTGTTCCATCTTTGTCTCTTTCTTTCCTCGCCTCTGTCCAGCATGTGACATGAACGTGCACAAGCAGTGTGTGAATAACGTGCCCAGTCTGTGTGGGACTGACCACACCGAACGCCGCGGACGCATCTTCCTCAAGATCGAGGTGGGCGGTGACCGGCTTCACGTGACAGGTGAGTATGGCGCCAGAGTTCCACAGTGCTTCTTTCACAAACACAGGAGATCGTGAGAAAGAAAAAGTGAGGAAGGAACAGAGAGTGAAAGAGGAAAAAACAGAGAGAGAGAGAGAGAGAAAGAAAGAGAGAGAGACTTCACAGCTATGTGTATTTGTGTGCATATGTTTACCCACTGGAGGAGCTCATGTGGTTGTGTGTTCGGCCTGAGTAAAGCTGTCAGCATAACGTTCAGCTCTGGCCCTTAGTGCTGGTGGCAGCAACAGCTCAGGGTTTCACACACACAAACACTCACAGACAAAAACACAAACACACACACACTCACCCACCCATGCCCGATCTCTCCCAGCCTCACACACTGCAGCCTGGGGGCCTGATCAGAATGACAGGGACAGTGTCACAGCTTACACTGCCTGCCCCAAGGCTTTACTGCAGCAGTCCACTGATGGCCCTCAGCAGCAGTAGTGCTGATACATGTGTTTTTGCATGTGAGTGGGAGCAGCCACACACATATTAATTCGTTGATCTGGTCCAGTGTGTATGTGTGTGTGTGTGTGTGTGTGTGTGTGTGCATGTGTGTATGTCTGTGTGTGTGTTTTAGCAAGCCCTGAGTATCCTGATGGTGGCTTCGGGGCAGGAGGCCAGACTGTGTGCTGCAGCAGCAGGTGTGTGCCCTCTCTCCCAGCGCGCCAGATGTCTGGCCACAAGCCCAGCTGCTGATGCCATGTTGTCATGGGGAAAGGCAGAGAGAGATGGAGAGAGCGAGTGACAGAGAGTGAGGAAGAAGAGAAAGAGAGAGAGAGAGAAAGAGAGAAAGAATAAATGTGGAGAAAAATTGGGAGAGGTGGAGAGAGTCATGTGTAGATGAAAGGCTTACGCACGGAGGGTCAAGCTGAGGCCACTCTTTCCCCGGCTGGCATTCTCCAGCACCCATCTTATCCCCCCCACCAACACGCACACACACACACACACAGACACACACACACACGGTCTATTCACAGATGACGCTAATTCCAGCACAGCACTAGCCATGTTCCCTCTCTCCATTTTTTAAGATTAAGAGGCCATCTTCACCGGTACTAACAACAGCCAGGGCAAAATGGCAGAGGGCTGTAAAGTGTCTTTTAAAGTGTTATTTTGTTCCACGTCAAGAAAGCAGCTCCACCATCACTGCAGCATCCCCTGGTAAAACATATCCAACCCTAAAAGCAGTAGCCAGTCTTTATAGCGTCCCTGCCTGCGACTGGGCTCTTTTTGGCAAGTTGGTAATTTGGTGTTTATGTCTCCAGTATTCTGGGTGTCATCTGGACTTCACCAGACCTCTAGACCTCTGAACTCAGTCTCACAGTTTTTCTCCAAAAAACATTGTATTACTTTGTTTAAATTGATGCCTTCTCCTTTATCATACTTGTAGTTTTTCAGTGTTCTCTCTCTCTCTTGGGAGAGGGTATAATTGCCCCTTAATTTTTGCACGAGATGACATCTTGACTGACGTGAACGCAAGAATTATGCCCGACAATGTGCAGTCACGCACACCTCCCAGGCTGATCCCCATTTGTCCTTTCCTCTTCCCTCCTCTCCTCTCCTCTCCTCTGCTCTCCACTCCTCTCTTCTCCCCTCCTTTCCCTTCCACTCTTCTTCTTTCCTGTCCTCTCTTCTCTTCTCCTCTCCTCTCTTTTCTTCTCTTCTCCTGTCCTCTTCCCTCCTCTCTCCTCTCCCATCCTTTCTTCTCTTGTCCTGTCCTCTTTTCTCTTCTCTCCCCTCCTCTACTCTCCTCTCTTCCCCTCTCTTCTCTTCTCCTCTCTTCTCTTCTCTTCTCCCCTCCCCTCCTTTCCTCTCTCCTCCTCTCCTCTCTTCTCTTCTCCTGTCCTCTTACTCCCATCCTCTACTCTCCTTTATCTTCTCCTATCCTTTCCTCTTCTCTGTTCTCCTCTCCTCTCCCCTCCTCTCTTCTCTTCTCCTGCCTTCTTCTCATCCTCTCCTCTCCTCTCCCCTCCTCTCCTTTCATGTTCCCTCTGCTCCTCTCTTTTCACCTCTCCTCCTTTCCTATCCTCTCCTCCTCTCCTCATCCTGTAGCTGCTGCTGCTCCTGCTATGTAAATGGCTTTTGGTCCAGCTGGGCAGGGAATCCTCTGCTGGCTGGGGGTAGGTGGTGTTGGAGTGGCATCAGCAGTGGTGGTGGTTGTGGTGGTGGTGGTGGTGGAGCCCATCCAGCTCATTTGCGTGTGCGTTTATGAGATTACCGGATGCGGCTAATGCTGCTGCCGCTGCTATCCCCACCCCCACCACCACCGCCACCACTGTTGCTGCTCTCAGCCTGTTACGCAACACATGCTTTATTGGAAGAGTGGAGGGGAGGCTAAGAGTTTCCAAGGGGAACAGTATCTCTTCATCATGGAAAGACGAAGAAGGAGACGTGCCTTTTTGCAAATGCCATGGCCCACACAAACAAAAATTTGTGATGTTTATAAAATGCCATGGGCTCAATTATCCTTGACAGTGTGTGTACACACATACACACTCACGTACTCATATGTGTACACAGACTGGTTGGATGTCAATACTGGTACATAGAAGGCAATATATGACAGAAATGCACCTGAAACGAATGCTGTGTATTTTGCTGCAACTCTATGCTCCAAATAAGTCAAGCATGAAGTTTGCCAGAACTGAGAAGGACTTTGTCACCAACATATCTCTGTGAGAGAGGAACTCTGCCCTCTTGAGCTACACTGATGGTTTTGGAATGGAACTAAAGATTTTTTTCAGTCCTTCTTTTGGTTGGCAGGACAGCCTTAAATAGGCAGGTATAAACAGGGTGCCACACTAACCATCTGTTCCAAACATAACACTTAACACGAGCCTCCCTTGAGGGAGTGAGTGAGCGGAGGAAGAGAGAGAGAGAGAGAGAGAGAGAGAGAGACAGCATGAGAGAGATTATCCTAAAAAAAAGAATAGAAAAGAAAGCTTCCAAAAAGCCTCTGTGTTGTGGCGGTGTTAAAAGCAGCACAGCACTGTGGCAAAAGGAGGGAGGCAGGCAGGGGAAAAATCTCAGGAACTACCTCTCAGAGGCTGTATCTAAGCAACAACAGCTCTGACGGTCCTTGATCCTGGCTGATGATTCCCTCAGTGTGCTTGCCTGACTGGGAGGGGACAGCTGTTCAGTTAGCATCCATGCTAACAATAACAAAAGAAGAAAAATCACTTGAAGCCAGAAGTCTTGATTTTAGGGTTCTGAAAATGTCACCACAGTGAGATGTCAAAAGAAAAAAAGTGTTAAGACTGTGACACTAAAGTTTTTTTTTTTTTGGTGTTTTTTCTAATGAGTTTTGAGTGCACCTTATTATAGTGCTAAATGTTTTTTGTTTGTTTGTTTGTTTGTTTGTTTTTTAGTAGTAACCATGGTCATTTCTTTACACAATGTATTATGAGAGCAGAAGCAGTGGGTCCATCACTGAGCAGAGGCTGTGAGTGTCTCTGTGAATCTCTTTAGCAGAAGCCTCTGTTGCCCCCTTCTGACTAAAAGCTGCATTGCAAGGGACTCCACATCATGACCTGAACTGGTGTGTGTTTCCCAAAGCCATTATAGCCATCTAAGACAACTAAGCCAACTGTTTTTTAAAGTCATCGTCCATACCAGAGTGTGGTACAACTTACATTGCATGATGCAGAGTTCAGCAACACAGGTGTTCCTCAATGCCCTGATCATGATCTGATATTACTGATCAGTCTGCAGTCAGAAGTGTTGAGCTTGGTTACTCACTGAGCTCTGCCATAGACTTGTTAATGTCTGCATCATGGCTGCATGGTTCTGTTAGTAATGATAGTTGCTTCATGTTGTTAATGGAAAGATCTAGTAGTAGACAAATTGGAGGGTGGAGGCGGGTGGGTGGGAGTGGTGGTGGGTGGTGGGTGATGAATCACCCATTTCAGAAATCTGTCAGCTCACTACAGCACAACACACAGCCAGGAGCATCAGCTGAGTCTAATGCTAGCTTTTTACCCCTCTATCAGTCTCTCATGCCATTTGTTTCTCTCTTCTCTCCTCTCCTCTCTTCCAGACTCATTTTTCTTTCTTTCTTTTAACCTGGTCTGTCATGTTTTTATAGTCTTTTGTCCTCTGTTTTTGCCATGCTAACTTGCTCTGCAGTGTCTGTATGTGTACGCATAACTATCAGCACTTCAATTGACATCATAGACAGCAGACTGGTTGTGAGTGTGTGTGTGTGTGTGTGTGTATGTGTGTGTGTGCTTGGTGGCTGCTGTCATGTCTGAAAGAAAGTGAAAGCGTGTTTTTTTTTTCCTAAGTGTGTGTTAAATGTAGTGTCCTCTGCTGTCACCCAAACTAGCCTACATTTCCATGTGCGGCACAAGTGGAATTGTCATATGTGACATGTGACACACATGTGGCCAGCTCGATTTCCAGTATATATCCATGGCCCTAAGTTCACCTACTGTTGACAACCCGCAAATGCAGAGGATACCTTGGAGATGGAATCTGCTTGAGTGCCGTTGCGCTCTCTGTGTTCTCTCTGTACAGCACCGCTGTTGTGTTTGTTTGTGTGACAGCGTGTCCAGAGCACTGCTGTCAGAACTGACCTTGAAAATACTTCTACGCTGTTGTTGCCAGTGACAGAGAGAAGCTCTGTTTTCATCGACATAGACAGAAGCTTTCCGTCCAATTTAGCATCAGTAGTAAGGGCAGTTTTAATGTTGATACCCACTAGCAGCCACTCTGATGGCATTAAAAACATCGCCACTAATTAGTGACTCAGCTTCATTTGTGGATGAAGAGAAAAGAGTAAAAAAAAAGGAATTGTCACAAATCGGTTCCACATATGTCTTACATCAAAGCAAGAGGTAATGCACTGAAGCTAATCAGAAAAGCTGTGTGTCTATGGTTTTCTAGTGTCACATTAATGAATACCCCTTGATGTAACTTCTCTTCTTCTCTCCTCTTTATTTCTTTTCTTTTCTTTTCTTTTTTTTTTTGCTTTCCTTAGTTGGGGAGGCCCGTAATCTTATTCCAATGGACCCCAATGGACTGTCAGACCCTTATGTCAAACTAAAACTCATCCCTGACCCTAAGAACGAAACCAAGCAGAAGACAAGGACCATCCGGTCCTCCCTCAACCCCACTTGGAACGAGTCCTTCACTTTGTGAGTACAGCATAACCTTGTCAACCTTAGAGTCATTCTGGTGGACAGAATTCAGCTTTTTAGCTAAAGCACGAGATCCAAAAAATAAAAAGTTAAGATCTGTCATGCCTCAGAAGTTGGAAATGGAAAATGGAAAGAGAAGTTTGTTTGTGTTTGTCTTTGCGTGAATGTTTTTAATTTTTCTCTCTCTCTGTGTCTGCTACAACAGTAAGCTGAAGGCCATGGACAAAGACCGGCGTCTCTCTGTGGAGGTGTGGGACTGGGACCGGACCACCAGGAATGACTTCATGGGCTCCATGTCCTTCGGTGTATCGGAGCTCCTCAAAGCTCCCAACTGTGGATGGTGAGTGTGTGAGACTGGGACACCTGAACTCACTCACATTGTATTAAGGAAGTTATGGACATATTTGTGTGTAATTGAGAGTGATCTCATGTTTCCCTCCACCATGTAATGCAAAAACAAGAAACAATGTAGCCTACAGTCTCCTGAGCAAGGGAACAGCTGTGGGTTCAAAACATTAAGATGCATCTAAAGCCATCTAATTCTTTCCCACTGAGTTTATCCATCTTTAATGCACTACTAAAAGTCAACTTTGTGTTAAGCTGCTTTACTCAGCACAAGACTTATACCTGAACAAAGCAAGCACATGTTAATGGCAGTGTTATGTAATTCTAAAGAGAAACCTATCATACATACAGTATTGTGTTATGTAGCTCTAAATGACACTTTTGTTTGGATGGCTACAGTGAAACAATGAGAGTGATGAGAGGCACACAGATAGCATTGCTGACTTCCCATGACAGACTACAGATCCTGTGGTCCTCTGTCTCACAGGTACAAGTTGCTGAATCAGGAAGAGGGCGAGTATTACAATGTCCCCATTCCAGACGTTGAGGACATCAATCAAGTGGAGCTCCGGCAGAAGTTTGAGGTTGGTGTTTTGCCATGATTCACACTTATTTTCTGTGTGACCTCTACTGTGTTTGGTTCTTGTTTTCAACTGGTTGTACAAAAGTCCTTTCTAAAATTAGACCTATCTTTGGCTCTAAACCTCTTTTTTTTCCCTAAAAATACTTTTTTCTCCTCTATAATTTTTGGTATTTACCCCAAATGGTGCCTGGATCTCCATAGCAACAGTAGTACAGATTGGACACAGAGTAAACATGCTTAGCTTCAGTCTCAAACCTCTCTCTCTCTCTGTGTGTGTGTGTGTGCATGTGTGTGTGTGTGTGTGTTTCTTTAAGGCAGTGTTGCTGTGTGAGAACAAGAAGAGACCTCTCTAAGTATCTCAGTTAGTGTGCTTCCTGCTCTAATGTTCTGTCAGACGTGTGTGTGTGAATCCCTAATACACACAGCTAGCTGGCTAAGGACATGCAAGTTCTTGTTTCTATGGAAACCACAAAGGAGATCCTAGCAAGTTAGAGACTGATCATCCTTTGCCTTAACAGGCATTCTCTCACAGATGCCATCGGGAATACCTGACGCTTTCTAGGCTTTGTGTATGTTCATTTGCAGGACAAAATGTTAAAAGTTAACAGGGAGGTAATTATGTGAAGGATCCTTATGTCCTTATATCCAGATCTCCAGTCCTTAAACATGGGTGCACACACACGCACACACGCGCACACACACACACACACACACACACACACACACACACACACACACACACACACACACACACACAGGTAGGTCCTGACTAATGCTGCAGTTTTTCTTCTCTGTTCTGTAGGCCTGTCAACTAAACCACTTCCTAAAGGTAGCTCTCTTACTCTCTCTCTCTCTTCTTGAAGAATATAGCTTTATATTCTTAATCACTGGAATGAAAATACTTCCTTCTGGTCTCCCTCTCTGATTGGTTGTGAGTGGCTGTCAGCTGCCACAAACCAATCAGCTTTACTAACAAAGCTACCTGAGCAGATAGAACACCAGAAGTCTCTGAGCTGACTGCTGCTCCCATGTTCCCACATGTTCCCAGAAACACACTCCATCAACTGGCTAAAGGCTAAAAGCCTGTATCTCTCTCTCTCACACACACACACACACACAAAAACACGCTCAAACTAGACACGTACATGCATGCACACATACACACACACATTCACATGCAAACAAACACACACAGAGAAGCTGTGCTATTGTTAGTAAACGTGTGAATTGGGGAGATGGCAGTATGTGGAGGTGCTCTAATAGAGTCTCTCTTCCCCGGAGAACACCTCTGGCCCGACACCAGAGGACCTGCACGCTCCTGGCACGCCCCTGGCACGCTCACCCCCCATCACGCATGCCTGTGTGTGTGTGTGTGTGTGTGTGTGTGTGTGTGGGCGCACCATCCGCACACGCACGACTAACACTCCTGTCCTGTGCCGCACACACACACACACCCATTACTGTGAGAACGAGGGGGAAAGACACATGATGATAGGCTTTGGTACTCAACCACATGTTGCGAAAGTTCAGCTCATTCTAAAGACCAATGAAGTGCTGTGTAACCCAGTGTGAAGGTTTTTCAAAGACCTGTAATGATCATCAGCTTAGTTAGAGCTATAAGTATAGTATAAGTATATACTGTCTTGCACTCCATGCAGCTATAAGTATAGTATAAGTATATACTCTCTTTTGATCCTGCTAGGTAAATTCGGTCTCTGCACTTAACCCATCCGTGAATTAGTGACACACATGACAGCACACAGTGAGGTGTATTATACTAACCTGGTGCAGTGGGCAGCTAGCTACTGCAGCACCTGGGGAGCAGTGAGAGGTTAGGTGCCTTGCTCAAGGGCGCTTAAGCCGTGGATGCGCTTTCGGGACAGTGGAAGAACTATAAGGAAGTGGAAGACTATAAGGAAGAAAACTGGTGGAGCTCATTTAATTTTTTCCCATTCAGTTAAATGTATATGTGTGTGCTGAACAGTATACAGAGTCTATTGCCTAGTGCACATCCAGTATAACGCCACCTGGGGGCAGCACACAGTCATTTTCTATGTCTTGAGGTATTGGTTAGAAAAAAAGGTTAACTGTTATGTTAATGTTTGTAATCCATGCAATTTATTGGTGCATAGCAAGCTTGGGTTAGTAAGACTACAGAAGACAGGAAGTGCGGAGATCATTAATGTCACCTCTGCCCTTATTTCCAATACTTACTGAGTAAGCTCATAACACTGCACTTACTGGACTCGTGGCTCTATGTTTACCATGGCTTCTGGTATTATCAAGGGGAAGGTGTACAAGGGCTCAGGAGAAAGTGGAGGACGGGATCCGGGCTTCATGAACTGAGACTCAGATGTTTTGTTTTTTTTTTTTTTCTCCCGGCTTGCCCTGGCACCTGCTGATCAAGTCCTCTAATTGTGAGCCCCCCTCCAGACACCTCCACAACCAGCTACCCTTGCCTTTGTGAAGGTTGGCAAGAATATAAAGAAAGAAAGAGCTCTCAGGTGGCAGAGTAGAGGCCCATCGCATTAACTGAGTCCTCAGCCTGGGTGCATTTCCCTTGGAGTGAACTGCATCTTTGGTAGGCTCTGGTTTTCCTGTCCTGCTATGGACAAAATGTAGTGCGTTGAACAGTTATGTCTATATATATGTATATAATACAAAATGAGACACATATATGTAAATTACAGAATGGGATAAATACGGAGTGTGAAAATGAAAAAGTCATCTTTGGCCCCATCTGGCCCCAGAGGAAATGGTGTCATAAGTCAGTGGCGTTGCTCTCTGTTTGCTGTTTTGGATGTTTTGACGTAATCATCTCACTCTATGAGGGACATGCACTTTTCTCTTCTGTGGTTTAAAATAGGATGGTGGGTTCTTTGTGATAGCTAAAAAAGGAAGAGGCTACATGCGCACGAAACACTAAGGTATCCTCAGGACAAACTGCAAGTGGTGGGCTGAGTGTCTCTTTTCACTGATTTGTCAGGATGTTGTCAGAATGAAGATTATTTTAATCTATGTGTGTTGTCAGAGGTATTCAGTGACCAGATGTTTTAAAGTCTGAGTTTTAGAATTGTCAACCTGTTAAGAGAGCAGACAAACTG
Organism: Tenualosa thibaudeaui; assembly: GCA_027481765.1. Lineage (NCBI taxonomy): Eukaryota > Metazoa > Chordata > Actinopteri > Clupeiformes > Clupeidae > Tenualosa > Tenualosa thibaudeaui. The sequence continues at coordinate 3,991,854 of JAIFZK010000024.1, forward strand.
ATTGATTTCAGTGGAGAACAGAGGGCTCTCTCTCTCTCTCGCTCTTTCTCTCTCTCAATATTTCTATTTAAAGTTGTTTCATAGCACTGCTGATATTTACATATGCTTAATTGAGGGGCGGCCTTTTGTTTATAAGGCCAATACATGTGTAGTATGTAGTACTGTTGATTCTGACCCTGAATGAAGTTTTCCCATCATCTGAAATTGCATGTCTGCATGTATTACTCATACATTAAGCCTTGGATATATGTGTAGACACTAATCATGAGCCATGTTATAATTGTGATATGATTAGCTGAGCTATAGAAGCCTCACTTTTGTAATAACAGAGTAGTTACATGTTTATAATACCTTTTGAACTCTATCTGTTTTACTGCAGAAAGCCAAGCTGGGTCCTGGAAAGAAGGTGATCACTCCGACAGACTACCGTCGGTTCAGCTTGCCCTCTGGGAACATGGACCGGGTGCGGCTCAGCGACTTCCACTTCCTGGCTCTGCTTGGTAAAGGCAGCTTTGGCAAGGTGAGAGAGTTCAGGACCCTTCTCACTGGTATCAATGAGAGCCTTGCAAAAAATGCCCACTTACTTTACTTTACTGCTAAGCTTTTGCACTAAACGATTCATCTCAACCTAAAAGTAATTAAGGAACAGAATTAAGCGCTGACCCAAGCTTTTATTTAGTCACTTAGACTAACTAGAAATTGATTCTTGAATCCAATTTTGATTAAAATGAAGACTTGATGAAAGTGGCCTTTTACCTATTTTTGCAATTTAATGAAAAGACTTCAAACAGCCAATTCAAAGCAGCATCCCATGAAAGTGATTTTTTTTCTGTCTTCATTCATATTTTTGCTGCTTTTTAAGAGCTGGTGAATCGTAAAGCCTCCCTAAAAAAGATCCCTGGGGGTAATGTTTTTTCTAAGGCAGTGTCCCTCCCACAGCCGTAACAGTTGGAAATACACTGGGTCTGCTTCTTTAACGACCAATTTATTGGCTTTAGAGACAACTTTCAGTGGGCACTAGATGGTTTTTAATGTGTAAATACCTAGCCATTTACCTTTAACCATGTACAAATAGTCATTAGTATATTTTTTTGGAATGGTATAATAATTAGCTTAATTCATAGTCTTTCAGAAGGGTTTCTACCCTAAATGCTACCCATGATACATAGAAACACATGTATGTAATAATTTTTAATGGTATTCCAGAAGAACATTGGCAACCTGTAGTGCTAATGGTGACTTCAATTTTATACCTTGTCTATGGTATGTACGTGTGTGTGTGTGTGTGTGTGTGTTGCTCAGGTGATGTTGGCTGAGATGAAAGGTACAGAGGAGCTGTACGCCATCAAGATCCTGAAGAAGGATGTGGTGATCCAGGACGATGACGTGGAGTGCACCATGGTAGAGAAAAGGGTGCTGGCCCAGCGGGACAAGCCTCCCTTCCTCACCCAGCTGCACTCCTGCTTCCAGACTGTGGTGAGGGAGCCGGGGAGGGCAGGGCAACCGCAGCTTCACAGATGTCACCTGTCACCTGTCAAAGGGCATGACAGACAATGAGAAGGACTGGGAAGAGATAGAGTGTGTGGGTGTGTGTGGGGGAGGGGTGGGGGCATCAAAGAGAGCAGGGCGGATAGGTGTAACAGTTGTGCAAGGGTGTGTATGGGTATGTGTGTGTGTATGTGTGTGTGTGTGTGTGTGTGTGTGTGCACTTCTGCCCTCTGTGCCAGAGTGTTGCTGACAGCTCTGAGTCAGTAGCCAATAAGAACCCCCCTGCTTCAGTGGCCATGACCTCTCTGTGACCTCTCTGCCAGTCGGACCATCTCTCTCTCCTATAATAAAGGGCAGGGACTGTGACTCACACTCCCAGGCTACTGGCAGTCAGCCTCACACCCATACAGTCACAAAGGCTACAAAAACAGACAACAACCCAGCTGTCAACCAGCCACTGCTCATTCCCCTCAGAGGTCAGGGACTAGATAGAACTGCACAAACCTTGATTTTGTCACATAATTAACACATTCATCATTTTTTTTTACCCTGGCTTGTGAGAGTAGTAATGTTTGTCGCTTCTACTGTAAGAACCTCCCCTATGCGTTGAATTACTGATGAATTACTATTATCATATACCACCGGTGTCATTGGTTGGCCCTTGGAACAGCAGTTTGCTATTCTTAGGTGGCACTGGATGTGCTTTGATGTTTCTTGTGTAAATCAGTGATATAAGAAAGAAAACTGTGCATCTGCACAGTAACTAAATGTAAACTTTAGCGTGACACTTCAGTGGCAATCGTTATGGTCAGTTACAGTCCATGAGAGGTTGTGAAGTAGCGGCACTCCGGGCACACGGTGCCTGGCATATTTGTTTTACAGCCACAAGTAGTGGCCTATGGCTTTCCCTGCTGTTTCAAGAGGCTCTTTAAAGTTATGTTAAATGTACTTGTAGAGCACTAGACGCCACTTGTTCTCATATCCACCGAGGCTTTTGAGCTGCTACTGCCACAGTGAAGTGTGCATAGTGATACCCATTACGATCACTGTCAGATGAACATGCCCTGCCTATCCTCTCTCCTCTGTCAGCTGCTAGCCATTGTCTGGTTGGATCAGAGGCTGGTGGTGTCTGCAGGCTCTATAGATGACATTTGTGTGTGTGTGTGTGTGTGTGTGGGTGGGTGTGTACCTGTCTTTGTGATGGAGGTCTAACTGTCTTCTCTTGTTGACAGGATCGACTCTACTTCGTCATGGAGTACATCAATGGAGGAGATCTCATGTACCACATCCAGCAAGTTGGCAAGTTTAAGGAGCCGCAGGCTGTGTAAGAACTCTGAACGCTGATCTGGGTTCAGCTTGTATTGCAACAGTTACATACAACATTGCCCCAATAGAGAGTTTAGGTTATACTCATGTCTCATATATTTGTGTTTTAGCTCTATTTTAAATAAAAATATAGAATCAGAGAAATAATTATCGTTGATAATAAATATAATAAATGTCATTGACTCCTCATAGGTTCTATGCTGCAGAGATCGCAGTGGGATTATTTTTCCTTCACCGAAAAGGAATCATTTACAGGTGGGTGTGACCACCAACAAATGAACACAAACATTGTGTGTGCTACAAAGAAAAGTTTGGTGGAGCCCTGCTGGTGTTCCTTAGCCTAGAATGGCACCTCTACCATCTGTGCCACCATCGCCCCTACATCTAGCCTATATAGGGCCTCAGAAGCTCTTCTCCCAGGTTTGGTCGGACAAATCACAACGCTCTGTCTTTGTAGAGAGTCGTTGGGCAGGCTTTGCACGGAACCAACATGGCTGCGACGGCGTGAAACAACTAAGGCTGTGACCAAGGAACAGCGGCCATTTGAATCAGCTTTGGCATCGACTTGAAATGTTAGAATTCTTTGAAAATTATGCAAACTCCCTCAGGCACTCAAGTCATTCATTTCAAAGAAGGTTGTACTTACTGTTTTGCTGACGTTGCTCTGATTGGTCATAGCGGTATTCTATTACGTGCGGAGGCAGTTTGAAAGACAACCGTATTTTTCCTCAATCCTTCCTATTTAGTGTGTGCTCTTCACTCGTTAAGTACACTCTGTGCCAAGTCTAAACACTGGTTTTACATAAATTGTGTATGTTTTTTGCAAACAGAAGACTTTTTTGTATTTGTATTCTCTTAAGTCCCAGATAGACAGAAATGCAACAGTCTCATTTCCTGACAAGTCTATCGCCACATGTTGCATAACCAGGGCCTTTTCAAAGCTGCAGCACTCTGTTGCATCAGTGTTGCCACTAGGTTTTGGATTTTAATGGAATGTTATTTAACGCTGAAGCCATGATCAACATGGCTCAGGTCCCAAGCTTGTTTAGACTGTGACAACCTCCAACAGATTGCCAACACGGAATGTGTGGTATCAATATTATGGTGCAAATAAAGCGGTGTGAGTCATCCCTAAGAGAAAGAGGAGGTGGAGGCGGGAGAGGAGGAGAGTGGAGGAGAGATGAGAGACAACACTGATAGACGGGTAGAAAGAAGAAGCAGAAAGGAGAGATGTTTTTGAACAGAGGAAGGAGATATCAGAGAGGGAAGAGAGGAAGAGTCAGGGGATAGAGATTTATTTGAGGTGGAGCAGAGCCTTCAAAACCCCCTGCGGAGACCAACATTCGCACGTTTGATCGTCCTCTGCCGTGGCAGAGCCTGATAAATTAGAAATGTCACCTCAGCCCAGCTGACAAAAAAAAAATAAAAAAACACACAAGAACACTGAATAACTCTCTAGTAGGGAGTGTAAAGAGCATAATAGAGCTGGGGCGCTGCTGGAAATTTTGGGCCCTATAAGGCGGGGAGGATGGGGGGGCGTTGCTAATGTATTTTATTGGTATACCAAATTGAATGTGATTGGGGTCCTTCCCCAAAAATATACCGCTTCAAAGCACTCATTATTTAGACAAACTCTTTAGTCCAAAAAGATCCTGAACTGAATATGCAGTATATGCTGGCAGTATATGCTGGCTTAATTTAAAATTTGAAGAATTTGAAGTCTCCAAGTTGTTGTAGCCTATAGGCCTATGTAGGCTATTTTGTCATCTTGTTGCCTAGAATTGAAACATTGTTTTTGCAGAAAGTAAATGCTAGTTGCTAGTTGTTGTAACATATTTTTTGTTATCTTGTTGCCTAGGATTGAAACATCATTTTAACAAAGGGTAAATGAAAGCCATTCATTCAACGTTTCTGTCCCATTTGCTTATCCAAACTGACCCAGCCAATGTTAAACTTGTAAACTCAGAAAAAAAGGTCTGCAAGTCCGCAAGTCATCTCATATTGCCTATGGTCATACAGCCTGAACCAATGACGAAATCATATTATTTTTATTTTCAATTGATATTTTTATTATCAATTCAGTGACAGGACATGTTTAACCATGCTGACTCTTCAGTCGCTTTGCACAACTGAAAGAATAATTCTCCCCGGCTTTCGCTTTGCATCAGCTGATGTGCTGGGGCTCAGCCCCAGAACAATTTAATCCCTGATTATACTGTTGAAATGTTCTCTGGGCCCCTTGTCAGTGCCAGGCCCTTAGAATCATCCTAACCTTTCCCCTCTTGGCAGCGGCCCTGTAATAGAGTGTAGCTGGCATAGTTTCCTTATGAGTTTCTAGAGATACCAGTGAGGGTTGTTTCTGATGCGGTCTCAGGTAGGTATGGAGAAGCACATCAGGTCTCAGGGGTTGGCCTTGATCTGTCTGCTTTCCTGTCACCCCTACAGAGATCTGAAGCTGGATAACGTGATGTTGGACTCAGAGGGTCACATCAAGATTGCAGACTTTGGAATGTGCAAGGAGAATATGTACGAGGGCATGACCACACGCACCTTCTGTGGAACACCGGACTATATCGCCCCAGAGGTGTGTGTGTGTGTGTGTGTGTGTGTGTGTGTGTATGTGCGTGTGTGTGTGTATGTTAATAACCCGGATTAAGGCCTGTTGCACATAGAAAACAGTGTTTACAGACAAAGAAGGAAGAATAAGTATTTCTTTTCACTATGGATGATAAGTTCATATAATTGATGTAATGATTATAGCCAGAATACTAGTTCTTCCATGACTACAGTTCCTCTGTAAAAAGTAAAGTAAGTGTTTGCACTATGGAGTCTCCCCAAGAAGACTCTGGTGAGTCGAAACATTGTACCATGTTTTTAATCTAATAAAATCAGTCTTTTGTGCAAACGCTTGCAAGGTAGGAGGTGCATACATCTATTTTACAAAAACACAGTTTGTCTGTACCCACAGACTCAAGTAAAACAATTTGACAACATTCTTCTAGTGTACAGTTGAGGTGAGCTTGGGATGCGGGACAGCAAGAAGAGAGGATATTTTTCATATTTGCCTGTGCCTGCTATTGCAGAGGGCTGTTTGTCCACTATTGAGGGCTGTTTGTCCGATATCCACTAGATGGAGTGTGAAAGAGGCAAACTTACTTTGATGTGACTATGCATAGTTGTGCACCAGGTGATACATCATTTTGCCCTTGAAATACTGACTCTTAATACATAATGCTGAAAGGATTTAAACATGACTTGTGTCTGCTTCCCCTCTTCTCTATGGACTTTATAACAGAAGCCATTTTTTTGAGTGGCGGTCTTTCAATATGCTCACAACCTCCTCCAGTGCCTTTGTCAGCCACAGTCATTTGTGTCTGAGTCATCATGGCAGCTCATCTAAGCTCAGCCCGGGATCCTCTGCTAACGGGGGCAGATTGCACCTGCAGAGAAGAGAGAGTTTGTGAGCTTTGGTTGGATGTTAGTGGGCTGGCAGTCCTGTCAGTTCTCATTGGGGAGCAGAGGGGCTGAGGAGACAGAGCTATGCTAATGCTAATGCCTCCTCAAGAGCCGTCTGAGGGGTCATCCTGTCTCTTTCAAGGCAGTAGGGATGATGAGTGCCACTGGGAGATGGCATCTCCAAGGAGTGGGTGGATCAAGTTTAGGACTCTCTGTGTGATTTATGAAGCTGCATTTTATGTTTACATTTATGTTAGTTCTTAGCAAACACTTTTAACTAACCAATGACATCAATCGACATTACATTCAAGATCATAACTGACAGTTGAAAGTACAACCTCAACAAAAATATCGCTAGCTAATGCAGTGCAGTAGTCCAGTTTGGTAAGGACAATGGCTTGCACAAGAAGTTGTGTGGTATATTGTGTTAGATGGTCTGATATGCTGATATGTTGCTTACAACTATACAACACAGTAAAGCGAAATGACTTATCAGACAGCGTCATCCTGACAGTAAACAGGTAGTATTCTGATAGTATTATTTTATGGCTTTTTTTCAGTCCTTCACACTTGTAGTTTCTGCAGGGCAAATAAAACTTGGACACATGCCGTCTCCTCAGCAACATTGTCATCCAGAGGGAAAACTAATGAAGGTCACGATTTAAAAAAAAAAACACCTCCTCACACATCTCTCTCTCTCTCTCTCTCTCTCTCTCATTTCTTGTTCTCTCTCTCTGCTTCTGTCAAGACTAACATACTTTGTCAGTCAGTGATGGAATTGTGCCCAGAGCCCTTGTCAGCTGTAGTCTCCCATGTAAAGTAAAGACAGAGGGTAAGAGGAAGCAAAGGGAAACACACTAACCCACTGTGCTGCATCGGTAGCGGCCGGGTGCCATTAGTCATCTCCCTGACACACACACACACACACACATATATATATACACACATACTAGTGGGATTAATATAATCACTGAGAAACAGTCAGTGTATATTCCTGCTGCCATTTTACTAATGTTATTGGATCAGTCAGATCTGTCATTGGATTCATTTCCTCTAGGTTTCACATATCCATCTGATATATTGTTACAGAAGCTTGTTGCTTAACTCTAGCTGTTTTTCCACACACCACTAATGTTGCTATCACTAAGATAATTTACCCAAATCATGCTTATCTCTCTTGTAGCAAACCTGGGCAGTTTAGTTACATTCCAGGGTACACATTTCACATTTAGTTCTATAATATTCTGAGGACCCCTTTAGTACTGTGCAACTGTTGCGCATACACTACATTGATATCATAAAGGACTACCTATTCATCTTTCATTAAGCAAATGTTGGAAGACACAGGACAGTAGAGAGCATGTCAGTAGTCTCCCTGGAGAGTAATGACTTGCATCACACACTCAGAGACTATGTTTAGAAACGAAGGAGACATCTTTTCAAGCCTCCTACTTGGTAAACATGGGAATGCTGTACACTGTACAGCGTCCTTCTTGGCATCCAGTAGTCCATAATTAACAACCTCGTATTGGTGTGTGTGTGTGTGTGCGCATGTGTGTGCATGTGAGTGAGTGTGTGTGTGTCTGTGTGTGTGTCTGTGTGTGTGTGTGTGTGTGTGTGTGTGTGTGCGTGTGTGTGTGTGTGTGTGTGTGTGTGAGTGTGTGTGTGTGTGTGTGTGTGCGCGCACACGTGTGTGTGTGTGTGTGTGTGTGTGTGTGTGTGTGTTGAATGGTCTTTGTGGGAAGACTGGAACAAAAGAGAGAAGCTGGTCTTTGTTAAAGGAGTATGTAAAAATAGCAACCGCACAGACTCGTGTGTTTTTTCTCAGCAATTAACAACATGCCTGCATGCATGCAGAATGGATCTGTGTTGTGTCATTTGAAGTGGGTAGACTGCCTGACTGTGAATAGACTGCCTTAGCCTTAACCATGAAACAGTCCCTTTACAGATAATCATGGCTCTAGGGGTGGAGGACCTCCTCAAAGACACTGGCATTTATCTTGATTTTGTGAAAGTCTCCTCCTATATGTGTTTTTCTTGACAAGGTTACTTTATAATTTAGATTACAAAATGTCATCTGTAATTACGGTGGCCTTGATGATGGGAGCAGAAAAAGGACAAAATGGAGGCTCTACTGACACCTTGAGCCACAGTTGAAAGGAAGGCCGATGGTATCATTGTGTGTTTCTCATATGTTCCCCAGATCATTGCCTACCAGCCCTACGGGAAGTCAGTGGATTGGTGGGCCTATGGCGTCCTGCTCTATGAGATGTTGGCCGGTCAGGTATGTGAGCAGGAGCTCAAAATAACTTCACAGCATCATCTAAACATCACTAATATCACTGTCCTGTAACTATGACACTTTGAAATCATTTGGCATCATAATTGCTATTAACATAGATAGAGCAACTACAATAACGTGATGTAAAGTGGTCATGTGATGCTTTATAACACAGTGTTCACATAAGACCTTACCAAAATCCCTTCTCAATCACCAATGTCAGGTAAACTCAGGATCAAGTTCTTCCTTCTCTGGTAGCTCAGCATTATTATTCAGCCTACCAGACTGGGGTGACGGCAGGTGTGCCAACACCACCTGGCCATTCTCAGAAAAGCCTGCACTGATGAATTTATGTAAGCGTGACATACGCAGGGCTATATATGGAAACTTTGTGTCACGTAGTCACTTGAGCTCCGGCAAAATAATGAAAGCTGTCTTGTTTTATTTTTTTGTCCTCTCTGGACTGGATTATTTCCCCAGAATCTACGTTTCCTTTTTTTCTACTCTCTCTTTCTCAATCATCTCTCTAGCTCTGCTTTAGGCAGTGCCAGTGTCTGATCAGTATTCTGTGGCTCAGTCAGACGGCCTGTTCCCCATGTGGGTCTGGAAATAACACCTCTGTCCCATTTGCTCGCAGCACTTATCACAGGGCCAAATGCCACCAAATGTCAGATAGCTGAGATGGAATGGGTGGAACTGCTTTTATTTGTGTGAGATGTGTAGTAGTAGTAGCACCATAGTAGCACCAAGCCCTCAAAACCCACACAGCACTGCAGTACATGTTGATATAGCCATAGACTGCCTGCTTTGAATGGTTAGGACTGGTTAAATGTAGTTAAATGTACATCCATTTGCACTTAACTATCAGTCATCAGCAACTGAACTACCAGCTAGCAATAAAAATGCCCTTAATATTTCTAATTTTGTATACAGATGTATACATATGTCAGAAGGAAGGTAAACACATCACATGTGTAGATGATATATTTCTCAGCAACCTCAGTGCACCAGTGATGTCATGGTCGATTAATTCATACTGATTGCCTCTCGTCTCCCCATAGCCACCGTTTGATGGTGAGGATGAGGACGAGCTCTTTCAGTCCATCATGGAACACAACGTGTCCTACCCCAAGTCCCTGTCCAAAGAAGCTGTGTCCATCTGCAAGGGGGTGAGTCAAGCCTCCACCTGTGAACATGATGTATTTGTGTGTGTGTGTGTGTGTGTGTGTGTGTGTGTGTGTGTGTGTGTGTGTGTGTGTGTGTGTGTGTGTGTGCACTATGCCCACGTCTCGAAATCAATTCAGAGATGCTGGATGCACAAGCTGGATACTCTTTGTCTTGCTATAGGTGTGTAGGTGGGCCCTCTGACGTTCATGTCTGCACCACATATGCTCCCTGTGCAAGAGTGACTGAGTTCTAATTAAGACTGAAGAGTCTCCCTGTCACTGCCAATAGGATCCATTCAGGGCTTTATTCTATTCACAGTCTCTGTTCATCATTTCCTATTGTTCTGAGTGTGTGTGTGTGTGGGGGGAGTGTTTCCCTTCTTCTCCCTGCTGTGTGCTGCGTGCTGGAGAATAGCGCTTTGAAAATATGAATTATGATTGAGAACAAAGATATATTCAGAGAGAGAGAGGGGAATATTCACTCACCCCATCAGAGGTCATCAGATGCTATTTTAGACAAGCTTGAGATGTCTGATGAGGTTGGAACATGAGAACAAGTGAAAGAGTTTCTTTGTGAATGTACCTGATGTACCTCTTAGCAATGGACTCTATCAGTATACTCATTCACTAAACTCAGTGTCCTTCATGTCTTTATCACACACACACACACACACACACACACACACACACTCAGCTGATGACCAAGCACCCGTCTAAGCGTCTGGGGTGTGGTCCTGAGGGAGAGAGGGACATCAGGGAGCAGGCCTTCTTCCGCCGCATCGACTGGGACCGACTGCAGAACCGCGAGATCCAGCCACCCTTCAAGCCCAAAGTGGTGAGAGATCATATCCTGCGCTCTAACTCTCTGCCTCTCTATTTCTTGTGGTCTGTACTCTCACTCAATCTCCCTCTCTCTCTCTCTCTCCCTCGCTCTTTGTCCTCCTCTCTCTCTCTCTCGCTCTTTCTTTCTCTCTCTCTCCTTTTACTATTTCTGCGTCCTGTTCCTCCTCCCTCTGGTCATGTGTTTTCAGTAACTTCTCTCTCTCTTTCTGTTTCTCTCTCTCTTCCTTTTTTTTGCTCAGTAGGATCTATTTAAGGAAGAAAGCTGAAAATATGTTGCAGCATGTAGGTAGTGCAGACTAGCTGTCATAAGATATCACTCATTCAGAGAGTTTGCAGTGCTGGGCAGAACACAGAGCCCCTATAGAGGCCTGTGCCTGCAGGGCTCAGTCTCCTCCACAGAGCCCAGAATGGCTCTATGGCAGATAATAGAGCAGACTTTGTTCCTGCCTCACTGACTAAATACGGGCTGTTTGTTGTAAAAGGGAACAGCTCACATTCGTGTCTGTGTGTGTGTGTGTGTGTGTGTGTGTGTGTGTGTGTGTTTAAGCATGAATGGAAGGAGAAAGCTTTTGGAGCCATCACTCTGATTCCTCTCTTCCAGTGTCTGTCTGTCTGTCTCCTGAATTGGCCCTCCTGAAAAACCTCCCATGGAGTCCCACAGGCCATATCACTTCAGCCTTTCAAAGGCAAGGGCCTAAAAATAGCCCTCTCAGATAAAAGGAAGGAAAACAACCATGTCCACTCAGTGAGGCTCCATTCACAGATAAGGCCAGGCGGGTAGAGATGCATCCGGCCTGTATGGGGGTGGTGGGGAGCATCTAATCTGATATTGTCTCTCTTTTTTTTCCTTTGCAGTGTGGCAAAGGAGCGGAGAATTTCGACAAGTTCTTTACACGCACACAGCCCGTGCTGACACCACCTGACCAACTCCTCATCGCCAACATCGACCAGAGCGAGTTCGCCGGCTTCTCCTACATCAATCCGCAGTTCATCCACCCATCCCTGCACAGCAGCGTAGTATGAGGGGCCACACAACGCCAGAAGCTGAGGGAGAGACTGGAGGGTGTTGGGTTGTTTGAGCATTTCGGGACACTTTCCAAATCCAAATTTCTTGTTAAAAAAGTATTACGGATAGTCACAAGAACCCCAAAGTTCAACCCCAAATCTCAAAAGCATATGAAGTAAAATTCTTTTCCTCTGTTTTGCTGCTAGCAGCAAAGTGCCCAAATGTAAATGTATTTACTCAGTATTTGGCATAGGGGCTAGATTGTGGCATTAGTCCGTAAAGGTAAAGCTGGCCATTTCGGTAGGCATCTTGGAAAAACCTCTAGACAGCTATTGTGGATAAATAAGATAAGGCTTCTATGTTAAATGAATTGGAAGAGTCTCTGTCAGATAGGCTATTAGAAGTAAATGCTTGGAATCACTGTTTAAATGGCTAAATGGCAAAAACAAGTCAAGAGTTGATAATATAAAACTGAAAAAACTTTATGATTTCCTTAGCATGCCTGCATCAAATGTCACAATGCCTCTATTGCTATAGCAATGGTAGCAGTAAACACAGAATGTGCAGGAGAGAGGAGAGTGCAGGAGACAAAATGTCAGTTATGCCTTTTCTGACAATCTGATTGGCTCTTTAAAATAGAGGGCAGGACTTTTAGATACAGATCTGCCTTCTTTTGTGTTACTAACTCCCCTATTAATTTTTCTAACTAAGTGATTAGTCTTCTCTTTTACTATGTCAGCTGGCATTTCTCACCTATTTTAGATCAAATCAAGAGACGCATGTTGGAGAATTGCGTGCACTGTCCAATCAAAGTCCAGACCCTGTGAGTCCCAGTTACAAAGCTCAGCCAGTGGCCCTTAATCTCCCGAAGCCCAGTGTTGGTCATGGCCACAACTCTCTCGACTGTCGACTGAAAAACCAGCTCAGTATGCGTGTGGGGCCGATGGCAGCAGTCACTTACTACTGTATGTTACTAGAAGGGACAGTAGATGGTGTGATACTCTCTTCCATCCGCAGTATGCCTTTCCCGTCGTGCACCTCCGCCTTCTCTTCTCCCTCTGTGAAGCATGCCGACTTACAACTGTTTTATAGCTCTTGTTCTGACATTCCCCTCCAACCTACCTACCTTACTGCCATTTCTATCACAGCAACGGTGTTCAATATATCCTGTATACAAATATATCTATATTTGTAAAAACTGACAACAAATTATTATTGTGTAAAAATAAATAGTGATCTGTTTTGTTTCAGGAGTGCCAAAATGAGAAAATACCTGCACCCAAACCATTTTCTATCTTAGTGTGTCCGTATGCATTTAGCAAGTTCGTATTTAGCTACACTTTTGTAGATTCTCTCTCTCTCTCTCTCTCTCTCTCTCTCTCTCTGTCTTTCTCTCTTTTCTGAACTCTTTGAGTTTGAGCATGACAAGACCCTTTCTGATGCACTCCCCTCAATTTTTTTGCCAGTGGACTACAGCCTGCAGTTTATTTAGGCTGTAGTCACAAAAGCATCCTTCAGAGGACTGTTCCTCACAAAGCAAAGGTGACTGATATCAGTCACAGAGTATGAGGGACACAGTCAGGATCCATCATGACGGAGGGTGAAATTGCATGATAAGATGACATCGTTGCATAAGCTATGAGAGCGTGTAAAAGCAGCAGCTTAGTGGAGGTGAATAGCTTCCGAGCAAAAGTGTTTTCAACACACTTTGCACTGCTTTGTAGAAGTCATTTGAGCACAAGTGGGTAATACACAAGTGGGTGTTTTTCAAAAGCACTGCTCCCGAACCCAGCAGCATATCCAGTGTAGAAGCACAGTGGTGAGATGGTGGCACAGCTCCTTGCTCTCTGTACCTCTTCACGTCAGCAGTGAAGCGGGGTCACCTGCCATCCATCCATGCTTCCTCCCGTGGTCTGAAGGGTGAGCAAATGACTAGTCTATTGGGGGACTGTAGTCTCCAGCACCCTGTCAATCCTCCACCGCATGCCTCTTCTCCTCCGACCCTAAGATACTCTTAGATTATTCTCTATCTGTCCAGTATTCGACGCCACACTGAGAACATGCGATTATGTACTACACAGAATATAATTTTTTCCTGTAAATTTTTATGTCTTGATGAAGTACTATTTTGCATTGTTCTTTTTGGAGTATAAGCTCATTTTCATTTTCCACATTTTGCTCTGTGAATTCTTTTGTTTGTTTTGTTTTGTTTTTGACAACAAATGTGTTCACTGTTCAAAGATACACAATAATTGATCTTTATTTTTTGTAAATATTAAACTGTCAGTTTCAAAAGACTAAGTTGCAGATTTTATACCAAGAATTGAATGTGCTTTTACTAATTTAGATGGTGAAAGATTTCTACATGTTTAGATTATATATAAAACAGGAGATTATTTGGCTAAATCTTTGATAGTTTTGGTATCAGAAAACCTTGTAATATGTATTCACATATCACATATTTATTGGCTATATGTTTGTCTTTTAATGTACAATATAGTAGGAAAGCAGTATCTAAGGACTGACTGTGAAGTGTGGGCTGATTGAATGTGTGCTTGCCTTGATCCCTTATTTGAAGTAGCTCAACATGTCCTGCTATATTGTTTTTTGGTTTGTTTGTTTTGTATAGTTTTCTTCTGGGCTTTCGCTTCATGCATGTAAGGTTAGGCAAAACAAGCATGCCGTAAAAAAAAAAAAACAAGGTGTTAGCATGTTCCAAAGACCCCAGGTCTGTCAGCATGGATTTCGGATGTCATACAACTTGCCAAGTGAGACGCCTGTCCTGCCTTACACCCCCCCCCCCTCCCCCCCAAATGATATAGTGTTTGCCTGTTTGAAATGAAAAGGGTTCAGTCAGGCATGCTGGTGTCTAATAATAAGTGGTCTTAACATTGAGGCTTCAAAGCACTCGGCTGCTTGTGTGCATTGCTTTTAGCCTGTTTAAACGAAAAAAGCTTGTTTAAACTTTTGGTGAAATTCCATAAAGAAACGTAGCTACCACATTACAGGTATATATAGCCTGTTATACTGGATCATGGACTCAACATGCTTTGATTGAATTCAGCCAAAATCATCAGATCTACTTCTACATTAAATGACATGATATACGTTATTGCATTCTCATCAACTCTCTGTGCCAAAGCCTACTTATATACACATAGTCTTTTCCATGGGCCTACCAATTCTGATGTGTTGTACAGGTGACTGTTCCATGACCAGTAGTTAGACCTCAAAGCCACTATGGTCATTGCTTTGCCCTTTATCGAGGTATAAAAGATACCACAATCTATGTGTTCATCTTTATCACAGTCCTCTCTCCAAATGTGCCAAATCTTGCCTACCCAGATATTATCAGGTGCTCTAACTGGTGAACTTAATTAAATCTGGTCAAAGTCCTCAAGCCTCATCTTGTGCTATCAGACCCCATACCATATTTTAGAATTATTGCCTTCTCAATTATCAAAAAATAATCTGTGGGAGCAAACCCCCTCAATTAGGTTTAGTTCCATGAACCATGATGAATGTCGTTCTGGAACCTTTTCTCATATTGAGAATCATCCAGACCCGATGTCGTAACCACAACGGAGTATCCCTCGTACAATCAACTCAAATTTCAGACAAGATGAACTTGGTTGGTGAACAGGTTCATCTTCAGATATGCACTAGCCCGAGGGACAGAAAAGCTGAATGTCAGTCAGGAACCCACCTCAGTAGCCCCACAGCTCAAGATTTAATTTGAACCTTTCATCAGATGTCCTGTGCATAAGGAGCAAAAAAACAAAAGCTGTTTTTGCTCTGATAATCATCTTCTCAACTCATCCTCTCTTTTGAGGTAAATCCTTGGAGTGCTTTTCTGGAATTAGGCTACGTTTCTCGACTTTTAACTCACCTATTATGCGGTTTGACAGGATCCTGCGACAGTATACGTTTTCTTTGTTTATTGTGGTGTGAAGGATACTGTGTATGAATAAATGTATTTAAAAATACACTCAGCTCATGTGGTCTTTTAATAGTCCATTAAAGGGTAACAGTGCATTGTTTTGTACTCATACAAAGTAAGGTTATGTATGAAGTCTTTGATACATAGTACAAATACAGACAGGGAATAAATGTCTTCCTGACTTCCTGAGCTCTAAAAACTCTAAAAGTAAGTCCTGACAAAATGAAGATAAAAAACATCTTGCCACATTAAGCAATATGTGGGCATGATTCACTTACTCTGTCCTCTGTTCACTTCACAAGCTATAATCATAGTTAATAATCAGTCGAGCTGCCTTCAGTGCTCTGTTCCTCAGAGCAAGTCTCTTAATGCCTGCCTACTCATGAGAAATGTCAAATGTCCATGCCTTTTAATGGCATCAAACGTGTCCAAGAAAAGCTAGTCATATAAATGTAGAAATGCTTAAACTTGAGCACATCTCAAACTTTCAAAAGATATCAGACCTGTAAAGCACCAGTAGTATGCTGGTTATATAAAAATGCTTTTAATATTAGTAACTTGAGTGACTAAATGTTTTCCTTGTTTTGTACTGATGAGTTCCAGGCCCTTTTTATGATGAGCACCCTAAAGCATTAACATTTCTTTTCTTTTGCCTAAAATAATACTTTAACTCTACATGTATTTGCCAGTATATTTTGTTTCATCTATTTTTAACTAGAAGATTTGATGGGCCACCTCACTGCTCCCACACTCCTCACATAATAACTGCCGCTTCTCAAATTGACTAACCTTTACTTTATACACCTTCAGGGTTTTCATGTATAAAATATGTTTATTTGCACAAATCGGTGTCATGTTAAAATGTTGGGAGAACATAACATGTTGTAAATCCAATCCAATTTAAGATCAATGAGTTCAATATAACAGGGAGTGGAAGACTGAAAATAATAGCCTATGTTACAATTTCTTCCTGGTCATATTACATCGCCGCCTACAAATTCTATTTGTATTCTGTTTTAAAATGAACTTCTCTTATGAAGTCAAGGCTGTAAATGTTGTTATTTAAAAGTTCTGTGATATTGGAGGGGGGGGGGGGGGTGCTCACATTCCAATGAAACACTGGATCTCTGCATCAGCATTCAGTGTTTTGTGAACACTAAAAGATATTCCATAAATACAGAAATAAAACAAGTATGATACAAGACCGCTGGTATTTATTTGTTTACTTACATATTTATTTAACCAACCTTTACAATAACTTTCTATTCCATGCCGCAAATTGTGAACATTTAAAATAAATAAATTGTGAGCTTGCACATTAGCAATTTTTGACCAGCATCTGAGCATGCATCGCACTATGCAGCGCCGCCCTCAGCTAGAAGACGCAAAACATGCCAAGCGAAGGGAACTAAAGGGACGTCTCAAAAGGTGCGCATGACTACTTCATTCGTTTTCATTTAAAAGATTTGATCACCACCAAACTGGGGAAATATCGTTTCAAGAACCCTACCGCGCTTATTTACGTAATACCCATCTGTGTATCCCGAAACACAGCATAGCAGGTGAAGGCGCACTCTCTGCAGGAATGAAAAATGCAGAAATAATTGCACAACCCTCTACGCATTGCAGCCAAGAAGAGCCGTCTGTCCGTCTGTGTACCGGTTCTGGACACAGCAACGACAAGCACAACTGTGTGGTCGCACTTTGTCCTGTTTACTCATACTTGCATCTCAGGATAGGCAGCGAGAGTGCGGAGAGCGGAGACTCACCTGAGAACCAAGTGCACGAGCAGGATATAGGCAGATTACGCACAGCAACACACGCGACTCCAGGTAAAAGTTTTCTCCGGTATACTTTGCTATTTGCATATTTCGTAAGAACCGTTTTACAGTGGTGAGGAGAGATGCATAAATGGCAATACTTTACCTTCCGCTATCTTTTCAATGCGTATGCGATCAGGTGGAATGTAACGTTTCACCTGTCGATGTGATTGAGTGCTTATTGAAGTCGTTCTATTAAGTGATTAATCATTGAATTGTGTTCAGTGGGCGCCCGATTTACGAGGAATTCAAAATTCATTTATTCATTCATTTGTTCATCTGTACTAAACTGACAGCAACATTCCCTTTTGTTCTTATATCCTTACTTAAGCATCCATAACCACAACATGATTTTGACCAGTTCCGTAATGTGATGCACCTGGCAGTAGGCTTTTGAAAGATTTTTGCTCTTATTAGTTTCGATCAGATCCAAATTATCCAGACAAACATATCCAAAATCTTGTGTTTTCCATGTTGCTAGTAGGCTATATTGGCTTAAATACAGATGGCACAGATGTCTGGTTAGATATCTGACAATCATACAATTTCACTGAAACGAGACAAAAAACAGACCTTAACACTCAGAGTATACAGTAGACCTGGTGCCAGCACTGTAATATGTATGCAAACAGACTGTGTAGGAATATAGATGTTGGCTTATTGAGTATTCTGTGCATTTTGTTGGATTCCCAATCAGTCAAGAGAGAATCATACAGTGTCCATCTGCTTTTCTATACTGACATGAGGAGAGTTACTTGAGGAAGAGTTAGGTTAGGCTAGGTACCTTAAAGGGCAAGGGGTCTGTCATGCCAGCTTGCAGTCTGTTTCAAATGGCAGCAGTGGACCCACAGGTTGATCAGAATCCAGAACAATCTCAGCAGCTTTGCACTGAGTTGTTGCTTTCTAGAGCTCTGTAATGTGAGGTGTTCTTTTGTTGTCATGTAATTGCGTAGGTGATTTTAGTTTCAGAGCATTAGTTCCGACCATGTGATGTTGCTAATCCGTGTATTTTGCATTCAACACACCTGCAGTGTTGAAATAGCAAAGGCACACATGAATGATGGAAATCTAAGAGCAACTAAGAATGAAGCCACACTGTCCAATAAAGAAAGACTTCAAAGAAAGACAAATCCCTTTCCTCCCCCTTTTTCTATCACTCTCTTTCTTTCTCTCCGCTTGTGTGTGTGTGTGTGTGTGTGTGATTTGTATATGAGTACTTGTGCATGTGTTTCTGTGGACAATGGAAAGAGTGTGAAGGAATGTTTTCATGGAAGAACACAGTTCATTTCAAGACCAATTTTCAGTGGAAGCGTTAGATTCCCTACTGTATCTTGACATGCAATGATAAGGCATTTACACAGTGAGTGTAAAATTACTGTAATTAATAGCGTTAATAATTAATAATAATAAAACCCTTCATCTTCCCAACAGAACCCAAAGATAGTTTGTAGGAACAGTAAGCATCCATGTCGGGGTGCAATTTATTTCGTCCACACGTCTTTCCACAGGTGTTGTGTGTGTGCGCTGCTTGCTTTGGCGCCCTCTAGTGTCAAGCCCTGAGAACAACCATGAGCATATGTGGACGGAAGGCGCTGACACTGCTGAGTAGCGTGCTGGCCGTGAGCGGCCTGGGCCTGTTGGGCGTGGCCGTCAGCACCGACTACTGGCTCTACCTGGAGGAGGGCATTATCCTGCCCCTCAACCAGAGCACTGACATACGCATGTCCCTGCACTCAGGCCTCTGGAGGGTCTGCTTCTTGGCAGGTGTGTGTGTGTGTGTGTGTGTCTGTGTTTGTGTATTGTGTATTTGTGTACCATATATGTTGCAGGGCAGAGAAGTAAAAGCCCCATTTTGTGGAGTTGGTAAAAGTGCTCCAGAAAAAGCAAGAGAAACCAGGAAGAGAACACAAGAAACCAAGAATTGCAACTGGGAGTCACTTTTGCTTGTGTTTGTGTTGACAGTATTTATCTTTCACATCAACAAACACACAGCCTTTCTGCTCAAAGCAGTGTTTTCCTTTGTTGCTTTCCTGGGTATAAAACCTGAGGCCTAGGCCTCTCTGATGTGTTGTGATGTACAGGGGCTTTGAGCCGCAGTGTCATGTCATCTCGGAGCAGAGCCGGCATACTGAACACCCACCCAGAATGTGATAGCTCCCAGCGGGAGGGGGGACCAAAGCACCACCCAGAGATGTCTGCCCTCACTAACAATGCCACTGATTTAGCAGCAGCAGACAACCACTCATTACTTGGGTGGTGCTCAAAGCATTGTTTGGGGGAAAAAAATCTGCCTCCCTGACTACCATCACCATGGCAATAACTAAAGGACATTTTAGGGGGAGTGGGTGTTTTTTTTTGTATTATTTATTTATTTTTTTTATTTCTATTTTTTTGGGAGGGGAGGTTTGATTGTGGTTTTAGATGGCCGATGACTGCATGGGTTTGTTATGTGGTGAAGCCTGGCACATACATCTTTAGTCTGCATCTCATTTATACTCTCTGAGTCAACTGTTCATTGCTTGAACTCCTAGTATGCTTCACTTTTATCACCATTATATGGAGAATGTATCTTTTTCAGTTGTTGGGTGCACATAAAGGCAATGACATTCTGACAAGTTGTCAGTAAGATAATATAACAGCTTTTGCTGTTTTAACACCTGTTGATAACATACATTTTTACGATGTGAAGTTTTACGATGTGAAGCTGGTTCTGGTGATGTTCAAGGACAGAATACAGTTGTACAGAATCCCAAGTATTTTATCAGGTTTTATGTTTTAAGGCTGCTGGAATATATCTGCTGCTGCTGTGTATTGGTCATATGATGATGAAAGTCAAGCCATTAGCTTTTAAAGCACTTTTTTTCAATAGAAAAATTTTTTAGAATGATGAGCTTGTAGTTTTGGGTAAAAGAGCACAAGTAATTGTTTGAGAATGAGATTGAATTTAATGTTTTCCACATGCTTTGTTTTTCATCACCTTTTGTTTAGCAATGTTACCACTGAAGGTTTTCTCCCCAAAATGTTGATAAAACTGTTAATATTAAGACACAATGTGTCCACTTCTTGTCACAATAGCCTTATTTATATCTCACCACCTGTCACTGGTCGTCCTACCTTGTCCTCATGTACCAATATGACTCTCAAAAACCTGTCTCTTTGCTGTGTCTCAGGTGAGGAGATGGGGCGATGCTTCACCATTGAGTACATCATGCCCATGAATGTGCAGCTAACTAGCGAGTCAACTGTCAGCGTGCTCAGTGAGTCCCATTCTTTACTGCCCTCTTCTGGTGACTCACACACATACATACATACATACACATTTCAGAGAACTCATTAAGATTGGTATAGTGTGGAAATAGGAATATGTAATGTACTTTGATAAACAACATAGCCCACAGCATAGCCCTTCAGGACAATTACTATTGAATACATGTTCTTCAGAATGCTCATTATTGTCTCATCAATGTTGTTTGAATTATTAGAGTTTTGCAGTGTCCATGAATGCACTGGTGTTTTTAGTTTGAGAATATCTGTAAAGCATGTGATAGTTCAGCAGCTCTTTGTCTCCATCATCAGTGAATCAATGAGTATTTATGTTTTCTGTTTGTGGTGGTTCAGAGATGATCCGCTCAGCCACCCCCTTTCCCCTGGTCAGCCTCTTCTTCATGTTCATCGGCTTTGTGCTCAGCAACGTGGGCCACGTCAGGCCACACCGCACAATCCTTGCATTTGTCTCCGGAATATTCTTTATCCTTTCAGGTACTCTCTCTCTCTCTCTTTCTCACTCACTCACTCTCTTTCTCTCTCTCATATACAATTCTTTATGACATAATGGACACTTAACACTTGTGTCATTACCCCCTCAACCACCCCCACCCCTTCTCTCTGTCTCTAAGGCCTGTCTCTGGTGGTTGGTTTGGTTCTGTACATCTCCAGTATAAATGATGAGATGATGAACAGCAACAGGAACAGTGAGGCCTACCTCAGCTACAAGTACGGCTGGTCGTTTGCCTTTGCGGCCATCTCCTTCCTCCTCACCGAGGTGAGTTTTAACACCTGCACTCCACACTGATGTCTGGAGGCCTGATGCTGACTTCTGACTAAAGCTTAGCCATCATACAGCATACAGAAACACTGATCACTCACACACTGAAGGGTAAAACATGGAGAAGGTAAAATGTCAGTTTAAAAGAGCAAACATGTCTTACCACTCTGTATCAACTTTGTTATTATGAAAAGCTTCCTCTTAGCAGCTTTAGGAGGTTGTCAGTGCATTTAAAGTACACTTTTAGGTTGTCATATCTGTCCCTAACTTTTTCTCGAACAATGAAAACCATGTGTCCAACTCCATGTCTTGTCTCCCTGTCTCCTTTGCTCTCTTTCTCTCTCTGTCTCACTCAGAGTGCAGGTGTGATGTCCGTCTACCTTTTCATGAAACGCTACGCCGCCGAGGAGCTGTACCGCCCCCACCCAAGCTTCTACCGTCCACGCCTGAGTGACTGCTCCGACCACTCGGGCCAGTTCCTGCACCCAGAGGCTTGGGCGCGCGGACGCAGCCCCTCCGACCTGTCCAGTGAGGCTTCGCTCCAGATGAGCGTCAGCTACCCAGCCCTGCTGAAGTGTCCCGAATACGAGCAGGTCACCTCCTCGCCCTGCTGAGGCCCCTCAGTTACCATAGCCTCACGTCTCCCCTCTCATCCCAGCCTGAGCCCCCAGGTTTGAGACTGGAGGAGAACATGCTTGAAGGGGGCATAAGACTTGAGCTCAGGAAGACTTAGAGAGAGAGAGAGACCCTATGGTTGCTTTTGAGCACAGAGGAACCTAACTGTACTCTGTAATCATGATGAGGTTTTGATAGGCATGAGGATCTCTCTGTTCACATGTCAATCTGTCGTTGCTTTCTGCTTGTGATGTGCGCTGCTTTCAGAGTTTCTCTCTGTCTTGTCAATAAGCTTGAGTGTGTTTGCTCTGAGTCGGAAGTGGGGCTTCTGTTCATCCTGTCAGGCTTTCTTTAATTATGTGTCAAAGCAGTTGTGGTGTAAAATGTCTCAACCTCTATACGGAAGACAAGGTGGTATAGTAAGCAAGCTGAGAATGGTGAGTTGCAGTACCGTGCCTATCCTGCAGGTGGCAGCTACTAACCATAACTCAAGCTCATTGAATGACCCTAGAGATGATGCATTAAGAGGGTTAAATTCATTTGGAAAATGGCCTGATCAGAGACCCTGAGAAAATCATTAATAGTCTTGCTGTCTTTGGAATATCACAATCAGACCATTGGGCCTGACAGAGCTCATGCTTCTTAACCCTGATGGTGTAGCTGGTGGGTGGAAGTCTATCTATTTCACAACAGAATGATATAATTACTTTCAGCTGGAGCCAGGGCTACTAGCATTATTGCTGCTCTTCATTATTACTGCTCCTCAGTGTTACTCTGCTTTTATATGAATTATTTAGTTATTAGTCATTTCATTTTGTTTACTTTACTCCGTTACTGTGCCCATGTGTCTTTTCCTGTCTGTGTGCATCTGGTTCTGTCTGTCTAGTTCTTTTCAGACAGTTTTTTTCATTTCATGTGAAATTACATTTGATGCTTTATGCAGTACATGAACAGCACGCTCTACAAATGATTTCTCCATGTACTCCATGTTCTCATCATCAACTTGAGCTTTGTGCCGACATTTGTTCATAACTTATGTATGTTAAGTGTTAATTAAGATCGTCAGTCTGAGCCTCCAGAGACTCTGTTTACTTTCAATTAATTACAGTAGGAATTTCAAAGTGATTTTTCTCTGCCCTAGCAGCTTGCTGTTATTCTCTTTATACCTTATAACCAGAATTCCTATAGGGGGATAAATGGATGTGTGTGTGATGATGGTAATAGCGGTGAATATGAATTCACACAAATGTACAGTACAGTATGCAGTTGCCTTATATCTCTTTAAATAGTCCACCTTTCTATTCATTCCATACCATTCACCCCAGATGGAGACAATTCAGAGGTAACATGCTTATAGTTGTTAGTCTTGCATCTGCACAGTAGACCAGTGGTCAACCTGTACTGTATGTATGCCTCTGTGGCTGTTATGTCCTCTGAATAACTCCTCAGCTCTTAGATCTTGTGATCTTGCACACCGCTTTCATCTCAGAGAAGCTGCACAGTCCCTCATGGTAGTTCATTCCATTGTGTGTTACACAGAGCTCCAGCTGTTTGAAGACTTGGCTATTTTTTTCTTTATATTGCCTGAAATGTCTTTACAGTTGTAAACAGTGTAAACAGTAAAGAATACAATGTGTATATATTGATGAACCCAGCTTACACTACACTGTATTCATTCGGTGCAGATAATCTTTTGATGTTATGTTTCTAGCCATTAACCCGTTCTCTGGGATTTCTTTTTGTCATGTGACTGTATAGTGGACTGTAATCTGTTGATGAGGTTTCCTGCCATAAATGTCACAGTTTTTTACCTCATCGTAAATGTTGTAGTGTTTTTATACAGTTTAACATTTACATTTTGCATTATATTTGAATATGATTATATGATCATTCTGTACAATTGTTTGCTATTTGTGATCATTCAGTACAATTGTTTGCAATACTAGTCCTGCTCAGCACAGGACTAACAAATAAAATGGTCTTGTTAATGTTTTTGTGTCAGGATTCTTTTTATACTTTCGATTCACAAAAACATTTCTTGTATCTTCACATCCTTGTATCTTCATTGCATGTATTGAGTGCATTATACTTTTCTCTATGCATAAAAATGCTAAATAAGGAAACTTAAGGAAACTGTATCTGTCATTGGTAATGAGCTAACTCTCAGCTGGTCCCACCAGTGAGGGTCACACCTTCTGTGTCCGGATATGTGTTCCTTTACTCTTGTCCATTTCCTCCTCAGTGCTACAGGGCTGTGCATCAATTCAGTAACAGCATGAGTGCTCTTTTTTTAGCATGCTTGCATGCACATACACACACACACACACACACACACAACCCCCACCCCACCTCCCAACACCATAACCAAATTGTGCATTTCCTCCTCCCCACCCCCCCTCCCCTCTCTGACACATGTGAGCACACACACACATCATGAACGCTTCCTTTCTTCCTCTTCCTGCATTTCCTCCTCCTCTTTTCCCTCACACTCACTCACTCCCTCTCTCTCTTTCTCACACACAGAGTCTCTCTCACTCCATTCCTCTCTGATGTCAATTAAAAGCTAATCCATGCCTTTGAGGTGTTTAATAATGAATGAGAGAATCTGGGTCATGTGTGAAGTGTAACAGATGCAGCTCACAGGCGAGGTGTCGGCTTTTCTCAATCTTTTTTTTTATGTTCTCACATGTAATGTACAGTATGACCAATACCTTTAACAGACATTTAAAAAAAGTTGACTAGATCAAGGCTCAATGGAGCAGTACAAGGTTATAGTCAGCCCTGTTAATGGGGCTCTTTATGATAATTTTGCAAACGTTTACATATATCTACTAGAAGTGAAAAAAAGGAAAGACAGAAATCAGTCTGTATGACTGTAATCATTAGCATAATAATAATATAATAATAATAACCATCATCATCATTGTCAATACAATATTATTATAATTATCATAATCATAACATCTATCGAAAATAAAAGCTTCCTCACGCTGTTGCTGTCACATTAGTTATGATTAAGGCTGCAGGACAAACCACTTAAGTCTGAGGCTTGAGTTTACCGCAGCTCATTTTTGCTGCCAAAGTCGATCAGAAGACGACATAAGGCAATGGCAATGAACTGCAACTTTCTATGCTTCAGCCACAAACGAACTGAGCCGTCCACTGGGCTTGTATATATTGCATGTGTAATACATACAGTCCACAAAAAAAGTAGATGACATTTTTTTACATTATGTACACATAACTTAGGTATATAGTTTAACAATTACTGGTAAAATCTGAACTTTTTTTCCACAGAGAAAATAAATATTTAGAAAAGATATTCAAATATATTTTTCATATGATTGACACAACTGCAAGCAATTCCTTAATTATTAGACTAAAAATAGGGGGAATAAGGGACTAGGATGGAGAGAAAAAGCAAAAGCACTACATCACATTGACACTCTGTAGATGCCACTCTCCACTCTGTCTAAGGACTGAGCTTAAATTCACTGGTTACTACCATCCTACCCCCCCAAAAAAGCAAATAATGGACAATTGATTTTTTTCCATTAACACAAGGTCTGAAATCAGTCCAGCTGACTTTATAGAAATTGTAGTATTTGAGTTCCAGGATTGTTTGACTCAAATAAAACGTAAGACTGACAATAAGCTTGTATGGTTCCTGAACAAGAGGCAGCAGCTACACTCTTGCCCCACTTGAGCACTGCAGAGACCGCCAGTAGCTTTATCTTCTTTTGGGCCGTGTCTGATAAAAGCACACCTCGCTAGAGCTCAGTGGGAAAGGCAAAGCTTTTGCTCAGTCCCCTCACAGTGAATGATTGGAGCCAACGTAAAGACTACAGAAACAAGAGACATGACTACTTGAGTAGACACTTGGCATAGAAACCAAATATACTCAGTCCATTTGTATACATACATACATACATACATACACACATACAAACATACCATACATACATAGCCACACACATACAGGCGTGTGAAAACGAACAGATTCACCACAGATTTGTTTCTCTGAGGTCTGAGAGAAACACAGGATGGGATTGTCTATAAACACAAGAGCGGGGAAGACTAAACAGGCCCCTGCGAGTGTGTGAGTGTGTGTGTGTGTGTGTTTGTGTGTGTGTTGGCACGAATTGGAGATGGGGAGGTAGGGGATTTTTTGGGACGCTGTTCGACACAGTTGCTCCCATCATGCCCCTGCTGCCCTCCAGTTTGTTACTGTCCAGGGGGGCGGGTAAGGATGAAGAGAGAGAGAGAGGGCATCCAGATTTGAACGGAGCAGCGGGTCGTCCCATGAGTCTATGCCAGCTGTCTGTGGGGGTAGTGTGTGTGCATGTGTGTGTGTGTGTGTGTGTGTGTGTGTATGTGTGTGTGTGTGAGGGGGAGGTCAGCTCTAAGCAGGCAGTGGGGATCCCCAGGGGGGCTGATGTGGGGTCAGTGCTGGGCACGCAGAGGGTCTCACTTCTTGTTGGCGATCCGTCTCTTCCTGGTGGCGAGCATGTCGTAGAAGGGATCCCTGCTGATGCTGGCCCTGTAGAGTCCAATTAAATAAAGGAAATCAAATAAATAACACAGAGCTGTGCAGAGGGGAGGGAAAGAAGGGGGGGATGGGACTTGGGCATCTTTGATATGGAAATGAAAGCACATTTCTGCAAAGCCCTGCCTTAACTAGATCAAAAAGAGGAAGAGGAAGATGCAGAAGAAGAAGACGGAGCAAAGTTTGTTGGGTGACCCAGTTTGGTTTCCATGGTTTCTGAAGCTAAACCCTCTCTTACTCACTTGCTCTCTCTCTCTCTTTCTCTCCTCATCACCATGATGCCTCTCCCTCCACCACCATGACCCATCACCACCATCACAACCATCACCACCACTGCCTTTCCCCTAACCTTAGCTCTTCCTCTCCCCCAGCTGTGGGTTGCACTCTGACCCCCCAGCAACTCATATCACATATCATCTGAACGAATAACAGGAACAAAGTTATCTGTTATCTGTCTAGTTATCTATCTCTCTCTCTCTCTTTTACATAGAGAGAGAGTTTCAAGGGCCCCCGCGTAGCACACAGAGAAAGACAGAGAGAGAGAGAAAGAGAGAGAAAGAGAGATGAGAGGCTCTGGCGGCGCTTCACAGAGGAGTTTTTCACGGCTGGAAATCTTGTTAGCTCCGGCACACATTCAAAGCCCAACACCCCTCATCCTCCGCCAACCCCCGCCACCAGAACCGAACCTAATGCAGATATCTCTCTGTAGCTTCTCCCCCTCTCTCTATCCCTGTAAGCGCTTCAGCAGAGAATAGGCTCTCCACAAAAAAAAAAAAAGACAGAAAAATGAGGACAGTAGGCTATAGGAGGAGGAAGTGGTAAAGATAATACAGGCTAACAGAAACACACCAGCACACATACAACATATGATCTCTACTCCAACCTATATATACACAGACTAGGTGGGAATCTCAGAGGCTTCAGTAGGACCGACTAGTTTGACATTTCAGGAGATAGATGGAGCCTCGGCCACTCGACCACGCAAATTTGCATTAGAATGTTTCACTTGAGTTTGATTTTGCAGTTTTTGTGCTGGAAATTCCCCACTCTTCCAAAAACAGAACCCAGAAAATAAAAAGGAGGCTCTTTTTTTGTCGCCAGTCTGTAAAACGTGATTAAAGATTAAAGCAGATATGGTGGAGATGGAAAACCATAACCATTTCTACTGGGCATAAAAAACCTCTCAGATTCTGATAAAGCCCTCTTTCATCTGCCCAAATCCCTCATGGACGCTTCTGGAAAGAGATAACACGCCTGGTGGATTCTCTGTTAGCATGGGGCTAGATTAGCACAGTGGTGTTGGTATGTGTGTGTGTGTGTGTGGGGGGGGGGTTAGTAGAGTTCTGGCCTGTTTTAGGGACTGAACCTCCTGCTGTTGCTGCTGTTTGTATTGGTGCTGGTGATGCTCACTAACCAACCCCAACCCCACACCCCTCCTCCACCTCCAGCCTCCACTCCAGGGTCCTATAAGCAGAGGCTAATCCCCCTTTCTTTTGCCCATGAAAGCACAGGGGAGGGGGTATATATGTGGGGAAGCAGTTGGACAGCTTACAGTCACTGGGAGATAATGTGATGAGCCTGCTGTTTCTCTGCAAACAGCCCTGACATGCCAGAATACTGCCAGCCCAGTCTACCTTGCACCCCGTTGCATAGTGCAGTGCTACATTCCACCCTATTTCTATCCACCCAAAGCATCTCTCTACTGCACAGGGCCCCTGCCTGTTTCACACTGAAAATAATCATACCACTGTAATCATATCTGGGATGTGTCTAAGAAACTCCACATGAAGCGCAATAAATGGCAAATGAATGGAACATTCCGGAAAAAGACGCACACCAAAAATCCTCGTGCTCGGAGTTCCCGCACTGCTCTGTCTGTGCTCATTAAGGCCAATTACAGGACTGAGTGGAAGCTGCTGAGGTGTATAAAATGCTAATGTCACACATTAATATTGGAGAGCACCGACTCACTCAGCATGCACAAGATGACAAGAGCAAATATATATTTTATCCTCCTGTCTTTGCAAAGTGAGAGAGTCTGGGTTTTTGCAGAGTGGGGGAAACTCCAGCCTTCAGCCCTGAGGGGTTAGGGCAAAAGTTCAAGACAACTCAGCCCTCGTCTTCTGCTGTGTGCTGTGTTCAGCCTCAAGCAGTGCTGCTGCCAAAACACACGGCTTGCATTGTCATGCCTAAAACCCTGGCATTTTATGTGTGGTCCTTCAGTGCTTGAAACACCAGAGACACTTGATAAACAACAGCTCCACACACACACATACACACACAATGGAGGACAAGACTGAATTAAATAACAGTCATTTTAATGAATATTTTCAACGTCAACACATAGATAGCATTCAGATTGGACACCCACACACTAAATAAATGTCCAATAAAAAAGGTTCCACGTTCTGTTTGAGTAAGTCAGTTTAGAGTACTAGAACTCTTACTTGATGGATTTGATCCACTCCTCCTTTTCCTCGGGCGTAGGTGCTGATATCCGGTAGACCACATGGTTGCCCTCTACCACTCGCCCATCCGCCTCTGTCTTGCATGCCTTGATGACCTGGCCTTTGTGGTTTGGATTGTATAGCTCAAAGCAATTCTGTTTGTGCCAGGGAGAGATGGAGAGAGAGAGGGGGAGAAAAAGAGAGAGGAATAAAGAAAGAGAGAGAGGGAGAGAGAAGGAGGGCGAGAGAAAGAGAAAACACTCAGTGACCCTAAGGTAAAAATTCCCCAAACACACACACAATTTAACATAGAGAAAACCTCAGTGCTTGGGAGCAGATGTCAACAGAGCCCAGAGAATGGAGAAAGCGACCCAACCTCACACTTTGTTTAGAACAACAGAAAAACTCTACATGTGGCCAGGGATCATAATTCAGTGGTCTGCATGTGATGTAATAAGTTCTCTCTGTGGGTGAGATCTGCTGGTCAGTGCTATGGGCAAGTTGTGGTGGGTCTATGTGCGCACCCTGGTTGTGGGTGAGGTTTGGGTGTTGTGCGTGACAGCATGGGTGACTCACAGGCTTCCTGGGCTCCTCCACCTCTCGGATACTTAGGTTCTCCAGGGGGATGATGCCACGGGGCTCCTTGTCCTGTGCAACACAAAACATTTAAACTAAAAACCAAACACAGAACATTTAAACCAAAGCAGTCACACACACCAAACACAGAACATTTAAACCAAAGCAGTCACACACACCAAACACCAAAAGCAGCCTGAGCAGCACCATCGACTAGCCAGACAAACAAAGAATCAAACACCAGACCAGACAGACAGCGTGACAGCTCTGACTGACAAGACTTCAAAGACACTCAAAGATTTAGAAAGTAGAGAAGTGAAAAATGCAGTCGAACTCAAGGATATATGAGCAGAGCACAGACTGGATAAGGAATGTCTTCTATAGGAATGCCATACTGGTTAAAAGTGTGACTTACTGTTGTGTACTCAAAGTAGTAGAGACAGTTGTCTGTCAGAATAAACCACCTCCTCTTCCAGGTTTTCACTCTGCCACCTGTCAGAGAGAAAGGAGAGAAGGAGAGAGAGAGAGAAAGAGTGGGGGAGAGAGAGAGGGACAACAATATTTAGACCAGCTTTCCATAAATTCTCCACTCTGCCACCTGGGAGACCTTCAGTAGCGGAGGTGTGAATAATCAGTACCCAGCAGAGGAGTGTCTTTCATCCTTGGCACACTTCAAACTGCTCGCTGAAACATCGGCCTCACAGCCTCTGTCCAGAAGCACAATCTCTGTCCATGTACAGTATATTGTGAGTGTGTGTGTGTGTGTGTGTGTGTGTGTGTGTGTGTGTGTGTGTGTGTGTGCATGTGTGTATGGGGAGGAGGGGAGTGTTGGATAAAATACAAAATTCTATATGCAGTTTCTCGCTGCACTTTAAAAAGCTAGCAGCACACCCTGAGCCAAGGTCTCACTGGACTACATAGTTCTGTTGGTTGTGCTACATTACAGAGCACCATAAAGGCAACATAAAGGCTTTAACTTACAACTTACTGTTTATGCCTTTATGTTTAAAGCAGCAACATAAAGGCTTTAACTTGTGTTGGCGTGCACTCCTTTCTTTGTAATAGGAATCTGAAGATTGTGCTGATGTACTGCTCGATTAGTGCAAAACAGAATAACTCCAGGCTACGAGGCGTCAAAAGAGAGCAACAGTGAACAGCGAAATGGCTAGAAGCGACTCCAGGGTGGTGTAAGGGCTTCTCTGCGGAGATGTCAGTGCTGACTTGCATCACAGGAGGTCAACCTGATCTCTCTCTTTCTTGTGCTGTCTCCCTAAGAACACCACATTGGCATAAGGCCCACATGGAGCATGATAGCCAACATTATTGTTGGGTTGGCCCATAATCATATTCTTTCATAAGGCCCACAGTTTTTTTTGCAGCATCCCTGAGGTTAGCTTTTATCTGTCTCGCATGTTAGCACAGTACCCTAGCCCTAGTCAACCAGAAATGGCAGTTGATTTATGCACCAAACAGGTGGACTGGTGCTATGTTCAGACTGAAAACTGATATGAACAGCAAATGAGATTAATCTCTTTCATAGACAACTAGAAAACCCGCTGTGTTTACAGTATCTTGTGAATTTGACCGTGTTTTCTGGCCCTGCTCTTCTGTAGTTCTGTGTGGTCCCATTTATTCATGTGGACTCTGGGGTTAGTGGACGGCTAGCATATGCAGATGATGTCTGACAAAGCCAAAGCAAACAGCTGCACTAGCTTACGGAGAGCAGGAGTCAGAGGCAATGAGTACTGTACTCTATCCCCCCTCTAGCCACTCAAAGACTCAGCACACAGCAGCCTCTCTTTCTCTCTCTCTCTCTTTCTTCCTCTCTTTCTCTGTCTCTCTCTCTCCTTTTCTCTCCATTTACCAGTTGCCCAGAGCCCACAGCTGAAACATCGCTGTTGTCCCTGCCATCCCGAGCTGAGCCCACAGACGCTAGCACAACAAATCAGAGCTGAGAGCCCATCCCTGGGGAGCACTTAGCCACACACACGCGCGTCCAAGCACACACACGGTCACATAGATAAACAGAC
This sequence comes from Tenualosa thibaudeaui, assembly GCA_027481765.1. Classification (NCBI taxonomy): domain Eukaryota; kingdom Metazoa; phylum Chordata; class Actinopteri; order Clupeiformes; family Clupeidae; genus Tenualosa; species Tenualosa thibaudeaui. Next base: position 4,023,439 of record JAIFZK010000024.1, read on the forward strand.
GCACAAATATAGTCTCACATATACAAACACACAAACGCACACACAGTCACACACATATGCACGCACACATACACACACACACAGTGTCACACAGTCCCATTTGGTCTTGAGTGAGCCACACAAAGGGACTGAGTTGAGGCTGGCGGTTGCTGTGGCTGACACAACCCTGACTTTGCAGCTGGTGGGAGCGCTACATTGCACTGCGCACTCCAAGGAGACGAGGGTGGGGGTGGGGGGGCTGTTTGCCAAGCCTCCATGGTGAATGGAGGCCAAGAAAAATGACAAGCAGCCCAGAGGTGAAGCAATTAGTGCAGGGTGGGGGGTGTTGGCATGCTGGGGCCTGTCAGCAGTAGCAGGCGGGGCTGGAGGGTGGGTGGAGGGTGGTAGGAGTGGGGCTGGGGTGGTGAGTAAGGGCAGGGGTACAAGAAGGGGCGGTAGGCAGAACAGAAACCCCCTCAGGTACTCTGCCCTCTATTCTTGGCTCTCATTTTGTGCCTGTTGGCTCCAGTCACCTCACCCTTGTGCGTGTACAAACATATGCATTTGTCAGAGAAGCTGTGGAATTACCCCCACTGGTGTGAGTATCCAGAAGTGATTGCACATCCTGGAAAAGTCTGCTGCGACCAACTCGAGAGCAGGGACAGTAACACTGACAACATCTCTTCCAAAGAGGAGCTTCCTCTCAGACTATGACGTGTCTCAATACGCACATCATTGTCCACGCCCTTCAGAATCCCCCTGCACAAACAGTCAAATATGGCAGCACAGATTTACCTGCTATTTAAAGCTCTTCATAACTGCAATATGAAAAGGATCCCTGTCTTGTTGAGACATGTTAAAACTGTTGTTGGTGTCAGGTATATGTAATAGGATTTAAAAACACTCTAAATGCTTTCTTTTTTATTAAAACTTTTAGAAAATAAATTCATTTGCAGAGTGTGTAAGCTGCCATTGTGTTTATGTCAATGCTTTCTGGGTAAAAAAATTACATCATCTGGTTGATATTGATGGTGTCTATGTGCAGCAACAGCTTGGACCTTGATTAGCTCATCCTAAATTCCCACCAGTATATGTGGATTTGATAGCAAACCATAGAATAGCAATATTCGAAGACAATACATAATAAATGTGACATCAGAAGTCTCCTAAGTAAGAAACTTTCGGTGTTGTTCTACATCGGACAGGCATCGTCATCTCAGCGCTGTAAATCCACAAAGAAGCCTTAGGGGAACCTAAGAGAGCCTTCATTCACCCCATAATGAGCCATTTAACCATCAAAATGAACAAAAAGCTGATACATTAGCAGAAAAATGCTGAGAAACGCTTGACCTGGCACCTTCTCAAAATGACGTTCTGGTCTATCTACGACAGCAGTTTGACAGCAAAATGCCAGGGGTAGCCCATTGTGACGTTGTAGCCCCTTTCTGAAGATAAGCACAAACGACTGACTTGGCTTTTTAACATCATGATTGGCGACCATAACACCAGCCAGTCACAAAAATATCAAACATGTTTGATTCTGTTGGAACAACATCAAGAATGGCCACGTTTCAAATATGTCACCCAAACACATCTAATGACTCCAGCTGTGAACACCAAAACACCACAGCTATTGCTGATTACCTTAGATTACCCAGGACCGTCCTGGACCCTCTGCCATATCACAATTGGAGTAATTAATCAGGAAGTATGTTCCTGTAGTATTCTGCATATTTATCTCTTCTTCATTGTCAATATTTAACATGACATAACATGCACTTTCTTTTCATGGCTGTATATAGTCAGGTTGCCTGTATTAACCTTTGTTCTGTCTTGTGTCCTTTTGTCTTTAAGACCACTGCTGCAAACCAAATTTCCCTCCTAAGGGGCAATAAAAGTCTAAACTGAGCTGCACTAAATGGATACTCAATGTGTCGATGACAAAGAGAATGTCCACATTGTGTTACTTTAAAGGGCGTGTACATCACTGCTGATATAATGTCACTGAATGTTTTTTGATTGGTTTCAGATTGAGCAAGACAACTGTCAAAGGCGGCATACATAAACATGAAATTGCAGCTGTGAGAGAGCCTACAACACTGGCAGCTTCCTGGGTTCAGCCACGCACCAGTGCAGCCTGGGTAAAAAGCACAAGCCCACAGAGACGTTACCTACAGCACCAAGAATGCAGCCTCTAGCATGGGGTTGGTGTCAGGGAGTTGTGTGTAATGAACTGGGAGGGGGGGGGGGGGGTGTTGGGTCGGGGTTGGGGTGTGTGAGGAGTCGACACCCGTGACTGCAGCCACACGTGCACACATGCCTGACCTTTGACCCCTGGGAGACCTAACATCAGCCACTAGAGGAGTACAGAAGCGAAGCGCATATGCCAGCCCTTCACAAGACAAGACAAAGAAAAAAGATTGATGGTGGAGAAATAAAAACAGACACTTATGTCAGGCAGAAAAGCAGTGGGTGATGGAGAGGAGGAGGATGGGAGCACAGGAGATAAGGGCTGAAAGTGCAGAGAGAGAGAAAGAAAGAGAGAACAGTGCTGCCAGTTACCTACCTCCTAGCACAGAAGAAGGAGGGAGACAGCCAATCACAGAACAGAAAGGATGAGGCACAGAGGATACAAGGAAAAGAAGAAGGAACACGTAAACAACAACAATGACAACAACAGCAAGAACAACAACAAAGCAAGCTGGGCAAGGAAAAGACAACAAACCAAAAACACACACACAAAGACCAAGACACATACCACAAGACCTCATGAGAGTATATGTAGGAGGGGGGACGGCAGGGGGTCCACAATCAAAAGCACATGTGAACACATGTGGGACAGTGTAAGTGTGTGTGTTTTGGGATGAGGGGAATGTGTTAAAGACAAACCACTGGTTGTTTATGACACTGCAACACATTATTACACACACGCACACACACACACAATAACTGGGCATGGCATGGAGTGTCTGTGCTGCAGACATATGAGAATATCCATCTCTTCCCGCAGCATCTTTTCCTTACTGTTACAAACAGAACACTTGACTCATTCACTAAAGTCAAGAGTATGTTTTTACTAGGCCTCAGGTAAAGAAAGACAGAAGGAACGAAGGAAAGAAAGAAAGACAGAAAGACAGAAAGAAAGAAAGAAAGAAAGAAAGAAAGAAAGAAAGAAAGAAAGAAAGGGTGTTGCCTCTTTTTTGTTCCGCTGTTTTGTTGTCACTCACCCAACTTCAGCAGCCAGCCTTCTCTGTCTGGGTTGAAGAACGTGTGTGTGAGATCGTTGCCATCGTCCTCTGGGATTTTGAAAGGCTCACTCTTGATGCTCTCGTACAGATTCTGTGAACAAATGTGGACATGATCTGAATTACATAAGGATCCAAAAGACAGAGAGGAATGTCAGACAAAAGAAGACAGCATCACTCACTAGGTGAAATACAAAATTAAATGCAATTAAATGTAAATTCTAGGGAGGGGCCATGTCATACAGGAACTATATATGTTGGAATTCATATTGTGATATGTATTATGACATTATAATTATTTAATGGTTAGGATATTACAGCATGCATTTTTAAGGAGATATTTGGTGTGAATCAATTCTTAGCCCTGTTGTTTGAGGTTACAGAGTCCGGTTGGTAGGAAAAAGAATGAGAAAATTTGATACAACATCGACCAAATAGCAAATCAACAGCTAATAGTAATCGAATGGGGTACAGAAACCCACTTTCTGTTTCATTTTCTATTCCCCATTCAGTTAACTTTAGCTGCCAGTTTGCTATTCGGTCTATGTTATGTAAAATTTTCATTTTTTTCAGGAAACAACAGGGCTATGAATTGATTCACACCAGATTTCTCAAGTTTTAGAGTTTCACTTTTTGGTGTATGCGTGACCCTCAAAATGCCATAAAATATTGTGACATAATGTTATATTGCCCGTCCCTGCTGAACACACAGTATCATAACTAGCTACTGTTAAAACACTGGTGGCACTAGCTGGATCTTCAGTTGACTTTGCTGTCATTTGACTGCACTGTTGCCCTATAGTGTTCACATAAAAATGCTAAACACGGCTGGAGTATTGTCAGCCTAAACCGAAGGACAGAAATTTCTTCAAAAGTTTCACCAAGAGAAGCGCTCCAGGCCTTTTCAACTTGAGGCACTTGTGACTAATTAGGAGCTTCCTGTGCTGAGGGAGATTAGTGAGGAGAGGAGAGCAGCTGAGGCATGATGTTCACACACAGCTTCATGCTGAGTATGTGGGGGCAAATGTGTGTGTGTGTGCGCGCGTGTGTATGTCTGTCTGTCTGTGTGTGTCTTTGTGTGCCTTTGTGTGTGTACGAGAGCAAGAAAGTATAAATAACTATGTATATGTGTGTGTGTAATTTATGTGTGTGTGTGTGTGTGTGTATGCGTATGCATATCTCACCCTAAGCAGCTCCTCTGGCAGGTCTCCCCCCTCGTTGATGCCGCGGTTCATAGAGATGAAGCGCTCGACGGGCGGCTTGTCCCTCACATTGGGGTTGTGCAGGCTGGTGTTAAGCATGATGATAGCGAAGGACAGCACATAACACGTGTCTGTGGGACACACACACACATGCACATACACACATGCACACACATTAACACACACACACACACACATATAAAACATACAAATTTCTATTTACCTTTTTCCTTCACCCTTTTCATGTGCTTTCTGTGGGAGACAAACAGCTGCATGCATCAAACGCAAATGCATCAAACATTTACCGTCCTCTCAGTCACTATCAGTATGCTTTTCCTCATTCTTCTTTTTTGCATCAGTATTTCCCTAGTTCAAGACAGCTGGCCAAATTTCCACAACAGAAGATAACAGTCTGAATCATATCCTTGAGCAAAGCTATGGCCAAAAGAAATCATGAAATATTATCTTTGTCTGAGACCCTTATTGAATCTTGAAATTCCACAATTCTATTCCAATTTAACCACAGAAATAAAACACAGAAGTGACATTCCGATTCTCAGCTCCAGTGTCTTTGTCCGGTTTGATTCCAAGGTAATTCCAGACTGACGTAATGACACTGTGATTCTGACAGCCCGGTGATGGGCAGGATGTCGAGGCCTTTCATAATGTTTCCCAAGTAGGGTCTGATTAAATTAGCGCTAGAGGCAGAAAGAGAGAGGAAGAGAGAGAGAGAGAAAGAGAGAGAGAGAGAAAGAGAGAGAGAGAGAGAAAGAGAGAGAGAGAGAAAGAGAGAGAGAGAGAGAGAGAGAGCAGGCAGACAGAAATGAAGGCTGCTTTCTGAGAGGCTCCTACGCAAGCCCGAGCCTGAGCCACTCGTGTGTAAACAACATCACAACAGCACGCTCATCCAAGTTCATGTGTACAAGCAACAACAAATTAAATGGGTCTGTTCCCTTTAGCCAAACAAATGCATACGCATACACACACGCACACTCACATGCACATGCACACACACAGCCCACTTGACAGAGTATAGTCATGTCCCTGTAGACACACACACACACAAGTGAAATCATTATCCCTGTCCTGGCCTTGTGTCTGAACTCAGTGGGAGTCTTTACCCCCCTCCAGGCCCATTTCAGTGGTTTGTTTCAATGGGATGTGTGTGTGTGTGTGTGTGTGTGTGTGTGTGTGGGGGGCGGGGGGGGGGGGGGTGTCTATAGGAACATGATTATACTCTGTCAGAGGAGCTGTGTGTGTGTGTGTGTGTGTTTGTGTGTGTGTGTGTGTGTGAGTGAGTGATAGAGAGAGCAAGAAAGAGTGTGTGTGTATGTCTAAAGGAGAATGACCGTGTGTGTTTGTGTTTGTTTGTGAGTGACTTTGTGTGTGTGTGTGTGTGTGTGTATGCATGTAATGATGTGCAGGCATCTGTGCACAACCATGCACACTCCTGTGTGTGTGGACTAAGGAGTGCAGATACACCACCAAACAAACACACACAGGCATTGTTTGACCCACACCCCATCCAGCAGCAGTGGCACGTGCAGGGTTCTCATCCAGATGGGCGCTGAGCCAAGAGCTATTGATCGCCTGATCATTGAGATCAATCTCATTACTGCAGCAGCAGCGACAACACAAGCTCAGCCATGGGGCGATCACAAGAGGGGAAAAGTGTATTACTAGCAGACACACAATCTGGTTCAGTGCCCAATCTACTTCAGCAGCAGGGAGTAAAGCCCTACATCAGACACTACATCTCTCTCCATCACACACACACACATACACACACACACACACACACACACATACACACAGATACATTACAACTGTGGGTAATAACCAGCACTGGTCATTTGGAGTGTATTCTAGCAGGGTCTTTTGTGTACAGAAGGATGCACAATGAAAAGGCATCAAGTGATGCACACTGCACACTCAACTGAAATGCACTCCTGCACTTTTTCTATGCTGTTAAGTACTCTCCATTCTACATTCTACTTCCATCCCACTGTGAACAACAGTCAGTGCTCTGTTACAAGTCTTGTTGTCTGTTGTCCATCACACTTTATGTATATTTATAATGTGTGTGCACTAAATGTAGCCTAGCGGCACTAAATGTAGCATGTCTTTTATACATCTTAAATGTAGCACCAAACGTTGTTTCGTCTCACTATATACAGTGTATATGGTTGAAATAAGAATAACTCCACTTGACTTGACTTGGCTTGACTTGATTAGAGCAACAGAAAGACAACAGATGACAGTTGTATACAGGGTCCTTTTGGTTGCAATTTATCAGAAAAGATTTTTGTATTCTAAGGACAAGACATGTCAGACGTTTTTCCCCAAAAGTCTGTCGGAAAAACAATGGTGCAGACACTGTTACAGCACAAAATGGCCTAAAAACCTACCCTTTCCTGTGTATGCTTGAAATAGCAACGCTTGCAAAGATTGACAAAGATATGGCAGAGTAGAGACGAGAGAGAGAGAGAGAGAGAGAGCAGAGCACAATGTGGAGGATGTTGGCTTTGATCCAGCGAGACAGAAACTCACCTGTGGACTGGAAGACTCCGGGGTTGCATTGGCAGTATCGGGAGGCGAAAGCTTCCATCATGCGGTCAATCTTTTGGGCCTCGCCTGGCAGCCGAAAGCTCCAGAGAAACTGCCTGGGTTGAGGAAGAGGGGCCAAGTGGAAGACTGACTGAGTCAGAAGCAGCAGCATTAAAGGCTCTTAAATCATCAGATACAAGACAGCGATTTTTAGCGCCTCTGGAAGACATGCAGGAATGACTTTCCAAATTAAATTTCTATGGAAACAGTGCTGGAGCCCAGTTAGGAAAGGTTTGGGGCTTTGCTCCCCACTCAGATAACTCGGAATGGAAATTCCTGGTTTGTGCCTGTGTCCTTTTTTCCCCCTACAGATGTCAGGAAATGCTTACCTTAATGCCTGCACAAGGTTGAGGTCTGCAAACTCATGGAGCTCCACAAATGCCTGCAGAACTTTGATATTGAAATCATCCCTGAGAACACAGAGAGACACACAGAGTCAGTCAGTCAGTCAGTCAGACAGACAGACAGACAGCCCGTTCTAATGCCACACTAAAGACTAATGCTTAAGGCACTCTTGATCACCACCTGTGGCCACCACTGAAGGAGGCCATGTCAGATGGCAAAAGACAGGGTGTCAGAAAGCCTAGCACCTGGATCAGGACCTTTCTCCAGTCGCCTTCCAAAAAGACCTCATAAACACACCCCAGAGGAAGTACCAGAGGCAGCATCCAGGATGTTGTTACATGAGGTATGTGGCACAAGAGAAAGAAAAAAAGCCCTTGTTGTGACAGTCTCTTCCCTATACGGATATCTATTTACTTGAGAGAGATAAGAAACACATGCTCCCCAAAGCCTGTCTGCTTTTTTCATCGCCCATTTCATGCTCAGTAAATCCAGACAATCGATTTCCTGTGGGCCTGTTTCTTTTTTGTTGTTGTTATTTTGTTTGCGTCACAGCCTCAGTGAGGAACGTGAAACAGACCCGACCGTCGGCCGGAGGCTGAAAGGAAGGAAGGGGGTGAGGGGGCAGGCTGGTTGCCTGGCTGGCCGGCTGGCTGGCTTACCGCTCGCCTAAGTAGTCCCCGATGACCGTTTTGTTGAGGCCCTCACCCTTGTACAGGAACTGAGCAATGTCCTCGGGATTGTGCTGCAGCAAGTCATTCTCCAAGAGAAACTGGATGCCCTGAAAGCCCACACAGCCCACAGAGTGACACAACAGTTTGCAGTTTCATTGTCACAATGTAGACAAAATAATACTCATCCATGTGATGAATGACAGACATGAATATGTTAGACATGTGGTGTAAGCAAACAAAAACAAAAAGTGTTTTATGAGGGTTTCATGTTGTCAACATGCCTTCTTGGGATCCATGTTGAATTTTTTACGTCCCATGGCGATCTGTTTGTTTCTCTGCGTTGTTTTGCTATAATGAGACAAATGGGGAGGGGAAAAAGTCAAGGATGGCTTCCCGAAACCAACTGTAACTAAACAATACCAGCCACGCTAACATAAATACACATAAATGGCACAGAATTCACTAAGGCACTGCAACATGTCAGTGGTCTGCCGGCTAATCTAAATGCATGTTCAAGGAGCTGACATCCTTACAGCTTCTGAAGCTCATTCTGCAGACTGACAAAAACCCATATTCACTCATTAGGCAGGGAGAGAAACAGACAGAGGAAAGCCTTGGAGACAAGCTGCACTGCTTGAGTGTGTTTGCACAACACTGTTCACTGCTGTTGCATCACAATGGGGTCTGCTAAGGCTCGGGAGTCGGAGAGCTTCAGGACGCTTGAAATGTCGGCTGAGCCAACAGAATGCTGTACTGTGCTGTACAATTGTTGGGGTGAATTTGGAACTTCAAGAAATTAAAAAAAAAAAAATTCCTAGGACACTGTCGTCATATGCAGTCATTACATTGTCCGTCTGCTGAAGAAGTTGCATCACTAAAAAAACTGTTTTGGGCGTGTCCTATTTCCAAAACCTTTTCACAGAACTTTTGTTTTGTCTCTAAAACTGAGACTTCACTAGAGCATACTACACATAATGTATCCACCCACTTAGTTACACACACTATAAATAAATAAGGTTGGCAGCGTGTGTGTGTGTGTGTGTGTGTGTGTATGTGTGTAGGGTGTTGTGCTTTGGGGCAACATGGCTACTGTTAACAAAAGACTTGTCTTCCACAGGTCTTCCCAGCAACCTACATCCTGTGCTCTGTGTGAACAGTAGCAGGTGTGAAACAAACAAGAAGATGATGGAAGGACTGAGACTCACCTGTCGCCTACGCAGGTCAGCTGCTCAATCTCTGTCATCACCTCTGCAATTTCAAACTTCAGCCGCTGACAAGAGAACACAAGATGCCCATAATTCCCCTCTCAGTGGACAGAAAGACAAAGGACTCTCATCCATTTGAGTTAAAGCCTGCCACTTTCCTACTTATATTCATAGGCTCTTGCATTGATATTTGACTCATTTATTATAATTAGCTGGAGGTTCAGAAATGAACCTAAAACCTCATTAGCTAAAAGCTATTGAATGTGATTTATTTATGACCATAACCTTCAATGTCCTTTTCAGATTTATATCATAACAGTGACATTTATATCAATGGTGAGAAATATCAATCTGAGAAAAAAATCATGGTGACAGGATTGGCAAGGAAAAGTCATGGGAAAAAGACCAGTGTGTGTGTGTGTATTTGTGTGTGTGCGCGTGCGTCTCTTCTCTTACCTCTATGTCATCCAGTAGCTCTTTCTTTCGTCTCCTTATGTTCGACAACTCATCCTTCTCCTCTAAGGACAGATCCTCTGGTACTGCAGGAGAGATCGAAAGAAGAGGAAAAAATAACTATTTTTACATAAGCTGAATGCTCACTTGAATTTCTGACCCCGCATTCCAGCAAAACGAGGGAGAAAGAGAGAAAGAAAACAGACATTCCTGCAAGTGAAATCTAAATCAACAAATCTATGATCTATTGCACTGGCCTATGCTCCAGTTTTCCAGAGTCTGTGACCTATTTCACTGGAAGGTAAGTGATTTCATGCCAATAGAGGGGAGGGAGCCTTCATTATTGAATCACAACAGCTCCAAAACCCCAGGCAGGCACACATCCAAGGACCGAGCATCTGGTAAAATGAAGCATTTTCATATCTTATTTGTTAGGCTGAGAGAGGCTTCCTTGCACTGCTATAATTAGCAAGCCAATGCTACAATTGGCTGAGCCCCAAGTCATATTCGTGGAGCAGGATATTGCAGCAATGAATGTTTTATGTAACTGATATAAGACTCACATATAAGACTCACACACATGCAGTCTACTCACACGTCTATACAGACATCCAGTGCCTCTATACATGAATGCACACATGCATACACAGACGCAGATAGACACAGATACACACACACACACACACACACACACACACCATGAGCTTCTACACATGCATATACATATATACACACACCCTGTACCACATTAATCACATGCATACTAAGGCACAGTACAGACATACAAACACACACACTCTTATAATGCTAGAGAGTGTGCCTGACAGATAGTGTCAGACGGCAGCCTGCAGCCCACACACGTCCACGTGTTACTACAGCTACAGCTATCTGCCCTGGTGTGGAGAGCTGCCCAGAATCTGAGAGGCCAGGTACAGGAAATGGGTCACTCTCACACAGGAGCCAAGGCAAGACTGCGCTTTTCATCCACCGCCCACTGCTGCTAGCTTCCCACATCTATGGCTTGGGAGACAAAAACCCTGCTAATTTACCTCTCTAAGCTGCTTCTCAATTCATTTTTCGCACCATCTCCTCCTTGTTCAATATCCGCAAGACAACTTTCTTGGTTGTGTTGTTGGGGGAGGGAGTGGAAGTGAGAAAATACACTGCTATACTTGTCAGCTGGGATTCAGAGAGGTATCTGCAAAGAGAGGTACAATTGCTGTTGCAAAAATCCAGGCAATTTCTGACTGCTGAACTCGAACGCTAAAAATGAATAAATCAATAATGGATACAATAACTGAACAGATCGCAACAAAATGACCAGCTGCAGATGCTTGCAACGCTTGCTGAGTCTTCTCACAGCGACACGTATAAAGCTACAATTGTCAAGTGCTACCCCCGCAGGCAACCTACGCTTAATGCGCAAAGCAGAGTGCCTGCCGACTCACTCGCACTCACACACACACACACACACACTCAGTAGACATACACACGCACGCACCCACACTGTCTCAGAATTCAGTCTCTGTCGAAAAAGACAGGCAGGGAATAATGTCTGCAATTGTGGAGGCCCAGAGCTCGATGACAATCCCCCGCTGTGTGTTTGCAAGCACATGGGCCAGCCAAAATGCAGGTTGAGGAGGTTCTAATGAATTAAACATTACTCAGGAAAAAGAAGGAGGAGGACCTAGATGGGCAGACAGTGATGGAACTGACCGTGTGTGTGTATGTATGTGTGTATGTGTGTGTGTATGTGTGTGTTCCTTTTTCCAGTTCTCTGTTCTGTGTGCTTAAAGAACCAAAGAGAACAATTCTTGCCAGTCCTACTGGCATGTGGTAGCCTAGACATCTAGAAGCAACCTAGCAGTAGCAAATAGTTTTGCTCAGCAGGTACGCCTAGCCACGCACCATAAAGTCTTACAAAGTCTTGGTAAGACCAATCACAACGCTTTATCTTTGTGGAGTCGTTGGGAGGGCATAGCAAGATAACGACAGGGTTGTCAACAGTAGCCAAGGAATAACGTTCATTTGAATCAGTTTTGAGGAGTAAGACTTGGGCTTTTCTTTGAAAGTTGAGAAGAAACCCCTCATTCCGCCCCTAGGATTGAGCCCGGTCTATCGGTCGTGCCCAGACTATATGTCATTGGATGGCTTGTAAGGCTAGGCGTGTGGCACTCCAGAGCCCTTTGCAGGGAGATGTAGAGGCAGGGCACCTATATATAAAGCAATTCTGCAGGAAATATTCATGTCAAAGCCGATCATCTTAGCTTCTGATGAAATGCTTGCTGCAACACTGTAACCTCGTACTGTTGCTCTCTATCTATGCCTCTGCCTATGCTGGATAAAGCATCAACAGGTGCCGACGTGCAGGGAGGCTCCGTCATCATAACGAGTTCTTTTCGCCGGCAGTCCCTGCTTCCCCAGCAGATCATAAGCTGCTGGCCCACATACCGTCAGCGTTGGCTCTCTTAAGCCCATGTGACAGAATGACACATTATCATGGCAAGCCAACCGTGATAACCAATGGCACGCAAAACGGCATGCCTTCAGTGCGCTCCTGCGATCTGATAACTCCCAATGGCTGAAAGAATTTCCAATACGCTCAAAATCTCCCGGACTGGACGTGCCAAGCTCTTATCCACATCTTGTGACTTGCTAGGCTACTTAGGGGAGCAGTGGGCTTCGGGTAGAGGTAGGTGGAGTGTGCATAGATGGGGTGGTGGTGGTGGTGGTATCGGTGGGGCTCCCATAAGGCACCTGAACTGGCCCCTTCCTGCGGCTCATTTCTGATGCAGAGCATGGGCCGCCCTGCCGGTACCCCCCCGCCCCCCCTGTCCTCCACATCGCAGACAGATTCCAGAACAGGGAGACAGAAGCCATAAATAAAACAGGCAGATATTGGCAGGCTGCTGATTAAAGCCATGGTCAGGGCAGTGCCGTGCACCACTAAGCTGCACACGCACAAGTCTTGCACTTGCATAGTAATTCCACACTCACTCACAGAAACAAATCTATACCGGCAATTGGTAAAAAATGTTTAGGTTTCCAGTCACTGGCCATCAACACAGGACTGTTGGGTGGGGACATACTCCAGCACATGACTTCCTAGTTTTGAGAAAAGCTGCCCTTTCGACAATGAGAGAGGATGTCTGGGCTGGCTGAAGCGGCTCCATCTCCTCTGTGGTAACAATGGCAACGACAATGAATAAAACACAGACGGGCTCTGTCGCCACCAACCTCAGCTCCCTTCAAAGTCAGAATGCTTACACAAGCCTCAGTCTCTATCAGCAACCTCTCATAAACAGACTCACCGCACACACACACACACACACACGCAAACACACATCAAAGCTCTTTCACATCTTTTACATACCCCCCCAGCTCCATTTCCAAGGCCCCCTCTCTCTGATGCGCATGCTGGACATGTCAGCGTCCCTTACCACATCTGTGTGTGTGTGTGTGTGTGTGTGGTCCCCAAGGCTGACCACCTTCACACAACGAGGCGTGAAGAAGACTGAAAACTGGTTGCTCTAGTGCTTTGGCATTCACTTGGTGTTTTGTTTCTCTCGTTGTCAGCTCTTCCCCCTTCCAGCCTACTGTCAGACAGACACACACACACACACACACACACACACACACACACAAAGCGTGGAAATAGTTTGCATTCTACCCTGAAACCAACCTGGCAGGTTCGACTAGCCACGCCGTGACTTCGCTTTTCCACTCTACTCCTGCTTTCTAACACTTTCAATCTGCAGCTCTAAGTAGAGGGGGGCCCTGAAAATGCAATGAATCCCAAGAATAACTCGCAAAAACAAAAGTCTGTCTCATTTTTTTTGCTGTCTTGTTAAATGCTCTGAGGGAAAGCAGGGCCCATTTTCATCGGCGCCTGGGCTGTGAATGTTAAAGTGGTGCGGTTTAGCTCGTGCTGCTGCAATGCTGTTAAGAGACTAAAGGACACAACCAGATTTGCAGCCAAGTGCTGGGGGAACAAAGGCAAGAGAACGACCCTGTATCCTGCTGTTAACCATAGACACTACATTTATCATTCACCACAGCAGGGCTTTGTCTAGCTCCCCTCTGTCCAACAACCCAAAGAGAAGTTCAGCAACTACTCGCAGCAACTACTTCAGGGAGAAGCCTTGGCTTCTTCAATAAAGGTGTTAGCAATGTTTCAAGCAGAAATCATTTGCAGTGAGCTCCACACCACCTCCAGCTGCCACATGAGATAAGCCGTAGGAGGAGCACCTAGGTTCTGAGATGCAGTTTATTGGGCAAAAGTGGCTGCTAGCCATGAAATCACTGCCCTATTCCAAGGCCACATGAGGACCCAAAGAGGTACCGCTTACTATGTAATCAGTGTGTTTCATAAGTCATTATGTCAGGCTGTACATTCTTTTTGGACTTATGCGCTAATATCGGCACTGTAAAGGGTGAAAGGGTAATCCTTTAAGACCATCTCACAACATTAATTGCAACCTCCTGTTAGACTGGGGCCCATTTCTAGGTTGCCAAGTCATGGACAGTTAAGTGTTCATGCAGGAGCAGGTGAAGGTGACATTAAAACATTTCAATTAATGGACTCTGAGTGAAGGGTTCTTTAAAAAAACAGTAGCTTCCATAAAATAATAATACTGAGGATTATTCTCTTGTGGGAGAGCTGCAGAACCCATTAGTCTGGGGAAGTCATCTGTCTTGAAAGGCTGGAGACCATAATACGGCACCTTTTGTTTTGAACTGAGATGGACGAAATGGCTGAGAATGGCTCCACATGGAAAGCGCTCTTTGAAGTCAGAGAGAGAGCACACACTGATTCAACCTATATCCCAGATACCAACACACTGCTAGGGTGGTGTAGAATTCGAAGGGGAAAAAAGAGAGATTACTTGCCACTCCAAGTACGACACATAATACCCACTTTCGCCACCGTGAAACAAAAACTGCCCTTGAATGTGGAGGGTGGAAACAGGCACAAAAGGGGCATTCATGTTGAAGCTGTTTGAGCTTTTTCCTCCACGTCTGGAGCCCAAATCCAAAGCTTCCTTCCTCTTCCTGATGGCGAAGAAAAGAGGAAGAAAAAAAAAAAACAGGCTAATTGCTCTATTTTTGGCCCATTGACTGTCGTGCTCTTTTCTACAAATTAGTTTAGTAGCTTTTGGCACAGGGGCTTGTTGTTCTTCATCTCTACTTGATTAGTCAATTAGGGGGACTATGTTTCCACTTCACCGCTCCTTATCGTATATAGTCTTCCCTGACCTTCAGAGCTTCAAAGCCAATGCTGCAGCTTAGTTTCTTAACTAACAAGCTGCTTTAGATGAGCCATTCGGAGGCCATTGCACATTGCAATGCAAAAATGGCACACAAGGTCTTTGCCTCTGAATCCAAACACTAAACTAAGTGGCAAACCCTAAACTATGTAGACACAGGATGGTGCTGGACCTGTACTAGCTTAAGACACTTGGCCTGTAAGAGGACAAGCTTGTAAAACATCAAATGAACAAAGCTGGAGGTGTAAAGCACCGACCCCCATGGGCAAACTTGAAAACATTGTTGATATGCGGAGAGTGGGGGGGCTCAACTGGTCTGAAAACAAGAATTAGACAAAACAAAGCTGGAGGGACTTTGAAGAACTCAAAGTCGCGACGGTAACGTGGTCCCTTGGAACGCCCGGTGAGAGGCCCGAACGGACTCCTCTCTTCGCCCCTTGGCTCTCCGTGAGTCAGTCAGGAAATGAGCAAAGCTCTCTCATTCCAAGCCGTCTGATAGAGAAGCATGCAGAGAGAGAGAGAAACAGGCCTTTTGCTTCTCTGACAGGACCTGTTTATATTGGCTCCCACCGGCCAGACACCACATCTGGAAATGAGTAGAGAACTGGGTGGAGGGGTTGGTGGTGAGGGTGGAGGTGGGCTTGAAGAGACTGCAGAGCTAACCCCATACTCTCCAGTGTCTGCAAAGGAACACAAGTGGGGAGAGATGTGTGTGAGGGAGGAGAGAGAGACAGAGTGAGACAGAGTGAGCAGGAGAGAGGCAGAAAGAGGAGAAGGACTGGGATCGCTTTTATTGTGGATCGAATGTGACGTGGGTGGAGAATGTCCGACTTCCTGTGGTCTTTGGCTCTTTGGTGCATTCACAAGCTGTTCTTTGTCTTCTGGAAGCCTCCTGGACCAGGGTCTGGCCCCACTCATGCCGTCTCCAATGAAATCTCCATCTGAGGTTAAGTTGTATTGTTCCTGTTATCATGAAACCCTTCTGAACAGTTCCCCCAGAGTGGCTATCCACATCATGTAAGCCTAAACATTCACTCCACTGTCAGTCAGCCTGGATAAAAGTACAAGCTATAACATGTAATGTCAGTAGAAATTAGTTCATCTGCCTGACAGCCTGACACAGGCTATGTGGCTAGTATGAGTGCAATTAGAGAAGTGAGATGTGAGCTAAAACAAAATGGTTTGCGTGGTTACTGGTACATCTCATGGTTGCTGTATCTTACAGCTGTTTACCCTTTTCACCTGAGGGACTGTCCTCACTTGCCATGAGTTCACAATTTCCCAAGAGTGCAGAATTCCATCTCCTCACCTTGAAACCACGCCCAGCCTGATGAAATCCTGTGGTGCCGAGTGACTCCCTGTATCCCCAGGAAACATCCTCTGTGGAACAGCTGATCTGAAAACAGGCACTGAAGCCCCTCACTTGACTTAAAAGAGACAAAAACAGCAGGGTCGACTCCAGGCTGCTACCTCTGGGTTTTGACAAAGCCAGTCGTCTGGTGGCCTTGACTATTTCATCCTAACACACACATCCTCATTCCAAACCCATGAGCTCACGATGAAGAGAACACAAAGCACATGGACACAAAGCAAATCTCCCCAGCCCAGACGAGAATGCCAGGGCCCCGACAATGCAAAAACATAAAAACAAAACAAAACTGAAAACAAAATGACAAACTTTTAAAACACCAGACGGAGATGGGAAAAAGAGTGTAAAAGGAAGCCATCTGAGGACAGTTTTTCACATTAGTTTAACACACCCCCTCCCCCCCTGACACACACACACACACACTTTGACTCATGTGGTAAGCCTTTGGTTATAGCCTCTCTGGCCATCCCTCTTATCCTCTTCTATCCAGCTTGATGATGGATTGATTTTTTTAAGCTGCCAGCCTTGTAAAAGCACTGATATTAGCAGGGCACAAAGATGACTGACACACAACAAACCCCTTCTGAAAAAAAAAATACTAAAATACTACAGACTACAGATTTGTCCTCTGACAGCAAAATTGACTTGTTGATGGTACTAAGATGCTTATGATAAGAATTGTCTTATCATCTTGTTTCCTCTAGATTACACAGAACTATTGGGATAAACTTGTATTGGGATAAACTACGGTAATTATCTGTTTCCTTCGAAGAAACACAAGACAGGAGATAAGGACGAGAAAGCATTTGACAGTGTACAGAGAACTTTCTGGTCATAGATTATGACATCTAGTTCCGCGCCTCCTGTCAAACTCCACTTACAGCATTAAAAATATATTTTTCTATCTGATACACAATAACATAATCAATCTTAATTATACTGCATTCATCTCCAAATCCTACTATTATAAACTGGCCGGTGGCAGTGAGCAGAGACTAGGCCATTAAGGTAAATCAGATGTTACCCAGCAAGAGACTTGGGAGAGTGTTCTATTTTTAATGCTTTTTTTTTATCTCAACTCCACATCCTTGTGCTCTAGAGTCCATTGTTGGCCTCAGGATGCCACTGCGTCTAGGCAGCTTATGTGCAGACGACGCAAGCACCAGTAGGGAGGTGGGAAGAGGTCAGCCATTAACTTACTGCCTCAGCTGGCTAACTACCTGCAGCGGTTCACCCACCACCATACACACACACACACACGCATACACACACAAACACACACACACACACAAACATTACTTCCCCCCTGGCTCAACCAATGTGATCAGTTGCATATGACAGCTGTCTGTCAGACTCCGCTCTGATGTGTCAAGCAGTGACACTGACTCACGCCATCATCTCTTCATCTCTAGTCACCCACTGCACTTTCTACCTTTTTACTCAATCTGCTTCTTCACTTCATTATTTATATATTCCAATGTTGGTATCATACTTCGTTCATCATCAATTACAAAGCAAATCACACTTCATATTTTTGATTTATTAGACCTCGTTAAGAAATCATAACACTGAAAGTGAGACTTATTACACCAATGTGTGTGTGTGTGTGAGTGTGTTTTCCTAGTGTCGGATTGTTCCTGCAGCTGGAGTTGGGTAGGAGTGTTAGTTTCAGACACTGAGCCCACGCAACAATTTCTCCCTGTGGAGAGTGACAACCAACCAGTGCTGAGCCCCTGACCCCTAATCCCGTCTCTGTCACTCAGGCCTGCTCTGAACTCAGAGCTCGGTGGCTTGGTGCTGCACTGGCTTCCTGAGCTGTGCTGTGTTGTGCTGAGCTGGGCCGTGTGCTTCAGAGGAGCAGCCCCAGCTCCCAGCTGCAGGCCTTTGCAAATCCCCCACAACAACCCCCCACCAACCCAACTGCTGGATTAACCGACATCTCATCCCCACTGAAGGAATACAGGGAAATCACACATACACACACACAGACACACATACGCAAACACACAGTGTGATTAACCAACTCAGCTGGAATGGGAGGAATATGACACAAGGGCAGTTATATACACGCACACAGACACACACACACACACACACAGTCCGATTAAGCACCCTCTCTATCAGAATTGAGGAAACATGAGATACACACAGCTGTGCACAGATCTCTACCAACTAACCTACTTTAGGACCACACTATATACAACGTGTGACTCACTCCGGCATCCTCTTTTCCTCCCCAGTGCACTTACACACACACACACACACATACACACATCAATTCACACAACTGTTTGTCTGTCTGTTTATACAAGACCTATATGAATGTTAAACACAGAGAGAGACCGCCTTGCTAACTGCATTGCCAACCAAACCGCAGCCACCAAACCTGCAGACCTATAAATACGCCTCTCCACCCCGAGTCGTGAAGAAGTGAAGGGTTGGGGTGACTTGGTGTATCAAACACATATAAATAAATAACACTCTGAGAGAGGGAGCGAGTGAATTAATTTTTCAATGATGCTGCATCCCGAGGCACGAAGAGTTTAGAGAAGAAATTTGGTGAGAAGAAGCGGAGGAGTGTGGATGAGTGGGAAAAAGGGGATGAAGAGTGGGGGAGAGGAAAGTGAAGGGAGGAGAGGAGAGGGTGGTGTCAGCAGGCAGCAGGGAAGCTATCTGACATGGAGGATCTAAACAGTTCAAGTAGAAAGGCTGATGGCTGATGTACTCAAGGGTGAAGCGGGGAGCTTAGCAAAGACTGTTTGACTAAAGAGAGGATATCAGAGCGTGGAAATCAGCTGTACTGTAGAAACACCAGAGTGCTCAGGTACTCGGAGGACTTGACAAAGAGCTTTTCAAGTGCATACCGTCATGCAATTCACTGACACCCCCCCGGGGATGGTCATTTAATCTTGTGCTTTATCGGGCAAAATCTTATTATATCTTGGTGGCTGTTGGCCCCTCATTCACAAGTCCCAATTGAGTATGAATAACCCAGATGCGCAAAAATAGCACGGGTGGATTCATAAAAGGAAATCGGCCAGGGAGCCAGCTCTGCGTATCGGTCATCGCCACGTGTACAAATCACCATTAACTCACCCCACCAACAACCACTGTGCCAGGAGACAAAATTTATATGGAGCAAAAAATATGGGGTTAATTCATTTAGCAGACATTTCTCCGTACAAAAAGACATCAGTATCAGTACAGACATCATTTTCATCACATTGTGACCCCCTTTGGTGTTGAGTTCATGATCCATGATGCTTTTAACACCTTGACTGTGCAGCCATCTCACACCCTTTAAGTCACCTCACACCATCACAGCATTTCCTCTCTAAAGCTGTGATTAGATTTTCAGGAACATTAGGGCCTCCTAGACTCTTTCCTTACACGTGGAGGAGTGCCTGACTGTATCTCGTGGGGAATTCCTATTGGCCAGAGCAGCCCCTTGAGCTCTGTTTGACCTCATGCCGCCGAGTCTGAGAGTCCACATGGCAACGTTTTTCTGTTAAAACTGAGAAGTTTGGCATTGTTTGCAAGTTGTTTGGCCTTGTGTCCACACAGCGCCGGCGTTTTGGGTGACCTAAAATGTTTTTAAAAGTTTTTTGAAAACGGGTTCCAGAGTGGAAAAATCTGAAAACGCAGTCATTTCGTTGCTGTGTGGACAAGCAAAACACAGCCAATCTGTCACCATCACGTGACCAGAAGAGCAGTGAAGACCCTGGCACACAACAAGCGGTAAAAACAACAATGGAGGACACCGGAGTTGTGTTTGTGCTCTATGCGCATGCGCTCTCTGGTGTTGGTGTGTCCAGTGGCTGTATCTGTTTACAGCACCACATATAGATGTGGAATATGTATTACATCGTTTTCACTCAGTGTTCCGTTGTCGTGAGGACGCAGATATTTCTCGCTGCGGCTCGTGTGTGGACACAGATTTTTTTCAACCCACAAAAAAAAAAAAACTGGAACGTTGTTGTGTGGACGGGGCCTGATACTGATGAGTCCTTTGACCCATGCATTTCAGCCAGTGAACATTCACACAACATTTGTACTAATAGGCAAATTCGACATTGCCTTCATTTATCAAGCTGCCTGCAGAAATGCATTTTGGGTTAAAAATGCCAAAAACAACCACTAGGATGGGAATACAACAGCGCCTCCAACCATAAATGCATTTGACATTGATAAAGCCAGGTAATGTTGAATTCGCCTATTCATACACACTTCTCAAGATATAAGGTTTATTTTATTGTATTTCATTTTACTGGTTTGACAGTGGATATTGATAGTGTAAAATATGCCAGAGTTTGTATAATTGCTCATTTTCATTCACATCAAGAGAGCATTAGGCTAGGTTACATGAGACTGCTATAGAGATACTATACTATACCACATCCTGCTTATAATGTGGCAGTTACAACAACATTACAAGATTGGGCACTGACAGCTTACAATTGTTCTACAAAACAGGGATTCCATGTTAAGAATCCTTGTTTGTCTAAATATAAAAAAGGCCAATTAAATGAACAGATGTCTTTCCTGATGCCAAATAACACACAGCCAGCGTGAGGCCTAATCAAAGAACAAAGGCAACAGTAAGGAAGCAACCTTGCCCTGGAGTTCTGCTCAGTCATCGTAACAGCATCCTGCTGACTGGGCCAATTCCATATATAGCCCTGTCTCACAACATTCGCAACACGACGGTACAGTACAGGACACAACAAGAACGTCATTCTTTCATTATTTCTGTGTGGGTTACATGACAGACATTACAAACATATTAAATTTGCCTGAATGCACCTCTGAAGGGTGGATTTTCTGCATGACTATGTTTAATGCAGCATCATTGTTTGCAGGCCTTTACCAGGGTGTAGTTCCACAATAATAATAATAATAAGCATTGCAGCACTGTATGCAATGACAATGACATGCTCAGTTTGCAGAGACCACACACACACACACACACACACAAAGACAGACAGACAGACAGACAGACACACACTTCACTGAGTTGAGCAGATGAGCTGAACAACAGCAGCGTGCCTAGGCACAAGTCCAGATGCAGGCTCACACACAACAGTATTGACCCAGGCCGCTCCTATCACACCACAGCCTGGGTGACCCTGCAGCAGTCAGATACAGTAAATAGCATTCCTGGTGAGCCAGTATCGATCGACTGTCCCCATGCAGGTATATAACAAAACAGGAGACACTAATTTAGTCAGGCTGTTAAACAGAAATCAGCCCTAGTTTTTCATGAATCACACCGATACAGACATGAGTCACAAAACTTTTTAATTCAAACATATTAACCCTATTGGGTATATATTAACATTATTAACATTTACTGTATTAACAACAACAAGATGTGGATGATACCTTTGCACTAAGCAGAACCAACTCAGTATTGCTCATATGACAGTACAGGTACTGAGAGAAAGTAGTCTGCCTGTTACCAGATGAACATTAATATCATTAATATTTAAAATGGACAACCACAACAACACCTGCTTGTATTTGCAAACTCAACACGAGTGAGAATTGGCCCCTGCTTCCTGTTCAGTTTGTACGGATTGACAGATTTATCCTCCAGTGGCCTGGGCATCAACAGTCAACACTGAAAATTCACCAGTAGAAATGGTCCATTCTGTTTTGTTTGCCAAGAAACTGGTTCTCTCCCACTACTGAGTAAGAGCTTGTTTACTGTGTAGGCTAACAGGAGATCATGGATTGTTTTACATTCTCTTCTCTTTGGGTTTGCCTGGACTTCAACATCGCCACACTAGCACCTTCCCGGTAACTGTGAGGGGATTTAAATTATTGGCTTTCCTGTAGAACAAATAGTGTGGTCTGTGGCAGACCCACAGACCATCAGCGCGCATGTGGTGAATTTGTTAGCATAAGTGGTTCTAAGCCACAGAAAAAGGAGGTCGCATTCGAGTGGGCCTACGGCAGGAATATGCATGATTTTTTTTTTTACACCGCTATATCTTTCAGTGCATACAGACAGAGAATGTGAACCAACCGGCGGCAAGGCAGCGCAAGTCTGTTGAAATGATAATTGCCTCTCCTATGTACTTGTGTTTTCTTTTCAATGGAAAAAACGAACAGCAGTGTGTTTGGAGAACATCTCATCTAATAGCACTACACAAACTCAATGTTCCAGTCTGATGGTTCAGAATCAACTCAATTTGTCAAATACTTTCCATCTCAATAATCCACATCTCTATATAATTTCAGAGCTTCTACTGATACACAGAATGTAATAGAAGACGTTCAATGTCTGAAATGTACGTAAAACAATAACACAAAATTAGAAACTCCTTCCAATTCTGCATTATGCTGCAGACTTCAGAGAAGAGTAGGACACAGAACAGGACAAAACTGCCCTATCCTCATTCAACCCAAACTCCACAGGCTGCTGGAGAGCTCAGGAAGTCCCACTGATTGTTGGAACTCTACAGGGGGGCCGTCAGCAGCGTAAGGCCCAGGAGGTCCCAGACGAGATCACAGTCAGGGCAGCCTCTCCCTCCAGAGCCTGTCTGATCCCCTCAGCTGCCCCCCCTCCATTACCCCTATATGTTCTCTGGGTGGCTGCCATCAACCCAGGTCTATCCAGGTAACGGCCCCCCCCCCCAACCCCCCTCAAAAAAGGTGGGTGCCTAATAATGTGGGATTATTTGGGACATGGTGAGGTTGGACCCTATCCAAATACCCTATCCACAATGCCTATGTGGGGTGTCTAACTGTAATATAATCTGGAGTTTTATTAGAAATGCATAAAGACACGCAGCTGCAAAAAGAAGCTGACGGTCTGGTGGTGGGGTATGAATACAAGAACTGCCTCTATCTGGTTGTTCCTCTTGTTCACTCTTATGGAGACAGTGAGGAAACACTTAACTGCAGTCTTTAGGTCAGTTTGAGACATTTAGCTCGCAATTGCTTGCAGGCAAGCCCAAGAAAGTGCATGCTTCAAGAGAAGCCATTAAAAAGCAGAAAGGACTCGGAGCTGAGTTTCTTTTAAGCTCCCATTACCGGTCCATATGCCCGTCAGTGCTGACATTTCCACTCGCTTACACACAGACACTTGGGCAGCACAAAGAGGCCACTGTGTCCAGCAGCCCAACAAAAATACACAGCCCCACTGTCCACTAGAGGCCAGACCGATCATAGCGCACACTTCAAAAGCGTATTTCGCGAGACAAATGATGCACCACCTACAAAAACTACATACTTTGCTCAAGGAGAGAGTTTGGAGATCATCATAGAAGTGGTACAGAGTTCCACTGGCATCCACACTCAGCACATCAAACATTTGCAATGTTTAGAGATAGTGAAGCATATAGACTGATGGCAGTTTGTGGTAAGGGCCATTAAGGGATATTTCATATTTTGTCAACTTGGTGATGTTTCCTAAAGCTGAAGAGTCAGAATGACACTCAAGCAGCATTTTAAACAGCACCAAGTGGAACAACTGCAACTTCCTTAGAATGGCAATAAATCCCTTTCATTCTTTTCATAGCGAATGAAACTTCAGTCACTTTGGACCTCCACCAGCAAAATTCCTCTGTGCCTAATAACACTTTTCAGCCTCAAAACACTTTCTTGCAGACAATACCAAGCAACATCGTATTACACACTTCCCCACAGGACCTGTTGAGCACTAAAAGCTGAGTGATTAAAAGCTCTCGGCGTCCAGTGCAGAGTTGTGTTCATGACGGGGCTCTCTAGAGATATCACTTTTCTCTATGCTTGGCTGAAATGTAGGTCAGATCGTACGCCTGCCTTCAGACACCCAGGACGGTATCCTGGTGTCATCCTTCACAATTACTTTCTCAGTGAGTGTACCCTCAAGTGCTGTAGCCAACAACAGTTGGTTACAGGCCAGAGCAACAGTGAACGTGACCTCTCTTCTGGACTAGATCATGGTACTCACTGTATGGATTGTGCGTTACAGTATATAGTGAAATTTATACACAAATAATAGTATGATTTCTCCAAAGAAGGACCGAAAAAAATCAATGGGACGTTGATTTGGATCTTGGGACGCGAGTAATATACTGTATATATGAAAAGAAAAACAACATAAACAGTACTTAAGTCCTGCTGATGGGAATAGGGAATTGTAGTGGAAGTACACTCTCCAGTCCGTGTTAAGATCTGACATTAACCATGGCTGCATAAAAACCTAACACTATAAACCAGAAACTCAAGTCATAACAAAAATAGGGTGGCCTATTCACAGCCTAGTGCGTGCACAGCCCACCTTATTAAAAGAACATTCTGCCGACATGGCATGCCATCTGCATCAGTTTATATGATTCTCTATTTCGGGATGGAGATAAACATGCAGACATGTGTCATACTACAGGTTCCACTCATGCCGTCGGCACAGTTCTGGGGACCTACATCTCTTCACTGTTTAAATTACTTGCAAACCTACCGTGGTTATCTTCGTCCGTGGTTGTCATTCTGACTCAAAGGTGAAAACGTGTGAAAATGGTCCAAAAACAATATTTGAGCTTGTGTTGCGAAGTCTTCCCAAATGTATCCAATTTGTTGCACTGTCGAATACAATTGCTTGGCTAAACGTCGGCTAAGGAACGCGTGTCATGGACAGAAACGTCATGATTTGTGAAAAGCAAATTCGGGGCATTAATTCATCGAAGCCAGCGTGGGGCTTTTTGTCATTTCCTGCATCGACGTAGAAGATTTCGAGTTGAACTCGGTGGTCGCTTCAATTAGACTGCTGCTCCAGATAACCTACCATCCAGTTGGAGATGCGTTCCCTTCATCAGAGGCGACACTCACATCTGTGCTTCACCGCTCCCCCTCACATCCTCCCTACGTCATCCCGGTCCGGCCCGCCCTTACCGCGACAGACACAAGCGAGTTGCCTTTACGTGACAGATGAAAGGTGCATTGTATTGAAATATAGCACGGGACTAGGCTCACCTTATACATACTGAACTGACAGAGGGGCACGGGAGCGGGGGTACACTCTACACCTAACAAGTCACAAATCTCTCCTTAGATTACTCTTTTCATCCTCATGGTTTCACGCGAAAGGAGATCTTTATTAGCTAGACGAGAGCAGACAAAATTATTTTCATGCAAAACATGTAGGAATATTCGGAATAGTCCACGTTTTTGCAGTGTTATGTGATGTTTAATTTCGTTTGAAATATATAAGCCCAACTACTTGCTATGCGTGAAGTCAAGAATACGCAGTTGGATGGCCGTGAGGCGCACAGACGATGCTTGTGTTCCAACACACGGATTCAATTATAGCTAGCATTCCTGCTTTTTCGAAGTGGAGAGGCTCAGTTTTCATTTGTCAGGGAGTCGAAAAATGAGAATAATTTGATGCCAGTCCTTTGTTTACTTGTGGAGTATGCATTCATGGAATTCAACACATTATCACCTTATGAATGATATATTTCAAGGGTCAAATTATTATGCAAACATACTGTATGTTCAAATTCATCGTGATTATATCGATTATAAATGGGACAAATCAATAATATAATTTGAACTGGTATTCACTAAAACTAGTGTTGTCAAAGGCACTATAGGGTTGAAAAGAAAGAAGGGAAGACACTGATTTTTTTACACTCACAGCACAGTGCCAGATAAAAATCAGTTAAGGCAAAGCAGTTAAGATGTTCATCTAAAAACTGAAGCCTTGGCAAAAGATAAGGGGACATGTCAGATAAGGGGGGCGGTTCATGTATTTGTATGCTGAGGGGTGTGTGTGTGTCAGTGAACGTGCAAGCACTAGTGGGCAAGAGCTGGGGGGCCTCTAGATTGGGGGGAGTATTTCCTGCAGGGGTGCAGCTGTCCAACCTCATGCAGGAAACACTATGTTTACGTAGTTTTGCCATGTACCCTAATTCATGGGGTGGACTGGAACACTAAATGGCAGGGAGGCATTACAGACTGTATTATTTATGTGTGATTTCCAGCTTCAGTGTATAAGATCAGCATATAAATAGGTCAGGCACACGTATTTAGAGCACTGCAAAGATACGGTCAACTGTCCATTTCCCTCATCTGCCTATATGATGTGTTTAGTGAAGTCATGCATAGTTAACAACAGAACACTAATTGCCCACACTGAAATTTAAAGACAGCTGAAAATGCAATCTATCTCTCTCTGTCCACATGTGTGTGTTTGTGCATTTGTCTGTGTACGTGTGTGTGTGTGATAGCAGTCCATATCACATAAATTCCATCATACTACTCTTACAGAACGCAAATGGAATTCAGCAACCCATCGCATTCCTTCACAGCGAGCCCAGTGTGCCCATCCTTTGGAACAGTAGCATCATTAAAAAAAGGGCTAAGAGGGGTGCCCTGTCCTGCCTGCCCAAATGGCTGAACTGCTGCCAGTATGCACTTAGCCTCACACCGGAGGCCGCTCCCGCAGGGCAGCATATGTCGGCCAGATTATGGCCTCCGTCAGAGGAGTCGGCTGATCGCCGCTGACCGAGTTCACGTGCCCTGATTGAGCAGTCAGATAACCAAATTTCAGCACGCTCCAGTCGCCCCACCGATGCCACAGGCCATAACAAACCCCTCTGACTAGTACCCCCAACCCCCACCCTCAGCTCAGCTCCCACTAACCCTAGTTTTTTTCACCCTCTATGTAAAAAGATTAGGGCTAGATGCCTCTAATGTGCCTCTAATCACAATGGCCTTGCTTTAGATGGTATTTTTGAATATACATGTTACATGATATACAATGCAATTATTAATCTGATTATTAATATGTAATTATTAATCTGAAATAATCTCATATTACCAGTCATATAGGAAGCATCTTAACTGGCAATATGAAATGACTAAATTCTTTTTACTTTGTTCAGTAGCTTCACTATTGCCTGAAGGTGATACACAAGAAGACACTGTGTACCTTTGCATGAAATGAGGAACCTGTTTTGGCTAATCATTAATGTTTGTTCTCAGCGATGTAATGTAACATGTTATGATAGATGTTGCTACTCTAAAGAGGTTACAGGATACTTAGCGTGCCAAACCAGTTTAGTATGAAATACCATCTACTGCACATAACAATTGGACCTTCTGAGAATAATATATAATAATAATAATAATGATTACTGAAGCCTCAGTAATATGTACTACATGCCATCTGAGACCAGTATTTGAGAACTACTTAAAAAATAGGAAAATGCCCAAAAGTGCTCCAGTTTGGATGGATGTCAAGGCCTCTCCAGGGTGGGCGAGCTCCAGGACAGTCTCTCTCTCTCTCTGTCTTTCCCTCTCTGGGAGGGCATGTGGGTGTCAGCAGCTTCCTTTTGAGCAAGGCTCAGGGATATCTCCAGGTCACAGGAAATGCAGCGCATCTGCAGGCCTTCCGCCATCTGCATCACTTCAGCTCCCTCCCTGACACTCTTTTCCACAAGCTGTAGAAATTTATCAGTCACTTGTGGGAGCTTTGACATATCCTCCTCCGCCCTCGCTCCCTCCGTCCCTCTCTCCTTCTCTTCCTCTGTCTGGGAAAAGACTTTATGCTTCCTGAAGAGGACAAGACTGTGCTATACAGACAATAGGGTGTTTACAAAATTCTGTGAAGAAATAGTTTTGTTCTGTGCCAGTGATTATCAAACTGAGGTACAAAGACATTTGGAGGTACTTGGATCAGTTCTAGGGGGTACACAAAATAAATCCATAAATGGGTTCTCAGCTCTTACCAGCATAAAGATAACATGGAAAAAGATACAGGGGGACTATACAAGAAGCCAATACAACTAACTACACTGTTGTGTACCATGTGGTCACATTTTGTGTGGCTTTTCGTTTATTTATGCAAAAATATGAATTGTTCTAGCAAGTGGTCAGTGATGGAGGAGGTACTTGGTACTCGGTAGGACTCACAGGGGGCACGTGACAGTTAAAAGTCTTGGAACCACTGTTCTATGTTAATGATTTCTTTGTATTATTTAGCATGGAGTTGAATCAGCTATATAGTGAAGCCATAGACATGCTGGGTTTGCATTCCTGTCCACTGTACACTGGGATATTATAGTGCCTCTGTAGATGCCTCAGTTAGTTAGTGATTTCGTCACATCTGGCACATCTTCAAATGAGTTAGACAGGAGGTACTGTCAGTAGGCTGTACAGCAGTGTCATGGCTCTCTCAATAGAAATGGTTGTACCTTTGGAGCCAGGCAATTATGCAGGATCCATTGACTCATTAGCGTCCCATCAGTAGTTCCAGATTAGAAGGGGGACTAGGTGTCTAGGTCTAGGTACTGTGTCTAAAATCACTGCTCAAGCGCAGACCTTTGTTAAAGAAACACAAAATCTCATTAATACAGTTAACCCAGTGGGAATGACAGAATTTATTTTTGCCTAATTGCCTATGCACAGCCAATAATCAGGCCAACTTTTTCTTCTAATACTTGAATGTGCTTTCTTGTAGTGCTTGTGAATGTGTCAAAATGAAGACAATATATCACAGAATTTATAAAGTGCTTGCAAACAGTCATGCAGAGTGATGCTAACATTAATACACTTCATGTCAGTCTTTCCAATGTTTGTTGTTCAGATTTTTAATCTGAGGTCACACTTAAAAATGGAACAGACCTCTGTGATCAGTCAGTCCCATGTAAACGAGGACTCCTGTGTACTCTTTTTACATGATGAAAAGATAAGATGGAATTGAGTCTGTTATTCTCTGGTAGGGCTGTATCATGTGCTGTTTTTCCATGACACAAATACTGTCATTTGTATTTGCATTTATATGCTTTCTCTCTGTTTGAGAGGGTCACAGATGTTGATTTGCAATTAGACAAGAATTGGAATGATTAGAATGTAAAATGGAATATAGAATTTAAAACATATTTGATTTCCAGTTTGTGGTTTGGATTGGTATTACGACTATCACAAACAAGTGCATTCGCGTGTAGGCTACAATATCCACTGCCCAGTCAGTTTTCAGATTAGGTTTAAATTAGGCTTGCATTTACAGAAATGGTATTGGAGTATCAGCCAGACTTATTTCCATCGAGGATATAGGTATTCCACTTAAAGATTGCCTCTGTCTCCCTTACTTCACTGTATTTGCATGTCAACCACTGTATGTACTGTATGCTTATTTGTATATCCTATATGCTTGTATAATTTGGGGTAAGTAGTGATATAACATTTGTATTGAAACAATATAACAAAACATGAATGGTATTTTTTTTCTCAAGTGCCCAGGGACCTTGCTATTCCCAGTTGATATCCGAGAGGCAATATTAACCGTTTTAGAGGCTGTTCCTCTCAGCCAGGACACCCCACGTATGAGATGGAAACTGAGATGGAAATGAGATAGAAATGTTACTGCATTCAGTAAGTTACAGTCTGTGTGTTGTGTGAGAAGCTTAACTCCACACTAGACACTGAGTATTGAAATGTCTGCATTCTCCCTATCCATCATGGTCAACACATAGCTGTAAAGAGTATTATATGGTACTGTATCTCAACCTTAACAGCTGTTCTGTGACATGCAAATGATTATATTGGACTTTGCATGACCAGCGAGAGTTTCCCAAGGTAAACTTTGTGTCAGTTAGATATAGCCCGATACGTTTAAAGGATATTTGAACTCTGGTTAAGTGTGTTGGTTCAGTTACATGTGTAATTGTGGTACACACACAAATGTAAAACTGCCGCACCTGTGACCTACACTGTTCACAAACAGTAGCGAAGCGTGTGATCACACATCTGATTCATCTTGACAAATGGTGCCTTAAGATCATCCATCCCCTCATGACGGCTTAATCTCTCATGTTTGATCTCCTGTGGATCCTGTTTGATTTGTGTGGAGAAGATGAACTGTCTTATCCATTTTCATTGCTTTCTGTTCCTACTGTTCACTCTCACTAACCCTATTAAACCATTTTTATTTAGGAAAGCTTCTCATGTAAAAATCCTCTTTTTTTCATGGGGGTGGGGGGACAACATTTCTGCATCTGCGTTAGAGCAGTGGGGGGCAGTCACATGGAGCATTACAGTAGTTGTCATGGCAACACTTAGTATGTTATTTCATTTTCACCATTTTAACCAGGGATTGTGCAGTTGGACACGGTTTTGACAAAACTGTGTCAGCGTTAAATTAGCATTAAAACATACACAAGAGTATGGGGATTTGGCTAGCAGTCAGTTCACGCAAATCAATGGTGGAATTAGTAGAAAACCTATAACATTTCCTCATGTACATCTTTCTACAATTACTCTTAAAACAGACATGGGCTTAGCCCATCAAAGACCAACAAATGGGCAGGTGCTGCCCTCTAGTGCCTATAAGCAGTGTGACGTGCACCAGCTTAAACAATTCTGTGAAAATATTCCAGGATAAATCTAATTAATGAGGATAAAACAAGTCCAACAAATATTGTCTTTGAATTTATTCATCCAAATAGGATACTCAAAATCAAAGTGCATTCAATACAGTGATTATAAGAATTTCTTGAATGCACAACCTGTAACACACAAAAATTGTTTGCATTTCCCCCAAAAAACTGTAACCTTACACTGTGACCATTACTGTACAATGTAACATTACATCTAAAGGCTGAGTGTAAAGGGGGTGCGTGACCTAAGTACCAAGAGATGTGTGTGTGTCTGTGTGTCAACCATTCACATGCCTCTTCTCTGGAATTTTTGAGTGCATGCAGTGAATGAGGCCTGTCATATGCTGCATAACGTCAACTAATAAACACAACCACACAGTGTTAACAACATATGTCCTAGACCTCCCCAGCACCGGCCCTGTCATATGCTGTGTGTGTACCTATCATCTTACCCTGCTCAGGGGCTGAGGGGCCATGACTAAGCAGTCTGAAGCTCGATTCAAAAAATTTCAACTCACTCAAAAAACAAGTGTATGTTGAATCTGTGACATTCTATATATATTTTTTTCTTTTTTAAAAAGCGTCTCATTTTATATACAGTACACTATAAATATTAAGGCTCCAGTTGTTTCCTACGAGATGACTAGAAAGGGTTGAGATCTGGCCTGGGCAAAACAAAACAACAACACAAAGGTAGTGTCGTACTTAGTAATCATAGTGATTAAAAGAGTGCCCTGCAAGTGCATTTTCTGTATATATAAGCCATACCACACTGAATCCGCTCATAACAGTTAATCCTTTAAGAACTCGTTCGAGACATTTATTTTCTTCCTGCCTGAATTCCATCTATGTTTCAACCTTCCTTCCTCTATGTACTGATGACCTGTGAGTACACGGCTGGACATGTCCAAGAAGTGCACTGCAGGATGGATCAGTGCATAGCCCTCCCGAGGCAGCCTGGATCCCTCTTCCTCACAG
The DNA here is from genome assembly GCA_027481765.1 of Tenualosa thibaudeaui. Classification (NCBI taxonomy): domain Eukaryota; kingdom Metazoa; phylum Chordata; class Actinopteri; order Clupeiformes; family Clupeidae; genus Tenualosa; species Tenualosa thibaudeaui. Next base: position 4,055,126 of record JAIFZK010000024.1, read on the forward strand.
TCTTCAGATGGCTACATTGTTACTTCCCTTTGTTGGGTGCTCTGTGGTCTCCCCTAGAGTAAGGAGTTCCTCATTGCTGCTACTGACATCGGAGAAACATCAGTGCCACATTGGAACCATTTTCCGGGAGTTGGTGGATAGTGGAAAGGACGGAGTCGGTAAAACAGTTGAGATGCAAATCAGTGTATTTCAATGTGAACCTGCCACAAAGAAAGAAAGAGAGAAAACCATGGTAAACACAGATGTTTTCTTAATTCAGGTTACTGTGAAAGTCCTAATAGATTTCAATGGATTGTTTGACAAATGAGAGTTGAAAAAAAAAGTTGAAAAAGGTCAATTTAAGCAGTAGACTTGCTTAAAGAAGATATGATTCCATTCTCCTAATAAATCAAAGTTAAAGATCTCTGTCTTTTTTCAAAAGTTTGCCACAGAACTGCATACTTGAAATACCCACCCTGAGATTTCAGCTGAAATAGTTCCTAATAAGACATAAGGTTATTTTGACAACTGGTACACTGGCATCTGTGAACATTTTTAGAAAATGTTCTCAAATCAGATCCCTTCATCACTGTCTGTAAATAACGATTAGTTCAACAACTGCTCTTAAAATCAAGTCAGTTAGAGTTGAATTTATGGATTTTGGCTACCACATATCGCACAGGCGAGACCACAACAGCTAACGTTATGTTTACATTTCGCACTCAGTTGATAAGGCGACGATTTTACATACAAGATTTTTGCTTACAAACTCTCAGGAATGCCAGTCTCCACAGGGCTTTAGTGCTCACTCTTAGCAGGTTCCTATAACGTTGGTTACTGATACCTTAGTGTGACCGAAATAGATTTGTTGGTGGCAGCCCGTTATCTAGCTAGCGATAGCTAGTTAGCTGAAACCTCACAAAAGAGTTAACTGTAAACGTTCTTAGGATTTGTAAAGACATTTACCTGTAAGCGCACATTAAACATCATTGAGGCGATGAGGTAGAGGTAGGGAAATCTGATTCGAAGTCGCCAAGCAAGATCAAAAAATATTAACAAAGTCCGTGTGAGTCCTTTGGAAAACACTCCATAAGTCCGACCAGCGGACCCCGAAAAACGGAACACTAAGTATGACAGGCCCGCCATAAGACGATGACTGTCGGTGTCGTCAGTAAGTTAAACGAGCTGTTTGTAAGCTAGCTATTTCTGAAAGTCATGATGTCTTAAATTTCTTCAACACTTCATGTCTGTTCTTTATATGTATGACAGTCTCTGTGCAACTATCACCATCCGGAGGGATAGCTGTGCGACTCACAGATGGAGACACAACTTCCGGTGACGTCGCATTGTTGTCAAAGTACAGTCATTGGGGCAAACTGTCACGTCCATAACGCCAACAAAATGCTTGATCATTCATTCACATCATACCATACCATGGTATTAGGTTTACTTGGAATTGCCCATAAATTTCCACAAATATTGCATAGGTTTCTATCCAGATAATTCCTATAATAACAGAAATAACAACAATTGTGTATGGTTGGTGTTTGGATGTAATTGCATTTAAAGAACCAACTGTTCAACATTCATTCATTATTTCCACTGAATAATTACAGTTTTAAACATACTGTACACATTACTTTGTTCACATACGAGTCAATAACGCGTAAACGATGAAAGAGTATAAAATATTCATTTTTCGTTATATTGATATAGATGACTACAAGTTCCACTGTTAGTGACGTCAAAAGTCTGCGACGACATGTAACGAAAACAGCGACTCTTCCGAAGATAACAGGCTGAACAGAAACCAACCTTGTTTTCGATATTTGAAGACGGAAATATGACATCGAATACGGACGTCAGTGTTTCTTTTCTCAAATATGAACTGGCCTCCACGATTGAGCAAGCAGTCAGGTCTGCAGTGGATACTGTTTTAAAAGAGACAGCAAAGGTTGTGGGCATCAAACTAGCTGCCGCTCGCACCGCCGCGGCTGAGTCCCACCGAGAGAACCAAAGTTTGAGAGAGCGATTGGAGATATCAGAGGGTGAGTTAAAAGCTGTGCGCTATTACATGACTGCGGCCGAGAAGAACATCAAACAGTGCCTGCTTCTGAATAACCAGAACCAACCTCGATCAAGCGTAGTTCGGCCACAGTCCGACGACAATCTCTTTCTCTTATCAACCAGTAACGTCAACGCTGAGAGTAACGTTAATCAGTTGACTAGAGAGCATTCACGCACCGTTAGATCTTTTAGAAATCCTCAAGGAAGGACCGTTTTTTCCAGAACACTTCCTAGCGTAGGCTTGTGCTTGCCTACTCCTCAGTCAGAATGGCCCAGGAGTGTAACCAGTCGCCGCAGAATAAGATCATCAGTAACACTGAACCAGTCCTTCTTAAGCCAAAACCAGCCCATCCAGGCCGCGATGGAACCAAGCCAGGTGTTAAATGCAACCGAAGAAGAGGCAGATGGACAGTTTTTCATTGCAGATGATGGAGTCACCAATAAGGGTAAGTTCTTAACCATTTTGCCCCATTTCGAAATTGGCTAGAATCAATATGGTTGCACATGATATTGTCATGTTAATTGTACCATTTGTCACAGAGTACAAAGGCACATTGATGTCCACAGAGGATAGCAATAGGATTCCTGGAGAGCAAGAGGCACCGCTGCAGGCAGAAGACACGTCAGACCTGAGCAAATTTGAGTTTGAGGTGGGTGGTGCAGCAGGTAATGTGAATGAACTGGGCCTCATTCAGGTGCTCGAAGACCATGAGGAGGTCAAAGACGCAATGATCAAAATCGAGGACGACTCAGAACCTCAAAACGCAGTGGCTTCCAGGCCCGATCTAACTGCAGGAATGACAGCATCAGCAGCAGTTACAGTTGATTTGCCCACATCCTCTTCGTTGACTGTTTCTCAGGTGCCAGGTCCTCCTCCAGTGGGGCTGGGCGAGGGCATCAGCGTTCCCCTCCAGAGCACGCCTTCCCATGACAGCTCTGACAAGATCTACCGCTGCAATGTGTGTGGCCGGGGCTTCCGGCGCTTCTACTGCCTGAAGACGCACCAACGCATCCACACGGGTGAGCGTCCGTACCCATGCCGCTACTGCGAGAAGCGCTTCCGCCACCTGGACAGTCTGCACAAGCACCAACGCATTCACACGGGAGAGAGGCCATACCGCTGCGCCCAGTGCGGCTGCTGTTTCCGAGAGCTGGGACAGCTGAAGAAACACAGGCTCACACACTCCCCAGTTCAGTCAGCTGGCACCATGCCCTCCCAAACCTCGCTCTCGCTCCTGCCCAGTACGGCGTCCTTCCCTTGGCCTCACCTTGGTGCACAGTCTCTGGACTCTACTTAGGCACAGGGCTGTTTTTTGGGCTTAGTAGACTACTGAATAGACTGCTTGGAATTAACTACTTATGGAATGGTCTACTCCATGACTATTTCTTTTTTTTTATCTTTACTTTTGAACGTTACAAGCTACTGAGGTCTTTAGAGTTTCACATGAGGCCTCTGTTATGTCCACTAATTTTGGACATGCAGAGCAATACTGCTGACCCTGAAATGTCAGCAGGCCTGTATGCTGTAGCTGTGCCTCAAAATGTCAAGAGGCCTTGCAGTAGAGGGTGACAGCCTGATATATCAGAGTATGGATTAATATATATGGTTGCATTACTTACAAAAAACATATTGGACCTGATTTAAAAGGAGGGCAAGTCTAACTAAAGATAATTCAGTAACAAAGACAAAATCTATTTGTTAATTTAATACAGTGAGCCAAAAGCTTAGGTCAAACATCAGTGGATCAGCACAGTATGTCCACAAATCAACACAATGGCTTTAGTTTGTTCAAGAGAGACTGCTCAGTGAGTGAATTTGCCCTTTGTCTGTCGTTTACAGTAGGGCCAAACTTAATGGTGCTCTGTGGCAATTTCATGGATTTTTTTTTCAGTTGAGTGGTCTTGAATCACAGCGTTTGCATTCACTAGCGTTGTATTTAATATGGCAGCCCCATGTGATAGAAAAGAACCAGTTTATAGTTTATTTACATGGCAATTTTCTGTGCGTATCTGGACAACACAAAAGTCAAACTAGTTGCTTCCTCAAATTCTGTTGCTATTTCAAGGACATTTTTGAATGTTTTGTCACATTGTACCTTTAAGAAATATGGCCAGGTCTCAATTATTGTTGAAAACCTGGACCATCGCTGACATCATGTTGAAAATTTCCCAGATTAGCAGATTCAGGTATTTGTGTAAATAACAAATTGGATAGGATGCATTAATATACTGCTCAGACTAATATTGTTTGTAATGCAGAAGCCTACAGGGTCTTTGAGTTGTATTATAGTCTTTCTAAAAGTGCAGAGAATTCATTTATGACTGTAATAATTAATGACTATAATGACATATCGATATCTAATGCATTGACATTTGTAATGTACATTGTCAGTGCATTACTATAGAAAGCAATGGGAAGGTTCTTCTTTTTGAGGACATTTTGTTAATTATTGTACATGTTAATCAGGATTAAAGTGATATTTGTGCTATACTACTTATAATTTTCACATCATTTATTTCACTGTCTTAGCTCTAACATTTGTGCAGTTAGAGGTTAGATGCCTTGCTCAAGGCCTCTCAGCTGTGGCTTTTCAACCACTTCCTCTTCCCACATTTTCCTCCTGGTCCTGGTCATTCTGATGGTCTTCATTCCATTAATTTCTACCGCCAGTATTATTCATTGGTAGTCATGTCAGATTACTGTGTCTGATCTTTTAGCAACAGAGGTGCGTTTAAAATTTCCCACACCATTACTGAAGACAACAGACTTAAAGCAAAAACAGATTGATTCAAGAGTGTCAACAAATATTTAATGGATGGGTGGGGGTGGGGCAAGTAAATTGTTCAATTCTATTGGCCATATTCATAACTATGATTAGTTACCTGCATTTACATGCATAAATAACAGCATGTTGCTGTGCCTTGTACGTCTAGAAATATTTTAACCAGGAGATGGCGCCAAAATGATTCATCATGACCTGAACAAGACAAGGTCAAGACAAGACAAGGTAGATATCAAATGGCAAGTCCGTAGCATGGATTTGTCTGATGTTAAATCATCTACTGTTTGCCATTTCATAATTATTTTGATTACTCAAATATCAGAACCCATTGATAATCCACAAACTTATGATTGCTCATAGTAACTTTGCAAAGGCCCTATGACTGGTAACAAGGACTAGATACACTAGTCTGAGATCAGAATCAGATGGAGGATCATTTAGAAGTGGGATTAAATGCAGCACTACACTTAGTTTCAATAGACTCTGAACCAGTATGTGTAAATACCCACTTCAGCAGATTTGAAGAGGAAATAGACGCAGCTGTCATTACGTCATGTATTATGTAGGCTCCAGGGAGAGCCATGGTAAGCTGCATAGGTTGAAGATGATTTCCTCAATGTATAGGCTGGTTGTTACGCCAATATCCAGCAAAGCCATGTAAAGATTTGTACAGAACTGTGTTGTGGTGGATAGTGAGGCAGGCTCCTTCAGGTTAACAGTGAATAAATAAAATCAATATATTTTGAAATATGGCCAACTAAGTACCCTATCATGAATTTACTTTATATGTCTGATATATCTTTTCAATCTTTAAACATATTTATCAGAATGACAAAGTCTTAATCATGTAACCAAATAAGCAGTCTGACCTGTACAGTAGATACATTTGCTATTTTTACAGGATGTCATTCATCAAATTTGGGGGGCTTGTACACTTTGCAGACTCTTAGACAGATGAGCTTGTGGTAGACACCAAGGTCAGCCAGGCCAGTGAACCATGGGAAAGCTCAGCAGCAAGTGTTTGTTGTCATGGTAGGTTTATTTGGGCTTGGTTGACTCTGCGGTGTGATGCAAAGATTCACCATCTGTGTTCCTCGTGAATGTTTTGTGGCTGGGTGTATGCCAATGTGTTTGTAGTTATTATACTTTTAGGCTTGCCTTGCTTAATGCAGCAAAGCACATTGTGAACTCCGGCAGTTTTGTCATCTCTGGTGATTTATTTTACAGCAGCTTTCTCACACACATGCACAAAATCTCCCAATTGACTTGAGGCCTCTCACTTGGATTTTGATTTTATTAATAATCTGTTTGTGCCATTGTAAGCTCATGGCTTGGGGTGGTAGATGGGCATAGACAATCGATACCAGGTATCAGGTATCACAGGCAGCATGGGTACTTTAACTGATATTCTCATACTACAGCATAATTTAGGCAACTCAACCATTTCATGATGACCAGGCATTGGTCTTATTTGTATTCCTGTAGTTTAATTTTGCCAGGAATGTTTATGAAGTGGTTTTTCAACAGCACAAATTTGTGTAAAGTAGGTCAGGCCATGAAGGTTCTTTTGTGGTGCAGTATTAGAATACAGCCCTGAGAACTGGTGATGGCGTGTGGTTGTGTGTGGTGGGAGGGGGATGGGGTGTCATTGTCAGGTTTCCTGTCAAAGTTGTTTACTTCAACATATAAATAGTCATCAACCTGCCGCCGTCCAAGGAGCAAAGCGACCTGAAACTCATGTTGGAGTCTCTCTACGACCGCAAACTTATGCACTTCCCCATTCAGTGAAGAGGAAGAAGCAGAATCCATCTCACGTGTAAATGTGTGTACATTGGAGCGGATTAGTAAACATTTGCACAATGTGGTCACCATTGCCCAGCGGAGTCAGTGCACTCGGCACAGTTCTTCATAAAACCACAGAGACACATGCGTTATCACTGACACCATTCAGGATTCTAATTTTGTAACTCAGTGTGGTCTCACTGCAGGTGCTGGGCCTGTTCATAAGCGTAGTCTGGAGAATGAAAAGGCAGAAGGTAGATTATGCGTTGGATACCTCTTGCAGTTACTGTTACAGTTTACTGCATTCTCTCGCTTCTTTGTTTAGCTAAATATTAAAACATACAGCATAACCACATCTGTCTTTCAACGAACCATATCCACAGATATACTGTAGTGAATCACTCTGTCATATACAGTGCTTTGGACAAAGGCTTGCACACATGCATACAGAATAAGCCACACAGTCATTGACTCACTCAAAGCATTGTGATGAGTTCAGTGCTGGCTTACAGTAACCTCCTCCCTCCCTCCAGTCTTCTCATCTGCAGAGAATGCAGCAACATTTTAGCTAGAGGTGCTAAGCTCCATGGGCCTCATGGCCTTTGCTCCATTGCAATCGTGGTGTTGAGAGAGAGAGAGAGAGAGAGAGAAAGAGAGTAAGTGTGTGTGTTGCTAAAAATGGAGCCTCTTGTTGATTTCCTTTCTCCGTTCATTATTCTGTCATTTGGCTCAGGAGCTTAATGTGTTTTCCATTCTCTGTTTGGTGTCTGTGTATGTAAGTGTGTAGTATGTGTGAGAGTATGTAAGTGTGTGTGTGTGTGTTGAGAAAAAGAGCAAGGATGAGGTGTGGAGGCTCCTACTGTATGACTCACGCGCTGACGAATGCCACTCCTCTTGAGCTCACATGTTTGGCCCCGGCACATGGCTCGCAGACAACACACAATCTGACTTCACGTGGTAGCCCTTCCCTAACCCCCCGTCTCCCCTCCCCTCCTCCACCTCCTCCTACTCCTTCCTCCTCCTCGTCCTCCTGCCTGCCTGCTTCGGCTTAAACAATAGCACTTTTTTTTTTCTTGCTTTCTGCCATGGAGGTCATAACCCAGTTTCCTTTGACAAACACACAGGCATTTGCTCGCACTTCTGGGTCTTCCTGTCACCTTTTTCTTTGCCAGGTTCTGCTGCTGTCTGCACTGTATTTTACAGACACTTGTTGCATTTGTTTTCCTGGAAAGGAATCAATCAAATCTGCCTCTGACATTCATTGATTCAGGTATCAGCAATTACTGTATACTTCTATGAGGTGTATATATATATATATATGGAATATATAAGAGTATATACTGTAAGGAATTACTTTTAAATATTTCTTTGAGTTCAAAGTGAAGACCAACCACATGTAGCAGAGAGTCTATGAATGTCTTTTGCACTTCTGGAATTTGTGAGATGATTGCTATTCACCTCAAGATGAACTGGAGTGCATTCACCTGTATATGCAAATTTAATTAGTGCAGGTGATATCTATCTATCTATGGATGGCCAAAGCCAAGGTGTGATTAACATATCTGTTGAACTTGTGTGAAAGAATTTTCAGTGTTGTTGCAATCCTGGAAGGTATTTGGTTAGTTCAGTGCCAAACAGTGGAACAACTGTAGCCTTTCTAGTGTGTGAACTGCGATGCCTGTGTGTGTGTTGGGGGGGTACAGGTTGGCTGGCCCCCATTCTCTTCCCCAAATCCCAGATTAACCTAGCTCTTTCTTTCTCTTAAAATCCTGGGTGATGAGCAACCTCTCTATCTCTCTCCATCTCTCTGTTCCTTTCTAACTCTCTCACACACACCAACTGTGTCTTGTGTTTTTACAGCTCAGATCCTGTCAACTTTATGGTGCAAACAAGATATTCCGGAAAGTAAATGTGTCAGCAATTACACACAGACTCTTTCAATTTCGTTGTTGCAATAAAAGCTGAGTTTAATCTGATAAATCCAACCGTGACCTTGACCTGCACAGAAATGTAAACAGACGCTCTAATCACAACACGTGCAAAGAATATATGGCCCTTTTCCTAACAATGGCAAGCAAGCAAGCACATTTTCTGCAATCTGTCTTCGTTTTTTCCTCCCCTGCCCTTGGCCTCGTCCGCACCCAGCCAGCGCTGCACCCTTGGCAGTGTTTGTTTCCTTCTTAGCGTGTGTGTGTGGGAGCTTTACGTAACCACCTGGCCTGCTGGCCCCAGACAAGGTGTTACGGTAACACGTTGCCCTACTGCCACATGTGAGCGTACAGTCACATGGGGCTAGACTCACCCCCCTCAACCCCCACCCCCACCCCCTTCCACTCAGGTGTTTGGATTACAGAAGACCATTGGTGAGAGAGAGAGAGGGAGGGAAGGAGGGAGGCCTCTGCCTTACTCTGTTCCCCTGTAAGGAGATCTTTAGCATACCAGCCTTCACCACTGAAGATCCCCTCAATCCCCTGAGTCTTTGCCTGAGGGGGTGCTGGTGTCAAGTTGCTGTGGACAAAGCCACATTTATTTCCATCACTGGAAGGCTTCCCAGCTGTCAAACTGACATTGATGGATGACAAAAACTATGGCATGCTTTTCAGCACACAGAGCATGTCTGTACCTAAACGCGTGAAGGTTACCTGGCAGTTGGCAAGTCTTTGCTAATTTAAGAAACACTTGAGGTGAATCCATATTATGTCCAAAGCTCTATTAATTCTTCTAATTTTTTATTTGGTCCCACTATCCATGACCAGGATGTAGACTATAAAAAGTATCTTTATATATATTTATGAAAATGCCCCAGCAGTGACCTCTGACAATATTCCAAAAATATCCCCAGAGGTTAGAGGAATGATGACAGCAGTAGACAGATGTAATGTTGTCATCATTTCTCCAACCCTTTATTCCAAGGCCATCCAACTGTCAGGCACACATGTAGCCTTCAATGTAGAGCCAAGCCAGTAGGCCAGCAGTAAACAAGTGCTGACTGATGTGCATTATGTCCACACAGCTGCAAAGGGAAGCAGGGCTTTTGTTGTCATATTACCCTGTACACATACACACACACACACACACACACACACACACACACACACACACACTCACACACACCCCTGAGGCTCTCTGGTTGTCGCACCCAAACAGGACATGCTGTCTCTCTCCCCTTACATGGTTCATATCCCTCTCTTCCCAGGCTCTTGTAAAGTGAGCCAAGTGTTTATGCGTGTACACTGAATACACTGACATTATTGTGCAAGTCAGCTGAAGTATCCTGTTGTGGGAATACACTGACCTGTTGTACTCCATACCTTTTTTCCCTTATGACATTTCTAGTGGACAGTGGTATTTGATGCCACTGCGCTTGTGAGGTGTAACAATATGCATGTGATTAATGCCTGAATACACAAGACACAAATTCTGCTGGTGTTGTATACATGTAGGGCTCAGTGATTTGTTGCCATCATTCATAATGTTTCAATCTGTCTCATAAACAAGGCCTCTTAGACAGAAGGTTCCAGGACATCTCAGACAAACCAGTAGCATTGATGTTTTGCTGAAACTTTGTACTGACTTTATATTTCATCAGCTAGTGTATTATGCATGGTTCACATTGCACCTTTGTATTGTGACTTTGTTTTAGTAATAGTAATCAAAAAAAACTTTTCCAAAGGTGTGTTTTCAAGCTGTTTTCAATCTTTACTTGCGCTTGCACATATGCTATTTTACTTACTCATATCTGATTACAGTGAAGGTCAATTTGATTTGAAGTAAATGACATCTCTCTCAACAATGTCATTTATTACATCTCCAGGATGCCAGTCATAAGGTTTAAGGAAGTGCTTACTTATATACTATTCAAACCATCAGTTACGGGTATTGTACAAATGTTTGACACGTGCACGTGGCCATAGACAATTGTGAGTGTGTGTGTGTGTGTCTGTGTGTGTAAACACGTGAAGGTATTGACCTACATATTGTATATTACGCTACAATGATTTCCTTGAAAGACTTTTTTCCAAATTATGTGTGTGTGTGTGGGTGTGTTATTCTGCCAGGCCACGTCGACACAAACAAAAAAAACAGCAGGTGAATAATTGACTGATCAAAGTGACTAACCTCAGAGCAACCTGAGTAGGTCATCAACCATAATGGCCACCAGTGTTGCAGTTACAGCAACAATGTCAAGAGAAGCTGTTCAGTGACACGTCCACATGACCTCAGCTCAGCTCTGCCCAGTGCAAACACTACCCATCAGTTAGCTGTGCTAACAAAACTGGCATTTCCCCAGAAAAATAACACTCCATCAAAGAGACAGACTCGGCCCCCACTGAGGCACAGGACTTTGAACTTCATTTCCAAGCAGGGTGTTATGTCAGTGCAGACAGGAATTCTAGATATTATTATATTGATTATGTAGATTATATACAATGGTGAAATCTACAATCTATGCTCATCATATTAATACATTTCACTCTCAAAGATGGGGATAGTCAAGTTATTTGTGCTCGAATGGTTAAATGAGAAGAATTCTGACAGGTCACAAAAGTCCTGTCCCCCTAGTTAATCATTAGATTCTGCTGTTTCTGGCAGTTCTGTCTTGATTTTAATGGCACTTTGTTGACAATGACACGTGAGTCTGTGAGTACATGGCCATCATCTCTTTTCTATGTATACACAGAAGTAATTAAAACCTAGGGTAAATAGATTGTAATTGTTTCATGCATGCTACTGAAGTTGCTCCCATTCTCTGAGTAAAAAAGAAAGAAAAACAATGCTCCTTGAGAGACATCCATAGCGTATGACATTTAGAACTTTCCAGAGTAGATGATTTAGAGCACTTACATACTGTCATTAACAACAGAGAACCCAGTATAAGCGTGTCTGTCAGTATCATTCTCCTTAGCATCGAATAGATGCGAAACTCCAACAACAAACAGTGGTCTAGCTGCGAGCTAATACTGTGAATGAGGGCTCCATTCATGCTTCCGCTGACTCTCTTCTTCCCCTTCCCCTCACTTCCCTTTCCTTCTATACCTTCCTGTCTTTTCCACAGCCGGTGGCCTTTGATTAAAAGCATGAGAAAGAGAGAGAGAGAGAAAGAGTGGCAAGCAAGAAAGGGCTAAAACACGGGGGAGATGGTGGAGTAAAAGAACATAAAAGCTCAGAATTTGGAATTCTGACACAGCCCAACACACACACACACACACACCCATGTGTGTGGCATCCTTTGTGATACGTAGATGTTTGTCACACCTCATCAAGCCTCCACAAGAGGGCACAGGCCTAGGGCAGTCCCCCCCAACCGCCCAACATGACCCACTTTACATCTGTTCTTTGATGACAGGGGTGCTTTGCACCTGGGGTGTCTGAAGACGAGGAACAGGTTTGCGTGTGTGTATGATAGTGTGAGTGCGCGCATGCGTGCTTGTAGGCACGCATGATGGTAACAGAATCTATTTCTGAATCATCCTGGAAAGCACAAAGGCTTTCTGATGGACATTTGTTGTTTTTGTTGGTGGTGTCAAGCTTCTCAAAATGACTTGAAAGCCGATGATGGATTCAGCATTGCGGTTGATGATGGATTCAGCATTGCGGTTGCTTCAAAGACTTAGTAATGCAACTATATGGACACTCTGCTGTCATGATACAAAACCATAAAAGTTCAGGCATCCCAAGCCTGACCCATAAATAGGTAGGAATACGTTCCTACTTTATGTGCCTAACTACTGTGAGAAAACAGAAGGGGTCAGAAGGGGCAAGGTTACAACATTCTTCTGCTTGGGCCTCTTGTGCTATGCTGTGACCACACGCCTTACGTCTCTTTCATCTCCAAAGGGGTTTTGTAGTCCATCAAAACCATTGACTGGACATCAGCATAACCTCTGTGTTTAGGAAGGACCACCTGCCAAACATTTACTTAAGCACTGATACTATGTTGCTTGCTTGTGCTGGTATGTGGTTTCTAAATATATTACACAAATGTGATAGACATAAAGATTACCATGAATTACTAACATGTTTATGAAGGAAGAAAGGAGTCTGGCAATGGAGAATTTTTTATTTTGGAAGTTGAAAGCCTCGAAAAGCCATATAAGAATGTTCTTATATAAGAATATAAGAACATTCCTCCATCCTTTTCTTCTAGGCCTCACATACAGTGGTATTGTTGCAGGATGGAGATGTGACGCGAATGGCCTAATCTTCCTATCGAGCCTCTCACAAAAACATCACTCACACTGCCAAACCTGTAAATGTGTAACAAAGTAGTGTGCAAAGTGCAGTGCGATAACTTCAAATTGCACAGCATGGTGTGACCCAGCAGGACTCGTGTCAACTGCAGAGGAGGTTTTCTGTTGCATAACATCGATAATGAAAGAGCAGCTCGGTATCTGTTTGATCTGGATCCACATAGCCTACAGGAGTCTAAACAAAAGTCTCTCCTCGTCTCCTTCTCACAGTCTGATCTTATCGCCATCGGTAAACCAGCGCAGCCTTGGGTTGCCATGGCGACATATGAAAGCTGTCATCACTCAGAAATACTATCAGGATCTCGAGAGTGACCTCAGCTTAGGTGTTTGTGCAGGTATGCATCAAACAGGGGAGGCGCAGCAGATATCTAACTGACTGACGGTGAAGATCCACTGGCCATGTCAAGTAGAACACGCTTCACGATTTCAGTTCATTTTCAATGAAGCGCAGCAAATCGTCACGCAAAGCATCTTGGGAAGGTGGCATGATGGCTTGGAGTACCTCCGTCGTGTCAAAAGTTGGGCTCTGCTCAACTGTATGCAAATTAATTCATCAACCAATTGATTAATGCATTAACCAATGAAAGCAAAGCATCGTGCTTGTCCGGCAGAAATGAACCAGTCAGGAGCAGCGAGAAGCAGCTAACTGAAATTTGAAAAGACCGTAAGGATCAAATGTCCTTTTTACCTTTTTTCATCATTGAAAGAGCTCATGGCCTAACATATTTTCTATATATTGCTCAGTATTGTTAACAGTAGGGATTTATGTCCTCGGATGAAGTTGATTGATTTGGTGAATAACTCAGTCTGCCCCACTATGTGTACTTGGCACAGTACACAGTAACAGCGTTTCCATTAAAAGTAAATCGTGTTCATGATGTTCTTTAATGTGAGCACATTATTTCAATTGTGGCCACATTATTCTAATTCATCCTCACATTGAATAACATTGTACTCACGATCGTGGCCACGCTTTAGTAAATCATGCTCACAATGTTATATAGTGTGAGCTCAAAATGCTTAAAATAAATTCACTTGAGCTTTCCAGGGCTCCGTACCCTATAGTCAGCATTTTTTTTTCAACTAACAACATTCTCACCAATACTAGAATAGGAATAGGAACCAGCATGTTAATTTGTGAAGAGTCATATTGACTGACAAGGTAATAAGTGTGATTTTGGTCTCATACAGTTTCGGTTTTGTTTGACATAATGAGCCATTTGACCATGAAAGTGACTTTGAAGGTAAATTAACCTAAAACCAGTATGAAGTGTTGCCTGCTGTGGATTTAAGACAACACTGACATCCTTCCTGTCTGATATCCCCAAACAGTCTGAGCCTGTTGACTGACCTAAGACCTGGCGGTGTACATTAAGTTTGTTTATTTCATGTCATGCCATTTCAGGCTTTAACGCCATAGCTGGCCATAATGGAAGAGGCTCCAACCGGCTCTAGACCAGGCATGCCTCACAAGTTAGCTGTCTGACCCAGAGGTCGACAAATGTTTTCCAAGAGTTCCTATAAATACCATAAGTTCATATAGCGGAAACCTTCTCTTGAGCACTGGTGCTGACTGATGGATGTAGGCTGTCAGTGTGATGACAGGGTGGGGGAAACAAACTGATGAGTTCAGGATTTGAGGGCATTAAAGTGCATGTTTTTTTTACCAAGACTCTTTAGGGTCCTTATTATTCTTGCTTGTGTTTGCAGAACTCAACTCATCCTGCATTTCCATATTTATTTTAGACTACATGAACAGAATTCACCATTACTTTACCCATACATGACTGTAATGCTATGCTTCATAAATGATAAGATATGATATTTTCATTCAGCCAATGAGTTATGGGTGTTATGTCCTATCTGTTGAGTAGTAATTAATAAGAATGAAGCTAAATGCATGCTTGGCTTATGATTAGAAGATTTTCTATTTTATTTCATCCTGTCAATGACAGATTCTATCCCCTGTTCTACAGTTGAACAGGTAGTTTCCACTCTGATGTGTAAAAGTATTAGAGAATTTATCTGAGTGTTTTTGCCAAAGGAGAAGAGAGGAAGGGCAGAGAGGAGAGAAGGTGAAATGGGGTGATGAAATAAAAGCCATGTTTTGGGGAGAGTGGAAGAAGTGAGAGCCCTCCTTCTCCTGCCCTGTCTTTGTGGCGGTGGGCTCCGCCTGCGTTGCCATGGAAAGGGTTCACTCGAGGTGCTCTGAGCAAGAGCTTGTTTCGGAGTGCGCGAGGGGGCGGTTACAGCAGAGAGGGAGGGAGCTGGAGAGAGGGCGGCGCTGACCTACATTCAGCCCTCAGCCTCCAGCACCCCGGAATGGGCCAGCCAACTCCAGCTCTGCTCCACATACACACACGTACACACAGATACACAGACACACAGAGGCTCAGCCAACATACTGACACACACTCTCACAGGCTGAGATAACCAGGCAAGCCAGGGTAAGAGAGCCCATAAATAAACTCTTTCCGTCCAGACCCACCAACCCAGACCCATCTTTCAGGGACGCATGTGATTTTTTTTTTTTTTTTTTAATGCACCAGGATTATATGATTAGTTGTTTATTAATCTCTCTCTCTCTCTGTCTCTCTGTCTGTCTGTCTTTCTCCACCCCTGCTGTGTCTTATTGTCTGAGCCAGTAGCATCCAATCTGTAAATACACACTTGCTTTAGTCTAAGCAGCCTCCATTAAGGGCAAGACAGCACCTGTTGCTGTGTTGAAAGGGCAGCAATGTTGGAAAAGTTCCAAAGTCAATACCAATGGAGGTCAGTCAACTGCTGTTTAGTGTGTGTGTGTGTGTGTGTGTGTGTGTGTGAGAGAGAGAGAGAGAGAGTGTGTGTGTGAGAGAGTTTCCGTGTTAGGTCTGTTATTAGGTCATAAAGGGGCACCCTTACCCACAATGATGGGGGAATGTGAGCACAACAAGCCCCAACTGATTTTCATCTTCCTCTCTCCTCCTTGCTGCACTCTCTCTCTCTCTTTCTCTTTTTCTTTCCCTCCTGCTTTCCTCATATGGTATGAGTGACCTAATTCCTCTGCCACGAATGAGGAAATGAAAACAAAAACAGGCCCCTGACTGTGAACAGAGCTTCCTCACCCTGCTCAGCTAAACTCAACTCAACTCAGCTCAGCTGTGGGAGAATGTGTTGGTGGGCACATGGCCAGCCAGACTCTGCTCGGAGCCATTCTCCATCGCATCGCAAAACTCGCTCCGTCGTTGCGCCTCGGCAGTGGAAACCAAAACAAATCCTTCCCCCAACTGTGTGGCAAAACATACACACATACACACGCACATGCTGTGTGTTACTCAACACAAAGTAGCATGTTGTGTAATCCCCACCAGTGTTGTTCTTCACCCACAGCAGTCCTGTACCTCTTTATTCGACCTGGTGAAATATACTAGGACACCAGTAACTTTAGTTTTGGGGGATTTTATTATCCTCTCTATGCAAATAGTTGTAAAGATTCCGATCAGAGTTCAGGTTATGTGGTTGCCCTGCAACATTATTCAAAAAGTTGCCCTGCATTCCATCACCATGAGATCATCTTGATCATCATGAGTCAGACAGGAGTAACTATCTGACACAGATGGCCTATAAATTATGACCAAGACCAAGCTTTATTGTCAATATGAGCTGTTAAATGTGCCAGTGAAATCTTAATGTAATCTTAAAGGCAGATGCTATTTGCACCCATGTGTACATAACCAACAATGCTGTTTGCACCTGGTGGGCATAGTTAGTGGCTATTTACACCCAGGTGTATATAGCATGGAATAGCAGACAAGCATCCAGGTGTCTGTAGCAAACAATGCTATTTACACCGACGAATACTTATGTGTATGGAAACAGCATCAAAGTCTTGACCTGCTTTCCGAAGAGTAAAGTGGGGATGCTTCCTCATGAGGCCAAGCTGAGACTGCGACTGAGCAGGCATCACAGTGACATGCGGTTGTATCCTAAAGCAGTTTTTATGCCCAAGGTACAGTATACTTACACAGGAACTGCAAAGTATTCCTCTTTGAATATGAGGCTCTGAAAGATAAGTATACCTTTCTTACTAAGTCCTGCTCCTCTACAAATCCTTTACATTATCCCAGTAACCTTCTGATCTCCTCACTGTTCCCTGTGGTCCTCTGATTAAGACTATTTGCCCTCTGTGGAGCACGCCACCCCTCCACATCTGTTATCACCCTTTTTTGGGCCTGTGCATAACACACCTAAAACCACATCTTTTCAACAAGGCCTTTGATCTCTAAACTCCTTTGTTGATCTCAGTCAAAGCTTGGATATCTTGAAACCACAACATGAAACCACTTGATTGTTGTTGTAACTATTGAGGGGGGGCAGGGGCATATGCTAGGTCATTTGAAATCAGTTTTGACCTAGTTAAAGGGCAAGTTTTTTTTTTTACACTTAAAGCCTTGTTTTCTGATTGTTTATGATGAAACATAAAAGGTTAAGACTGAAATTTTTATGAATGCCTCTGTTCTGAGAATTTTCGGTTGTTGTTGTAGAACAGAAAACAAGGCTTTAGGTATAAAAAAACAAACTTGTCCTTTAACACATGGGCCATAATAGACCTCAAGTGAGACATTACTGTATAAATAGCCTTGACTGTGACCCTTAGGCTACTTCTACTCTTGAAGAGCATGTGGTTCGGGCCAACAGAAATAGATGTGTTGTGCAGTCTTGGGCTCTGATAGTTCATATCTCACTACCTCTTTTCTGTTTGACTGATTACAGGTTATGATATGATGCAAAGAAGTCTGGTGCCTTCAAAGTGCAGTCTATAACTCCTCTCCAATACTAGATTGCCAAATCTAGCAACAATCATGGAAAGGAGAGGTGGGATTTGATTACTTATTGAGCTTAAATGACAGCATCCTTCCACCAAAATATCAGAGCTACAGTCTATCTTTAAGCAGTACTGCAGGGGTCTTTATAGTACTGCTGCTGTCTGGCCTGTGTGAGGTTTAATATACTAGTGGGCTGTGTGCAGTAGCTTGTATGCATGTATGCAGGCCCAAGTCAAGGCAGTGGTGCGGCAGCAGCAGGGTGAGGGGGTCAGGCCGCACTGGAAAGAATCCCCCTCACCCTATAACAGGAAGGAAGCTGAGGAGGAAGAGATACAAGCGAGTTCTTTGTTTTCTTTTTATCCAGCAGGCTATTTTTTTCCTCTCTGCGTTTACCCCACCCATTACATTCTCTCTCTCTCTCTCTCTCTCTCTCTCTCTCTCTCTCCAGGCTGCACCCACGCAATTTTTCTTTCTTTTTTTCTCTCTCTCGCTCTCTCCCTACCTCCATCTAATGTTGTTTTTGCTCCTCCCTCTCTTATCTTTACTCCTCACCCATTTGCCATGCCTTTACTCTTGACCTACTTAGCAAAAACTTGTTGTTGCGTAACGGGCTGATGCATTTTTTTACATCTGGCATCCACCCTAGAGTCATAACTGTGAGTCTGTCACTGTGGTTTTACAGAAGAAATGACGGACAAAGTCACCAGCCTTTCTCAAGAGCTAATGATGATGTTAGCCATCTGTATTATGTAATTTGACTTCCTTTTCCCTTATTGAAACACATGAGTTTCATGAGGAGAAAAGGCTTTTTCTTGAGGTCATTTCTAGGATGAATCCGTGAATGAGGAAAAAAAATATACCCATCCAAAAATACTGGATAATTTCAAACGAAGTTAAAAGATATCCACAAATGTAGATGTAAATTTCAATGGTAAGGAACTGCAGGTGTAATGATGTTGACTGCTTTCATGTTGTTGTTATTGTTTTGTTTTTACTAATGATGGGAAAGGAGATAGCAATACACAGTTAAATAGTCTAAAATTTTAACACCACATGTTAAAGCATGATTATTTGCTGGGCTTTTAACTGATGGGATCTTAGTCAGTGGAGGATGATCTTTCCTGTTTGTGAGCTTTGTGGGGGAAGCTGACCCTTGAGGCCAGGCAGCTTGTTTTGGTTCAGTCTGCCAGCCATGGTCTGTTGTGCAATCACAGCAGCGTATGAGAGAATGTGTTGACTGCTGGAAACGCCTTTTCCCCTCTTGTCAGACCCCTCTTCACAGGGTGGGGAACCCTGTGGTTCCTCACTACAGTTAAGCCTCTGGTTGTTTGGTTGTTTGGTTGTGTGTGTGCGCGTGTTTGTGTGTAGGCTAGTGTCTTTGATAGTCCTTTATTAGTTTATTAGTAGGTTGGGCTCCATGCTGCTGATAATATTAGCACAGAGGTCATTTAGCTTATTTTTCTCTCATAGTTTTCTCCAGGGTTTTTCCAACACTGAGTTTGAG
Source organism: Tenualosa thibaudeaui (assembly GCA_027481765.1). Taxonomy (NCBI): domain Eukaryota; kingdom Metazoa; phylum Chordata; class Actinopteri; order Clupeiformes; family Clupeidae; genus Tenualosa; species Tenualosa thibaudeaui. Next base: position 4,074,297 of record JAIFZK010000024.1, read on the forward strand.
TAAATTGTTGCTGAAAACATTTACGCCTATCCCCACTCCCCCACCCCCTTACACACACACACACACATCCTGAGCTCAACATCATGGATAATTATTAAACTGGAGATGGGAGAGGGTTTCATTTTTGGGTCACTGATTGTCAGAAACTGGGTCATGTCAACAACGTTGGGAAGAGGTTTTGGGAAGAGCAACTTTTACTGCCATGTGTATGTGTTTGCATTTCTGTGTATGTGTGTGTGTGTGTTGGTGTGTATGTGTGTGTGTGTGTGTGTTTACACATGAACATGTGTGTGTTTGCATGCCTCCTACAACAGCAGCTGGCTTTCAGGAGAAAAAATAACAGTGGCACCACAAACAACCTCCATGTTATTTGCGCTCACACAAGGAAATGAGGACATCTGTGCCCTCTGAAGGCCTGTGACATCATACTTACCCTTTTGTTATAAACACTGAACCAAACAATTACTACTGATTAGAGCCACAGATGTGACTCCCAAAGGTGGTGGTACAGACGGGAGAGTGGAACACCGTTGTAACCCCACCTGCTGCAGCTCAGTATGGAGAAAAAGCAGTTGACATGAGCCATGCATGATGCATGAGGCTGACAAGGGCTTGATGTGTGTTCACTTATGCACAGAGTTGGTAACTTCATACACACAGTATCTCTCTTTACCCCTCTCATGTCCTCCTGGACTCATTGCAACTTGTTTTGTCCTGTTCCATTGTCCTCCATCTTCCTGCTTTTTTTTAAAACGTATTCCCGCTCTCCTTCTCTCCGTCTGTGTTATCTAACTTCTCCTCCTCTGCCTCCTCCTTTCAAGGGTTTGGCCTACTAACCTTTCCCCCAAGGCTATGGGGAGGGAGCCAGGTAGCTCATGTGTCTTGTGCCCTTCTTTGGGCCAAGAGGTTTTCATGGCCATGTTATGACACATCTTGGCTAGTGCTGCCATCACATTCTCTCCTGCCCCCCAACCCCTCGTATACACACACACACACACACACACACACACTGTACACACACACACACACACTTCTCCCTCTCTTGCTCTCTCTCTCTTTCTCTCCTTCTCACTCTCTCTTTTTTCCTTTTCTACAACTATTCTCTATCCCATGTTACCTCTCTCACCCCTTCCTCTCCTGTCCTCCCCTCTCTCTCTTGCTTCCCCTCTTTTCCTCTCCTCTCCATTCTACATTGACCTACTTTCTCTGCCTTGTTCTGTTTATGCAAGCTCCTGAGCGCACCCATTGAGTTGTGGAGTGTGTGTTTGTGTTTGTGTGTGTGTGTGTGTGTTGGGGGGTGTGGCACAACAGTAGAGACAGGCTGCCCTGGTCTTCTCAGAAAAATGTCACCTTGCTGATGTCTGTTTGGCTGTGCTGGTATAGCTGTAGTTACTACCAGAAGCAAAATTACTGAGAAAGAGCAAGTGCGCATATGTGTGTTTTGGGTGAATTTGTCCATGTGTGTGTGTGTGTGTGTGTGTGTGTGTGTGTGTGTGTGTGTGTGTGTGTATGTGTGTATGTGTGTATGTGTGTATGTGCTACACACGCGTAAATATGTGTGAGGGCTGTTGTACGTCAGCCTTGAAGGGCTGCTTTGTTTGCAGGTTTAGCTCAGGTTGCTGCACAAAGAATAATGACCTACAGCTAACTCAACCCCACCCCCTCCTAACCGTCCTCTTTCGGCTTGTTGTTAACAAAAGCCCACTAAAAATGCAGGAGAGCACCAAGGCCGAGGATGAGAGCATTGCAGGCCTAACATAACCTCTTCCGCCATCAGTTTCTGTTGTTGTTGTTTCAAATTTCTTATTTTCTTGTAAAGTAAACCCTCACAGTATGCTGGCTTGTATTTTAATCATTCAAAAAGAAGTCCATTACGGAAGAGGATGAATTAGAAATGTGAGTCAATAGTTGAATAAGTATGTTATCCATGTAGACTGATAGAATTAAGCGCATTCACTTTGGCTCAAGTAACCTCAGACGCATGTGCAAAGAACAAAGCACTAAAATGTGATTTCGTAAGCAAGCTCTCTGGGCCAAGCAGCAGTAATGTTACACTGCTGGTTTGGTGAGTGTGTGCGCACACAGAGAACACTGTCCAGGTCATTGTGGCTTCCCTGAGGGCCATCCAGCTCCTACTGCCTCCCAGCGTGACATTGAGACGCAGGCAGGCAGGCAGGCTGCAGAAGTGTGTCAGGGCCAGGGAGAGGAAGGCCCTGTGCCAGTCCTCACTTGGCAGAATAGTGACAGTGAACTGAAACTGCAACCTCAGCAAGACCATAAAGACTAACACTACATGCATCTGTGTGCTGCTTGTATTTTCAGTCACTTGTCAATTACCTGATATGAATATGATGTTAAGACACGCCCCCATCCTCCCGCCAATAAAAAAAAAAAAACAGAATCATATCTGGCTCAGCAGTCAGACAAATTGACAAATGCAATTTATGTTATGGTGTAATGGGTTTTAGTGCAAAGGTGTTAAGTGTAGTGGGCCGTTTTGGTGTAGTGGTTAAGGAACCTATGGTATGTATGCGTATGTTTTGTTATAGTAAAAGAATATTGAACTCCTAACAGTTTATGCAACTGTTAAAAGATGAAGAGAAGTACTAGTGACATTGGTACTATTTATGTCCCTAATATGTGTGTAATACTGTATGTTTAGTCCAAAGAAAAACGTGAATATGTGAGTTTGAGCGAGTGGTTGCACTCACTTGCATACTTGGCTTTGTGAGTTTAATCTCTGTGCCTAAGCTGGCACACCTGAGGTTGCCCCAGACGGCGCTCGGCTGCAAAGTAGGGCAGTGTTACATCAGAGCAATGAGACACCCTCTCTCTTGCACTCTTTGTGGATGTGTGTCAGTGAGCCTCTCACCCCTCTGTCTGTCTTTGCCTCTGTGTCCTGTGGGTGAATGTGTGTCAGTGGGCCTCAGACATGCCATAGCTACCTTTGCCACACCACAGCTTGACCCAACACACTTGTGCACATTAGTCAGCAGCAGAGAGAGCTCATGTCGCTTTTTCAAACCACCACTGAGGCAGGATAAGGTATGTTAAAAAAAAAACACAGATGTTTTTGTTTGTAAGAACAAGCATGGCGGATTAGGCCTTTGTCCTGCTGCTTCCTCTACACAGGGGGCCAAGAAACAGCCTCTAGAAAAGCCGTGACCTGGCCTGTCTATGTGCATGTACTCAATAAGCTAAAAGGACGGTGCATGGCACAGTCAGACAAATATGGTGGGGTTTTTTTGTTTGTTTGTTTTTTTAGTGAGAACTCTTATCTACCATTTTTCTTTCTTTACTCTTTCATTTTCTTCTCTACTTTAGAGTGGTTTAGAGTCCACTTTGAGTGTAAACCTTTCAAGTGTCAAACAGATTATTCTAGTATGGGTGGACTAGTAACATGCATAAGAATCTTTAGCAATGATATTACATTAATATATAAATAGAATGCTACCAAACCAACATCACATGTAAGTCAACAATGTATTGTCTAATTCTGTTCACACATATTGGTTCTGAGAACTGACTGCTGTTATCTGTGCTTCAGGAAATTTCTAAACAGCTTTGAGGCAAGCAGATTCACATAAAATTATGTTTTCGGAGAGGTTGATTGAAAGAACACATGCCTGCACAGGGTTTGATGCTGGGAAATGTGACATTCTTTTTATTCATTTCAATTTTGCCCATCTGAAATCTCGCAAAACAGAACATTAGTGTTTTTGTTTTGTCCTCACATATACAACATCAAAAAAAAAGCAGGAGCTTGTGCAGTCACTCCCAACATACAACTCCCTTCAGTATTTGCTTTTTTTTTGTCATTTTAATCATTTCTTTTTGTCAAAACCATCAGTGAAAAAAACACCAACATCACTGATCTTAACACACACTGAGAGGTAAAGGCAGGGGAAGAGGGGGTTGGGGGAAGGGGGGTTGATTGGGCTGGGTTGGGTGGGGCGTACTGGGGTGGTGTATATAACATGGTCGAAGGGAAAAGAGACACGGAGGGAAAAACATAGAGGTATAGAGACGAGACAACACCCAGAGCTCATTTAAAAATAATATATAATAATAACAATAGAAAGAAAGCATAAAAGTCCTTATAAAATCATTACAGTGTTGTCCTGGTAGGGGCATGGGGCATTTTACATTTATACATAAGTGCGCAACAAAGCAGATAATGACATCTTAATACATGGGGTGGGGGAAGGCCATATAAGGTGTGTAACACCCTGTGAGTGTCTGACTAAGAGTCAGCATATTTCCAATACAAATGACAGACTAAAAATCACAGTTGATTACAGGCTTCTAGTTGAAAGAGCAGGGCACTTCAATCGTTTATCATGATTAACATGTTACATTAAGATGCAGACTTGCGAGACACTAAGGACCAATCTTGAGTGAGGCAGATGAAACGCCTCAGCGGAGACAGAGGGTCGCATGGGCATTTTATGTGTGGACAATCAAACAGTGTGTGATATACAAAATACGATACAGCAGAGCTAGGAAAGACTCTAATCACACTTACTCTTAACAAAATAAATACTATGCATCTCGATGATTTAATGTCCCCAAATGACTCAAAACGAACAACTAGGCTAAGGTGTACCTTACTTTTATAACACCTGTTTGTGGCTTGCATACAATCAAAAGGAAAATAAATACATAACAGAGGTCAAAACATGACTACATCATGTAAACAAATGAAAAGGGATGCATTTGAGTGTGGCGAGAATTCTGGAACCTTCTGGTAACTCAACTGTGTCCTCACAGAAGGTGTCTGATGGATTTTAGAGCTGTTTCCATAGTATTTAAAGGCCAAACATTCTTTTTGAAAATGAAATGGAAAAATGTTTTCATATAAAACTAATTTATAGACAAATTAAATCTTCAGAGAAAAAGAAAAATAAAAAAATAAAAATGTTTTTCTATTGAAGTGGTATAGAAATACCAGATACCATGATACTATACAACTGATTTGATTATGCCATTAGATATTCCTCAAACCCATTCCTTCACCTCCTTCCTCTCAATACATTTACACCTCTCTTTTTTCTGTAGCATTTTTTGTTTGTTTCTTCAAAATATAAAGTTATTCAATATTAATTACATACTTATAGCACAGAAATATACAAAGTGTGAGGGGTTGATGAAGCATAAAGAAATACAAGGACCTTGAAGAGGTAGGGAAGGAAACAGGGGGATGGAACTTAAAGCACTGCATCTTTGGTCAATGGGAGTTCCTCCCAGAATGTTATGTTTGGTACGTATGGTAAATAGCTGTTGTCTGCATATTTGTGAGAAGGGTATGCATGCATATGTCATACATAATCCATGATAGAGAGGCAGTCTTATGCATACTATTTACAGCTAAGCACACTTACAACATTGCCACTCAGCCTCTCTTGCATACTGTTGTTGTTTTAACTGTGGGATTGAGGCAGCAATAGTACAAATCAAACCATGTGATGTTAGGGTTCCGATCTTCCTCTTGTCCATATTCAAAAGTGCTTGTATTGTTTGAAAACTGGTAATGAGGAGTTCACATAGTCTGTACAGTCTATGATACAGTGCAGCCACAGGCTAAGTCCTGCTTGGGGTATCATTCTCTGGAGTCCACATCTCCTTAGGAGATGGACTTGGAGGAGAGTATATAGGTGAGTGTGGAGGTGTGAAGTAAAGGGATGTAGGGTGGATTTTTGGGAGGTGGGGAACTTAGAGAGATGAGGGATAACATTAAGTGCTAAAAGGTAGCAAGGATCCCCCCCCCCCCATCAGTGTCATACTGCCCTAGTGAGCTCCCTCTCCCTCTCAGTCATGCCTCTTGGTCCGGCTGGTCCGGTTGCTGGACTCCTTCTTGCCACACTCCAACCTCACTCCTGCCACAGAGGAGTCTGAGTCCTGCTTGCAGATGTCCAGCAGTGGCTGCTCACAGCGGCCGCCTGCCTCTGCTTCCTTGCCGGGCTCTGACGGCTGGCCAGTCTGGGGGAGTGCCAGGTAAGGGTGCTGGGGCAGAGGATTGGACAGGATGGGTGGGGTGGTGGGTGACTCCTGACCTGAGGAGCCGCTGCTGCTCATGGCACGGTGCTTGAGCCTCAGTTTGTGGGGCAGCGCTGTGCCCTTGATGTCCTGGTTTGTAGGGGAGGTGCCCAGGGCGAAGGGCACCGGTGACGCTGCTGAGGACAGGTGCTGCTGGTAGCTGCCTGTCTCGGAGCAGCAGGACAGCGGGGACTCGTCGTCGGTGGACGCCTCCTTGTCGGAGCTGCGTGGATCACCATCGCTCGATGATGTGGCCGAAGTCAACTGGCTTGGGTAGAATGCTTCACCCTGGGAGTCCCCCTCATAAGTCAGGATGGGTGGCTCTTCATCCCGAGCTCCCAGGTAGCCCTGGCGGTACCCATGGTGCTCGGCTCGCTCTTCCCGCTTGTGGAGCAGGTCTGGGGCAGGGCCATCTAGCCTCGTGGTCTCCAGCCTCTCATGTAGGTGGGCCCCATACCCATTGGTGTACTCGTAAGGAGGAGAGTCTAACGTCCTCCTCTCCATCTGCTTGGTCACCTCGGCCAGGATCTCCAAGCCTCCCTGGAAGGGGGCTAGGGGAAGTGGCTGCAGCTTCTGCTGGCTGACTTCCGGAGCCTTCTGGCTTTCTACCGGGTAAGACGTGCTACTGGAGCGGAAGAGGATGACACTCCTCTGCGGAGCCGCTCTGCCGTTCGGGGAGCTGATGACTGACTCCTGCTGCTGGTGGTTGGGGTGACGCTGCTGCTGCTGCAGTGGCAGCTGGTGCTGTGGCTGCTGCTGTGGCGGCTGCTGGTGGTGTTGGTAGGAGGCCTCCATTTCATGGTGGCGGCTAGCGCTCAAGCCCCTCTGGAGGCTAAACATCAGCTGCACATTGGCGGTGCCACTGCCACCGCCCACGCCCACGTCCATGTCCATCGCTCCGGCCTCCTGCTTGATGCTGTAGACCATGGGCTCAGGGCTGTCTCTGGAGGAGCCATCTGACATGTCTGACAGGGACCCCCGCGGGGAGTACTTCACACGCTGCATGGGTCCCTCCCCGTGCCCTGACTGCTCAGTCTCCGAGGAGTCAGAGTTCATCATCACCTGGGAACCACTGGAGTAGCCGCTGGTGTAGTAGTGGGAGGATGAAGAGGAGGACGAGGAGGAAGAGCCAGCATTTGTTCCGGCGGCGGTGGCAGCGGCAGCGCTACCTATCTGCTGGCTCTTCTCCACGTACGAGGCGGTGCTGATGAGTCCGAAGCGCAGCTTGAGCTGCAGCAGTTCCGTCTTGAGGCGCACATTCTCCTCGTTGAGTGCAATTACACGGTTCTCCAGCACCATGTCGTTGAGCCGGCGTTTTTCGCGGGAGCGCTTGGCCGCCTCGTTGTTCTTGCGGCGCTTTTCCCAGTATGAGGCATCCTTCTTCTCCTCGGAGATGAACTCTCGCTTACGCCGGCACGACATGTTGGGCTTGGGCTTGGCGGAGCGGCCCTGCCGCATCGTGCTGTCTGACTGCTGTTGCTGCTGCTGCGGGGATGGCAGTGACTCACTGTAGCTGGAGTAGCTCTCCAGGCGGTCCAGGTTCTTGATGTCAACAGGTGAGGCCATGACAGGGGAACTCAGGCTTTCCATTCCAGCTCAGCAAGAGCCAGAACCTTGCAGAGAGACCGGTCAGTAGAAAGGAGTGAAGGGGTTGGTGGTGGCGAATGGACAGAGCTCAAGATCCACTGTTGTCTTTTGTGATGTCTGAGCAAACAATCTAGGTTGCTGGATCTGTGAAAAACTTTGGAGGTGTTTGAGCTTCAGTGGGAAAGAAAATCATTGGTTAACTCAGACTTGATCTTTCAAGTGTCCAAATAGGCAAAGAAAATCAAAAAGAGATAGAAATCTTTGTCAGTGCCCCACATTTATGAGCTCAAGAAACTCCTCCAAGTGGGTTAGTTACCACCTATTCCCCAGGGGGCTGGGATCAGTATTCAGTGTTCAGCCTCTGCACAGGAAAGTGGGTCAGATCCACCTTGAGGGGACAGCTCAACCTCTCCCCCCTGCAGAATTCCTCAAGTCTGAAAAATGTTATGAGCACAGCAGGAAGGCCCAATGCTGACCTTTTTTTCTTTGTTTGTTTTTTTCTCTATTTAGCAAGAATAGGAGCTGTTGGATACCACGCAAAGATGTGCCCAAGTGCCCCAAGCGTGCTGCGGGATGTAGGTCAGTCGGTCTACCTCTGCCTGAGTGTCTCTCGGGGAGAGGTACAGCCTCTCTTTCGCTCTGCTTCCAGCTGCTTCAGAAGATGAAAAGATCCTGGAAAACAAAGAATAAAAATGCAGATCGGTTAATCTCCTGGCGGTCCAGCGTACTTAGCTCAACAACAGAGCAGACTTCTAACAGACACGTTTATTTTTAGCCTCGTTTCAGTGAAGGCTTGCTTCACTCTCAGGCTGGCTGGCTGACCGATCAAGAGATTTTGGGGGCGGGGGGTGGGGGGGGGTGGGTGTTACGTTTTTCTTTGCTGGGTATTAATATCCGTTCTTTATGCACAGCTTTGCCTGCCTTCCTTTCATGCGACAGTTGCCCTTGGCAACTACTGAATGCTGTCTCCATCATGGCAAGCACCGTCTGACCTTCTGCCCTCACTATTGATTAGCTCAGTCTATGACCTTTCACCTCTGGCTCACAGACCAGACACTGAAGTTGGGCCCGATGATGTAATGGATCACAATAGAGTAGGATTGGGTTTACGTTTTTGGAGGGAAGGCATCTGTCGTCTGATTCTGATGCCTAAGTCAAACATTCATTTCATGTGCACTGTGCTTTTATGGGGGTGTTCTGTATTAAAAAAGAAACTGGGCAGTGAACCTTCTTCGGAAATGAGAGTCTGGCAAATGTGAGTACAGTGCAGTCCATTTGTTTTCATATTGTGAAACATCAGCCAGTATTACATCACTGTGACAGAGGGGAGTGGTTGTAAGCCCTGCAGTCTGCTTTTAAAACATTACCATCTGTGGCAATGAGTCTGCTTTTGGCAGAGCAGCCATAACTGCCTGAGATGAAGAAATCTAATCATATCTCACATCATCTCACTTGCTTGTCTTGTTCTTACCTGCTGTAGATAAAGATGACTTGCCAACAACAACCTTAAAAAACAGTTGCTAACATTAAGTGCTAGGATGCACAGTTACCAAACTGTGCCATTTGGCTGAAACAGGAAAAAAAGGTATAGAAAAAATGCTGTGGGGGTTGGAAGGACAGGAATTCCTGATGATGACTCTGACGGAAACAGACAAATAGAGGTCAACCAAAAAGCCAAAGAAGGTCACATGGGAGTCTGGAATGGGAGAATGGGGGATGGAAGGCATGTCTTTATAGGTCAAGTGCTTTGAAAAGTGGGGGGGAGGGGAACACACCCTGCCCTGGGGCCCACCGCTGGCACAGGATTTAGCGAGACAACACACAAGTGGGGTGTGGGATGGGGATGGGGAGGGCTGTCTGTGTAGTTTTGGGAGGGGAGGGCGGCTGAAATACTGCAGGGGGGATCTATAACAGCCAGTGATAATAGAATAAACAGCCCACCTATTTGGTTATAGGCAAAACAGGTGTGTCTGCAATAAGGACCCAGCAGAGTAAGCAGTATGTAGCCTAGTTCATGTGCATGTCCATGTCTACACGTGGCTTTGATTTATGTGTGTGTGTGTGTTTGGAGTGGGGTTCTTATGGCAGGATGTCTGGTGTTCAAAATCAGCCAGTGGTTGTCCCAGTGAATTCCTTCCATGTAGTCACAGATGGGTTATCCATGCTGTGTGACAGATGTGCTGTAGTTAATACTAAACTCCCTAAATTTCCCTGTTTTTTGTTTAATGCTCACTTGAAACTATTAAAGTATTACCACTGGTGATCATAAAACTAAGAGCAAATCCTCCCAGCACTCTTTTTAATGGACACCCTAGATACATGCACTGCTGATCAACTCGGTCTGTGTGTCACGCCTGCTGCCAGAGTGTCACACCAGTCTGTTTTCTGCTTTGCTGAACATGTTTTTCATCTATTTGGCCGGCACATAAACCACAACACCCTCAGTTTCTCTACTCGGCCTGACGAGAGCCATGCAGTTCCATATAAAAAAACTGCAACTCCACTTCTGGTGAATCTCCCTCCATGAATACTGTTTACACTTAACCTTAAGCTAAAGACAAAGAGGCTACATATGCCGCCAGGATCTGCCTATTTACATAACCCAGCATGAGGGTTGGTTGAGATGGTTTATTCGCTGCTGCTGATGGACATGTAATCTCATGACCTGGCAGGCTTTCCTTTCCTTTCCTGTTGCCTATGGCTTACATCCCATCTGCAACCCAGCCGTCTGGGCCAGCCTTACACAACAGAAAAACAATGTTTGACGCCACTGTCACAAGTTTCACTTCAGTTTTTGCAAATGGGGAAATGAGGAAATGCATTTTCAGTGTCTGTCCTCAGCAGTCTTCTAAAAAGAAAAATACTAGCTCAAGCAGCATGCCGTTTCTGTCTTCAATTAGAACTTAGGTGAAAGAGTTATTAGGCCTGATGTTTGAAGGCCAAATGTATCTGGCCTATAGAAAAAGTAGTTCTGTGCAAAGGCTTTGTTAATACAAGTTTGCATTTAAGAGGCTATATGCAGTGGAGAAAGACACAGATCTCTCAGAATGCCCCACTGACCCAGAAACCAGGAGAGCGCACGGCAAACAGTCCACGTGCTGCTCTCACTTGACTGAATATAGGTCAGGGTAGCGACGAGTGAGCTGGCTGTATGAGAGAGAGAAAGGGGGGGAATTGAAGAGATTCTGATCATGGGAGTCAGTCTATTCTAAAAATAGAGAATGGGAGATGAGAAGAAGAAAGAGGACAAAAGAAATGATCGACAAAATGGCACTACTAAAAGCTAGCAAAATAAACTAAACTAAGCTAATCAGGAAGATGAGACCTAGTGAATCATGCTGGGGCTTGAACAGGAAACAAGCGATCCATATGGACAAATATGGCACAGAGCACAGTGGGCTACCAACGTTAGCAGTTCATCAGCAAACTGTGTCACATGAACCTCAGTGACAGGTCTGTCTGCAAAGCACACACCAGGAATCAGCCGAGAGGAAGACTAACCACAGACACCAGAGGGAAGTACCAGCTGACGTCAATGGCCATGCCAGCTCATCTCTCACCACACACAAAAAAAGCATGAATGCTCCTGTCTGCTATGCACAAAGGAGCAACAGATAGAAAAGACTAGGCCAGCTAAAGTTATCAGTAAAATGTGACTCAGAACCCCCCCCCCCAACTTCATTCCAGCTTCTGGAGAATACCCACAGTTACCTTCCTGTGCAGCAAGGTCCTGCAATGCTCCATTTAGTTATTATAATTTGAGTTCTTAACTGGGATGCTCAGGGATGACAGAGCACATGCATTTTATATATATATATATGTGTGTGTAAGTTTGTCTGAAAGAGGCAAGTGCACAGTGTAACTATCAGTAGTCTTGGGTTACCCAGTGGTTGTGGTTTGTGAAAGGGAAAGAATCTGAGATGCATCAACACACTGCAAGGCAACAGGAGTCAGACTTCTTGGGCGAGTCCTGGAAACTCCAGCTAAGCCCAGATGCCTTACTGCACGTGTTGCCTCTGCGGATCTGGGGGGGGGGGGGGTTGGGCTGGGGGGTCAGTTGTCACGGCCCCAGCTGGTGAGGCTCCCATTGCCAGCAGGAAAAGGGCAATATAGCCTCAGCACGTGGAAAGGTGGGGTAGGTGGTGAGGGCCACAGCTCCTCCCGCTGAGAATTCACAACCTTATCTTTTTTTTTTTTTCCAAGAGAGAAGACTAGGAATCTCGGCGGAGGACTGGGGGCAAACTTCTCTTTCTATAAACACACAGTCATATCACTCTCTCTTACAGGGAAAAGAAGGGAGCGAGGGGAAAAAAAGTGACCCAGTCCATGTGTTTTCCTAGTCACATGTGCTCCCTTGGCCTACTAAAGGCTGTAATTGGCCTCTCCCTCACTCACCCACATTCAAACAACAAAGCTCCACCGCCCCCTCCAATCTTTTATCTCACATGTACCAAGAAAACCCTGAGAAAGTGGAGAACCAGACAGAGACCATTCCAGATTTTCAGATGGTTTTCAGGTTTACTGTCTCAAAATCCAGCATGTCAGTGTAAGTGTTGTTAGTAAAGTCTGAGGTTTGTGGATTGTAGTAACATGCAGATTGAAAACATGCTATTTCCCATTTGCCAATAAAATACCCGTACAATGAATATGAAAATACCAGAACAAAGGCTTCAGAGTGTGAGCGACAGCACAGCGCATGGGCTACCTAGTGACGCAAAAGTATTTGACTAATCGCGGCCATGCTATGCGCTAAATACCCTAACTATGTGTAATACATGACATATTTATCTCCGTCCGACAACCCAGTCTGCGTTTTTTCTGTGTATAGCGAACGTTAGAGAATTGCTGGCGGGCTTACACGATGGATTCCTCCGCTCCGTATCCTCTCAGTGACTGTGTGACCTACATTCGGCACTGGCACGGCGAACGTGGGGTAAACGCCAACCTTTTAGCATTCACAATCTACCAGACGCGTTTCAGGCTATGGGTTTCCGCTGATTGCATCACCTCTTTCCCGGTCCTGTTTTAATTATTAAATTTGTATATTATGCAACAAAACGCCCGTAATAAACAAGTATTTAACAACAGGCCTTATTCAAATTGTGTATGATTAGGCAACATTACCGTGGGTGTTAACCCTTCAATGTATGTACATCGTTAAATGGCCCTGGCTTGATTTGAATTGAACTGTTTGCGACTGTGAATTGAACATTGCGCAATGTTGTTTTATCTCACCAATTCGTTGGCTAACGTTATCTTCGCTAAAGTTAATCAAAACGTGCAGCGTGCAGATTTTTATTGGTCTGGCGTAGGTTACCCTACGTGCTCTACGAAACATGTTTGAGACCCTCGTGAAATCAATTTGCATATTGAGGACTTGAAGATTTACTTTGATGAAAGAGTCATGTGTTTTTCACCTTCATGACCAATGATACTTACATTGGAGACCCATCTTTTAGGTGAAAATGAAGGCATCCATTTAGTGGAAATTAGTGGTTATATCCTTCTCCCCCCAGTGTAGTGCATATGATAGGTCAGATTACGCCACCACAAACTGCTTCATCCTCTTGGATACATCTGTCAGGTTACACGGGATCTTAACAGTAGTTACCTATTTGCAGTGTGACCTACATCTGCTGTAAAAATACAGATCTATCTTTGTCAAGTAAATTCATTGCTTGTTTACGCGCTTGTTTAGGCCCACGTGTTCTTTCTGTGTTTTAGATAAATAGTAAGCACAGCGAGCGAGTATATTACGCTTTGTCTATTTGGCTGCAGTTTGACTGGGGAAGGAAAGGGTTAATAAGCTACTCCGCTAACATAAACACACGCGGTAACCTTTACGGAGGACTGCTACACGTGACAGCGAAAAGTGTGTTCACCGTCCTGCGCCCGCGTGTACTCCATAACCTGCTGGAGAAATGTAGGGTATCCACTGCGCTGTGAGCTGTTTACGAGATAAGCTACAAGAACAAATACAAATATGTTTCAACATCTAAAATGATTCAAGCACACACAGAATAAAGTTGGAATTTAAGACGACTGGTTTGTTTAGTCGTAAAATAGCATACTCATTTTTTCAGCCGATTAATTAAAGGTATAGCCCAGTAGCCTCCGTCACCTTTGTTTACAAGATTATTATTGATAATCTATTAAACGTTCAAGAAAAAACAAAACAATGAACTGTATGGCGGTGTAAGTTTTTAGTATAGAATTACATCATACTGAACTGTCATTTGGCTTTCGGAACTACCATTTATGTCATTTAATCTGTGCAATCTGTATAAAACAGCGATTCAAGCCAGCTTTAAAGGAATTACCTGCTACATATATCGTGTCTGATAATAACATTGTAACGCGTCAGCTATAAACCTACATCGGAATCTGGAAATGCATTGTCTTGACATTAAGAAAACCCACTGGCCGCCCGATTCACAGGATACGTTGCAAGACCTTTCTCAAAACAAGCCCAGTGTAGCACAGGTAGCTGAATACAAATATATAGCGTTAAAGAACGCGTTACACCAGGGAGTGGTGATTTGCACAGAAACCACATTACAGCATCACGAATAAATCTGCATTGCCTCCCAATAGTTAGCCTAAAGCCTGTCGATGTAGTGTCAATTGAAATTGCGCGCTAGAATACTACGTGAAGAGGGAAGAGTTACGCTTACACTACCAAGAAAAGCCGATAGTGTATTTTAATAAAAACCCACCTTTTTGATGAAAACAAAAATCCACTGTATCGCTGCAGTGCTTCCGATATGAATTCCTTTCTGTGTCGTGTAGAATTAGAGCAGAATTGCAAAGAGATCAGCGCTATGCACAGAAGTCATGGGTGTCCGAGTGTAGCGTCGAGTAGCGTGTCGCTTATTTTGCAGTGATTCCTCGTGTTATGTTGGTAAGTTGCTCCAATTTCCTCCCTCTCTCGCACTCCGTCTCCAAATGTATGTTAGTAGGTCAGTAGTTGCATAACAGGACGCTTTGGGTGCCTAGTCACGTTTTGTTTCTCTCGCTCTCGCACTGCCTCTCGCTCCCTCCCCTTTCTTTTCCTCAGAATCCCGTTGCAGCAGAGAGAGAGAGAGAGAGAGAGACTCGGCATGGAGCCAGACTAGCTCAGATGTAGGGCGAGATACACATAATAAGGTTACTCGAGAGAAAGAGGGAGGACAGAAAATGGAGTCATTTTTAGAAACAAGCCCTCAGTAGATGATATAAAAAGTAACATCTATCCTCCAAACAGCTGTCATTCTGGACATGTTTCAAATGTCAAGTTCGCTGGCTCTTAATTGGACAAGCCCAAAAACAGATGCTGTGTCAGCCCAATTGGGTTAAGGCTACCTTGTTAACTTCCCCCTAATTTTGCTCAGGTTTGGGAACTGCTCTGTATAGTTGAGAGTTTACCCTGTATTTATTTCTGTGTAACAGTCATTCTATGGAAGTTCTCATTATTGTATAATTGTATAAAGGTATGTATATGTAAAGAAATAGTGGATCAACTCTCTAAACAGCAGACCATAGACAGCCTATGTCTATCTTCCTTAAGTGTGTCCTCATGTCCTAATCCAAGACTGGAGGTTTACAATGGAGGCCAACTGCCAGCTTGAAGCCAAGGCATTTGCCTTGAACTTGGCGCCTCTTTCTTCTCTCTGCACCGCCCACCCCCTCTGCACCCCCACCATCATCTCAAACCCCACAAATGTACCCCAACCCCACCCCTATTCCACCCAGCTGCGTCTGGGAGAGTGTTCCCATGGCAACAGTTTTACTGCCTGCCTAGCAACAGGCTTTATCTTCCGCAAAAATAGGGATGGGCACAGAATGGTGGGTGTGGGCTGTGTGCATGCTGGTGTGTGTTAGTGTCTTTCAGAATGTCTGTGCATGCATGGGTGGTGTGGGTGTGAGTATTTTGTGTTGGGAGACGGAAAGAAGCAAGAGCAAGCTAAGGAAATGGCTTGATTAAAGTATGCAGTCTCAAAGGTTTTGGGGCCCTCTGCCCATCATCAACACCCTCCATCAGTCAGTCATCTCTATTGTTCTTAGCAGTGAGTACTGACTTAGTACTGACTATTGACTGTTGACTTAATTCTTGACTTAATTCATTTTCCAGCACCCAGTCTCATTTAAATGAGGATGTGCGTGTTTTTTGTACTACAAGCAGAGCAGTGAGCTATGTAATTGCGGGTAACCTTTCCATCTAGCGGTGAGCAGATCTCAGAACCACAGTAAGACATGTGCAGGCTGCATTTCGTTTGTGCACGATTTGTTCGTTTGTGTTTCTTAGCATCACCAGAGGCATCCAGTTTTTACTAATCATACATATTCTGCGATTCAATTTGTTTCATCATGCATCTCCACACTATTTACTAGCCTATTTATGCTTCTCCAGACTGTTTATTTATTTAGACAACGTCCTACTCATTTCCCAACATTGCATAATAGTATTAGAAAAATACAGAATATGGTTTGTGTGATGTGAGCAGTATCCACTTTTGGATTTGATCGTGTTCTCAAGGGTTTGTTTTTGATATGTGCACAGAGCACCACATGGCTTAGGATGGTTTAGTTGAGCTAAACTGACTATTTGCTGCCCCCTACTGAGTGACTGCAAACTTGCGGCGACTGCATAGGGTGGCGTTACTGTAATAGTGTCAATGAGGAGGTGAAAAAAAAGAAGGAAGAACATTTTCTGTTGGTTTGAATTTGTATTTTTAATCATGTTAGCCAGTTTGTTGTCCTTGCCACCTGCTTTTCTCCCATGCAACTTGAATTAATTATGTATATTTTAAATTCAATTATTTAAGCTTTTTTAATTAAATCTAATATCCACCCCACCCCAACTAGTCACACTTGTAATCATCTAACTCTTTTCCACCCACAATCCTTTGCATTCTCATAATAATCATTAAGTACTGGCTACAAACTTGTCTAACCAGCTGGCTTTGTTGGCTTCGTCTGACTGACTGTCTGGTTGCCTGTCTCATTTAAGGATTAACTGACCTTAACTGACTGAACAGATAAGATGACTCACTCCTGAGTGACATACATGTGCATGCACACATACACATTCACAAAGGGAATATTGTCATTGGTATAACTTGTTTTAAGTTGTGCTCACAACTAAGCCGTTGTTTGCTGCACAGAGGGCATTCACCATAATTCAAGAAATCTGATTTTGTGATATGATTATCTTTCACCACCATATTAGTGTTTCCTACTGCAGGTCAGCGAGCAGTGATCTCCTAAAGCCAATTATGTGTTAAGCCAGTGTGTGTTAAGCTGATTTAAAAGATATAGTTTTATGTATGGTGTCATCAGTATTGATTGAAAGATAACAGTCAAGGTTCAGGAGTATTTTAATATATATTTATTCACATGTACAAAACTCACTACATAAGCTCACAAGACACAAAACATGACAATGTTCATCATCAAATGTATAGTTTACAGTGTGTGTATGCGTGTGCGCTGTAAACGCAGGTCATTCAACCTTTCCTGACACACACATACACTGACACACAGTGTGTGAAATGATCTTCAGCACCCTGCTACTCTGCCTCCAACACCATTCCTCTTAGCTTCAAAGCTCTGCTTTTTTAATAAAAGGCCCATGAGAATCTCACTTGTCTCTTAAAAACATTGAGTGGCAATTAAAATGTTCAGTTCAAATTGCACCCCTCTTTTGTCTCCAGTATGCCTAGGCACACTGGCAGGTCAAATAGCTCTAATTCAGGTTGCCAGGAGCCAGTTTATTGTTTTGCTTAATATTCAACCTGTTTAATTCATGACTAAAAACAGAGTGGTGCACTCTTTTGAAGTGTTTCTGTTCCAGTTCAAACATTTTTGTGTGAGGCCTGTCACTTTGCTTCTGTGCTAAACATCAAGTACTACAAGGAGCCAGAGTACTTTCACAGTGTTGGAGGTAAGTGATAAAACTTCCATAACTAGCACTGTGCAGCCATTTATATCATATCGACATACAGCACGCAGTACATATACTGAGTCGAGTGAGACTCAAGTTAATGACTAGGGCAGTGAGAAAACAACAGTGTGACACATTATTATTTCACATAAAGAAAGATATACAGTGAGGAGTGTGTTAGGCAGTTGATAATTTTGTGATCTCTCATTTCTTTTCTGGGATTCAGCAGAGGTAGTGTTGTGACAGGTCCAGTCCGTTATTGTCCATATCCTCTCACTCCTTCACTTCACCTGGTCAATGTGTGCTTGTTTTTGGATATGAGGAAGGCCAGGTCAGTTTTTGTGAGGTGATGGGAGATGTTGGCCAAAAGAGTGTTTCAGTTGGGGTGTTTGGGGTGGCGAGTAGTGGCAGGGGTGCATGTTAGTTGGTTTTGGAAACCAGTTGTGCAGAGAAGAGCCTTTTCAGTTGGGCTACCTCTTCAGAGAGAGACGACAGCTGGGACTTGAGCATATGGGTCTCAGATTGGCCCAAAGTGTCACTCAGCCCATGACTACCGCCATCACTGGGGGCTGTGTGCTCGAAAGGCGCCTGCCTGTCCTGAGACCAGAACCCAGTTGCAGTACCTTCCCCTCCCTCGGTGAGTGGCTGCAAGGTACCCCTGGCTGTGACTGTTGGGTGTGTACTGCCACGGTTGTCTCCTGTTGGCATATCAGCACCATTAACGCCCTCTCCTCCGCCAGGTGACTTGAAGCGCAGCTTGTGGGGGAGGCTTTTCATGCCCTCGCTGCTTGCCTCTAGCTTCCCAACAGCAGCTGCCACGGCTTGGGAGAGGTCCCCGGAGAGATGCAGCGCTATGGGGGAGCCTTCAGCACCCGCCGTGTGATGGAGGAGGCCGTGGTGGTGGTGGTGAGTGTCGCAGCCCTGTTCTTCGACGCCTGGCTGAGGGGACAACTTGATCTCTCGTTCCCCAGCAAGCCGCTCTTCAAAGAACACAGGGCTGCCCACGCTGGAGCCACCAGGTGTGGAAAAGCCAGAGTCCTCCGACGACAAGCTGCCCGTGTCACCCACTGCAATGTCACCCCTGCTGGTGATGCCAGTAGTTGTGGCACCCAGGCCTCGAGGCCCAAGCTGCAAGCCCGAAGCCTGAGACAGGTGGGGTGAAGGCAGGTAACAGTGCTGGGCAACGGAGGGTGACTGTGTGGTGAGGGGCAGGATGGGCGCATTAGACGGGTCCTTGACAAGACCAAAGCGGAACTTGAGTGCGAGCAACTCAGCCCTTAGGCGGGCGTTCTCCTCCAGCAGGGCGAGCACACGGCTCTCCAGCACCATGTCATTGACACGACGCTTCTCACGTGAACGCTTGGCTGCCTCGTTGTTCTTCTTACGCTTGTCCCAGTAGCTGTCATCCTTCTTGTCCTGTGGTATGAACTCCCGCTTGCGCCGTGCCGACGCTGCTGCCTGGCTTTCGGTCATTTCTGGCTCCTTGCGTTTGAGCGCAGCAGTTCGCCCCAGCAGGGAACGTGCCAGAAGGCTGCTGGATGTCAGGATGGACACTGCCTCATCTGTAAATGTGCGCGTCCCATTTGGAGAAGCCATTTCTAGCCCGAGGACTCCAGGTGACATTGGGGTATCCAGGAGATGCACACCCAAACTGTTGTGCTCTCTCATTTCTTGAGATTCTTCGGCAAAAACCCCTGGTGCGGGGAAACTCATTGAGGACAGACTGTTGTAACTCAGCAAACCACACTTGCGTTTGACAATTGCTCCACCTAGTGGGGAAACAGCGACAAATACAATGAAAGATTCAGTCGGGCAGTTGCGTAAGATCCATTACAGCATTATGTAATCCTGCCCTTCAAGTTACTGGAGCTCCACATTACGCGAAGTGACCTCATCCAAAATCAAAGGATCAGATCTGGGCCTGTTTTCAAGCTGATCAATTATGCCCTCCATTAATTGTTTTCCAAGAATTACTATTTTTTACCCTAAAGTAGCCTACTTGGTTTATAAAATTATGTTTTTTTATTACTACAGCTAACCTGTAAAACATTTCTAATTGAACGACAGTACTGTACTGAATTTCCTTGTTTTCCTTATATCTCTTTGAAATCACCACTCTTGTTTACTTTCAAAGGATTTGTAAAGGTCAGTAGCCTAATGCCTTAATGCCTCAATGCCTTATCTAAAGTACTACTAGTTCTTTCACACCAGAGAGACCGCACAGTTATATAGAGGTTAATGTAAATATGATCGGGAAAGCAGCGTAGTTTAATAGTAGTAAATAGTAGAAAAGCTTTTATAGCTATTTGTATATTTTTATGCATATTAACTCTAACTCTAACCTATATCCTCTTATAGACTGTACCAAATTCTCAGTAAAAGCGTCATCAAAAGTTCTGTTTCTCATGTAATAAACTCCAAATAGGATCTGATACATGACCTATAGACCACATGATTCAAACGGTTGTACGAAAAAGGTTTCGCTACGTGTTCTCCTCATAAGCCGTCACAGCATTTGACATAGATTCAACGTGTCCTTATTCTCACTTCGCTGAATTTGAGCTCAGTAGACTATTCTTAGGCTACGTGGGATTACGGTGTTCTCGTAACAAACATCCGTCTCTCTAATGACCGCAAACGGCCTCAATGAGCAAAGTTATGCGTTATTCAAAAAAATGTTGGCACGAAACGATAGGCAACACAAAAGCTGTAATACTGTCAAATCACCGAATGGGAATGAAGAAGAATGTACAAACACAAACCTCGTTTTGTCTCGCATCACATTAAGGTAGCTTTTCATAATGATCAAAAGCAGATAGACAGTATAATTAAAAAACAATATGTCACGCATTTACCTTGTATATGCGATTGAACATCCAGTGACTTTACGATTCTCTTGCTCTGCCAAAAGTCTACTTTTAAAAAAAGAGATGCTGAACAACGTACCTAAAGCGACGGATTCTATCACAACATTAAAAGAAATATACACTCCCTACAATATCCAGTGACGACTGGTACATGTTGTTTTCGCTTCGTTCTGATTCGTCCGTGATGCCGCAGCTCCTATTTGTGTCTTTCTATGTGAAGTTCAGGCGAGGACGGTCGCTATCCCTGAGTGAACCGTGTGGCTTCTCGTGGTAATATTCACAAAGACCGCCTCATTTGATTCTGATCCCACCCGTTTGCAGATGGCCCGCCTATTCTGGAATAACGCAGGCATTTTCTAAACTTACTGGATAATATTACTTCAACGCCCCCGGACTGTGTCCTCACGGAGTAGTTAAGATTCATAGCCCTTCGAGTTAGATCTAATTTTGAAAATAACGTACACGCTCTTCTCAAGTAAATGTGTGGAGCCTATAGTCTATCATTACCTTTTTTTCCTTCCTATTCAGTGAATGTTGTCTGAATGCAGATGTGTGCAATATGTTTGATCTGTTTTTGCATTGTGTATTATGTGTATTATGTGTATGCTGCTGGACACCTTAATTTCCTTCGGGATCAATAAAGTAACTCTACTCTACTCTACTCTACTCTACTAGTCCAGTCGCAACAAGGAGTTAGAGATTATAGCCCGTGCAGTCCTTTTCATAGAACCTTTTTCGCATGTTTGCACTACATGGAACTGGGGTAGGCTGACCTCGAGAGCATTTACATTACGTTACATTGCATTATATTGGTGGTCTATCACCAGCAAAATACAAGAAAATTCGCGTCGACACTCTTCCCTACCTTAGGGTAGGGTCTTTTTCTTGGGTTTAGGGACCATGACGTACACATAATTACATTTGATTGGTTAATAAAAATAGTCAGCGGATGCAGAATTAACTTTTATACATAATGGCCCATATATTTCTTTATTTTACGTCAAGAGGATGCACTTAAGCTGAAAACCTATAGGCTATTTTTTATATGATTTTCTAAAAACCTCAGAAGCATAAGTGGAATGCTGCCCATCACATTACCTCCTGAACTAAACAGGCAGCTTTTCACATGATCAATTTTTATGCTGTATATAGTTCCTACTGGCAGTGTGATTGCAAACTGAAAACAGACCTAGGAACCGTGTGGTTCTTGAGGTAGCCTCTCCAGTCACTGTATTCATAGAAATGTTGTGTCTGTAGTGCCTATGCACCTATGGATGAAAGGGTAGGTCTTAAAGGGTAGAAAATAATTATCAACTTTAGAATGTTTTTTGTTATAACCTGCAACTCTGCTGAAGCACAAAAGTGCAATAGAAACCACTGCCAGTAAACTGCTAGGCATCAATCATATCTTAGAAAACTTTCACAGCTCTAGTCTGTCTTTCATGACCAGTTACTTTAATCAACTGAGACTGAGATTGAGATTGCTCTGAGATGGGATCAACAAACAGATGCCCCAAAATGCCCCATTAGTTGTTTCTTGATTTTGTTTTTGGGTGTTAAGCCCGCCTACAGTGTGCCAGGGGTAAAAGTCTGTTTTTTTTATCCAACAAAGAAGAGTTTGGTGGAACGCTGCACGTGTCCCTTGAAACAACTGGTGCTCTTGGAAGAAACAGAAAATGGTCATAGACTGAAACAAAAGTCCAAGCACTCAGTAGGTTAACAAAATTCTTCCAAAAAGCCTTTGCTAAGTGGGTTTGCTGTACAGGATGGGTTTTCCCTGGTAAATACAGATCCAGATGCCTTAGCAAAGCAGATGAATCTTTAGTCAACCTAAAGCATTCACGCCTACTGCCTCTGAAGTGTTACGTTCAGACAATCAGTAGGTTAAACAAATACCTGAAAGGTAATGGAAGGTTTTTAATTAAACTCTGCTCAGCACATCTGAATAAATATCAAGATCTTTTGGCTTTTGGTTGCCGTGTAACACTGGGAACTACGTATGAACTGAGGCTAAGTTGTTGTGATGGGAATGTTGATGTTGGAGCCTGTCATCACTGTCCAAGGTATTTCTTTTATTGAAACTTTTTGTGTGTAACATAAAGTGACAACCTTTTTGCTGAAGACAAAAACCGAAGGCTATATTTTGACACTCAGTAGTCAAACTGGCAAGCTATTTCCATCAAGGATAATTCTCTGTAGGACCATAACGTACAAACTCAAGACTGATGTTGTCCAGCGTGTCTGAGGAGTTTTGGTTTGCAAGTTGGTTATGTGGTTAAACTCTTCAGTCAAATTTGCTTACACTGTAGAAGTATTAATGAAGCAGTTAAGCCTTTTTAAACCTAATTAAAAGTAAAGCTAACTAAAAGTAACACGCCCCAAGGGGGGTAACATGTGGTAACAGTGGGCAATTAATCGTCTTAAAAAACAGGCCTTTTATTTTTCCCTCCACCTGTTGTTGCCATTGCCTGCACGTTGTCTTAAGGTGTAAAAGACATGTGAATCTGATACACTGAAAATGTGGAAAGCTCTCGTTTGCATACTTTGTTTACTGAATTTGCTCCTCTCCGTGTGGTCTGTCCCTCAGATGCTCAGACAGGAACAGGCTCCATCAGGATATTGTGCTAGACTCTCATGTCCCATCATTTTCATGTTGACACATCTCATGGCTTTGAGATGAGGACATCTTTCCAGACAGACCAAGCCATCTGGAGAGCTTTGATGTTATGTGGACCCACACAGTGAGAGCCAGAGCAAACTAGAAATCAGATGCAATCTGGGTTTGTTTGATTTGACATCGCGATGCACAATTGACAAAACATTGAACGTCAGCAAACTTCTGACAGCAATGTCTGCTTTGTGCCTGAACAAATGTGACAGAGATTATTTTATAGACTCTTATGGCACTTTACTGCATGATCCTGTAACTATCTTTATAAACAGCCTTTTAGCAAACACACCATGACATATCTTTTCCCCTGGTGGCAGTTTGAAGCCACAGTAAGAAATGTTTATGTTTAATTTTTCCCCTTAATTTTCTCCTTTTCCATAATGGAAAGTTCATTATTCAACTCATATTATGTTCAAGGTGTTGTGCAGTATTGTGGAAGTTCACCATAGTGGAATTGCCAGATTTCCTTTACACCACTTAAACTACACGCTCAACAGAACAAAAATCTGTTTTTTTAAATCGGTCATGTGGCTACAGCGAAGGTTTTAGTTGTTGGCTACATGGTGTCACTGTTTTTCTATTTTCCATGAAAAGGTGTCTGCAACACAATCATCATATTTGATATACATAGACTGTTAGAAATGCGTTTTTCTTGTGTGATATTGCTTTTAAGCAGAGATTAGAACCATTTGCTGTGGGATTTTCCATAGGGGTTTTCTTATGAATAAAATGAAAATTTTATATGCTTATTTTTCACACCAACTATGTCACATTTTTATTCATCCTCCCTCTCACATCTCCACCCCAGTTGTGTATCTCTGGCTGTTTGGCTCCTCATCCCTTACTCACACAGACCCCCTTCACACAAAAAGGTCACACCAACACCATCAGTCACATATACATACACACACACACAGACACAATACTTCCAGCCATTGCATTTACATTATATACCACTGTATTTTGAGACCTGTCCTTGCATAAAATCATGTATGTCTGTGTGTATGTGTGTGTGTGTGTGTTTTGTAATTAAGTCCTACACTAGTCCTCGTGGACCATAAGTGCATTAAAGTTTTTGACCATGTAATCAACACCACTTGTATTTCTACTAGTGTTTTTAAGAATAGCGAAAATGTAAATACCCCATGTGTCCAGCAACTAAAAATTGCACCTTAAGAAAATGAGCTGTGAGACAGTGCAAGGAGTTAGATAAAGTGCTTGGTACCGTTGGATTCAAGAGAAGTTGTAATTTAAGGTTGTGTATGCACTTGTAAAGCTGATATTTATCATGTCTAATTATTGTCAGTGGCGGAGCTAGAGTTTTGTATATAGGGTGACCAGGGGTTGGCCAAGGCAGGGGATCTGAATGTGACAAAAAATGTCACTTCACGCCTAACACAGCATAAGTGCACGGGTCCCAAAACCACAAATATACACACATGCACGCATGCACACAGACACACACAAAATTGCTCAAAATTGCTCTTAGTTTGGTTTAAGTAGCTTACTTAACACAGGTCTTATGTCTTTTGCTAGTAGAATACTATTGACCATGGTATCCTACTACACAGACTTGAACACATGATAGGCATCAAAGACACTGCATTAGCCTGGTTCAAATCATACCTCTCTGGTCGCTACCAGTTTGTACACGCTCATAATGAGTCATCAACCCATACTAAAGTAAAGTTTGGTGTACCCCAAGGCTCAGTGCTAGGTCCCCTGCTGTTCTCCCTGTACATGTTACCTTTAGGATCTGTTATAAGGAAACATGGTATTATTTTCCACTCCTATGCTGATGATACCCAGCTTTACCTTTCTATGAAGCCTAATGACTATATGCCAATGACTAAACTTGATGCATGTCTCCTAGACATCAAAACCTGGATGACTAATAATTTCCTTTGTTTAAATTCTGATAAAACTGAAGTTATGATGATTGGCCCTAAACAGCTGACCAAAACTCTACCCCATCACCAAAACTTACTCAGTGGCCTGTCACTGTCATGTAATGCAAAAGTGAAAGACCTCGGGGTAATTATTGACCAGAACCTCTCTCTAAATAGTCATGTAAAACACATTTCAAAAACATCTTTTTTCCACCTATGAAATATTGCTAAGGTTAGAAAGTTCCTATCCTTTGAGGATGCTGAAAAATGAATACACGCATTTATTACTTCCAGGCTCGATTATTGCAATGCTCTGTTCTCTGGGTGTAGCAATACTTGCATCAAAAACCTACAACTAATACAAAATGCTGCGGCCCGAACACTGACCAGGACTAAAAAAATATATCTCTCCTATACTTGAACATATCTTGATTTTAAAATACTCCTATACTTGCCCACATTCCCGGACACTACATTTTAAGGCTCCCCCTATTAAAAGTCGAATTGATTTTAAAATACCCCTCCTGTGGAATAGTCCCCCCCCCCCCCCACATTCGACAAGCGGACACTCTCAATACCTTTAAGTCTAGACTTAAAACCTTCCTCTTTACTGTTTCCCATAGTTAGGGATGGTGCATGGCAAATCATCTCTCACCTCTGCTGTTCCCCCCACTTGCGAGGCATGGCAGCCACTGACCATCCCTGCAGTGGTGCTGGGTTGCCATGCATCATACCTTAGTTATGCTGCTATAGCCTAGTGCCGCCACACAACCTTCATGTGTCATGCCGTACAACTCTCTCTCTCTCTCTTTCAGCTCTCTCTCTATTTATATATGTGTGTGTGTGTATATGTGTGTGTGTATGTGTGTGTTTTTATGTGTATATGTATGTGTATATGTATATATATATATATATATGTGTGTATATGTATATATATATATATATGTGTGTGTGTGTGTGTATGTGTGTATGTGTATGTATGTGTGTATATATATATGTATATGTGTGTGTGTGTGTGTATTTGTATATATGTATATTTATGCGCATATAGGTATGCCCAAATTACTGCTTTCTGCTTTTTGCTTCTGATGTGCGAGCCTGGCCTAATTCACTGTTTTCCTCTGTCCACAATTATCTTTGCTGAGTGTCATCCCTGCCTCATTCCGGCGGACTCCTCTCACCCTCCCCTCCTGAGTGGACTACAATCAACACTATGGGAGGCACATGTCACGACCGACTCCCCATCACAGAGGACCTTCCGGGATGCCGACGCTGGTCCCGACTCCCCTTCCTGAGGCTTTGTGATTGACCCCCCCTCACAATGGCGCTGTCAAATGGACCCTTACTGTTACCCCCATGACCCATCTCATTCCTTTGAGTTTGTCACTATGCCTGGCCGCTGCTACATTGTCCAGCCATAATTCCTGATAAACACCTATAGACTGACTACCATGTATTGTAAGAGTGGGATAATACTCTATTATGAACTATTATGAACCTTAGCTAAAACCATAGGCAACTTATAGTCTGTCATGGTTACTACTGATTGTAATTTTTCTCCATGACCCCTGGCAGTTGGGTTAGCCCCTTGAGTCTTGGATCTGCCCAAGGTTTCTTCCTAGATTAACTGAACATAAGGGAGTTTTTCCTTGCCCCTGTTGCTCTTGGGTGCTACTTCTGTGAAGCGCCATGAGACAATACTATTGTAAAAGGCGCTGTATAAATAAAACTGAATTGAATTGAATTGAATTGAATTGAATTGAATTTTGCTTGCACACAATGCAACTATAAAATTCATAATTTATTTACATGCTAAATTATACACATCCTCATTCTGTAGAGGATATTTTTTATTACTTTACAAATATTATGTTGTGCATCTATGCCTATTCATGTTAGACAGCCCTGAAGTAAATACCTTACTTTACTCACAAGGAAACAAGCTCTCTTAACATTTCAAACTGGATTAGTAGCCTAGACTGTAGCCTATAATTTTAAACTATAATTGTGCTCAAAATATATATTTAGCTTTGGATTCAGTAGGATTGTTCACTGGTACAATTTGAAAACTTAGATTATGCACTTTTATGCAATGTGCGTGGTGTGCATGTGTGACAAATACTGTGAAAGCAATCCAAAGGAGAGAAAATTGGTGTTTTAGATGCAGATAGAGATATGCACAATGAATTAAATGTAATTTCAAAGTTAAGTTTCTTGTGAACCATTTATCACAGCAACTAGCTAATGGCATCATGCGGAAGCTCAGATACTCAGGTACTTTTATTTCATATGCAAGATGTGCATGTGTGACGAATAGTGCGAGAACAATTCAACAGAGAGAAAATTAGTATTGTTTAGGAGCATGTCAGGCACAATTTTAGTTTGAACTGGCAGACAGCATTGCTGCCTGAATTGATTTCAACTTGCTAATTAAGCGTGTTTAATACAGATAGCTATACCTTATTATGTTACTTTATGCATCTTCACTCTGATTGTTGCTGTATTTTGCTAATTTATCCATATAAATATTGATGACCACCATATCTTGCAAAGAAATTACTTCAGTAAATAAACCTTAATACTAATGTACTGTTGCACAATTGGGAACCAACATCTTTAATCTGATTAAGTAGTGAGCTACTCCTCAAAACTTAAATCATGATGATACTTTCACTGTAGAACCTCTCAATTTCCTCTCAGTCTGTACATGTACATGCACATCTAAAATCGAGCTATTGGCAGTAACTGAGCTAATGATTTAACTGGAGGAGTCGAGTAATCTGAAGATACATGTATGGGAAGAAAATCGAATTATCAACCAGTCCAAGTCCTTTTGACTCTGTGGTGATATACTCCTGTTCGCGTTTCTACCAGCCTGGTTGTGGCTAATTCTTTTTCTGTCTATGGCTAGTTCAAAGATGTTATGTTCAGCCGCAAACTTCCAATGTACGTTTGAAGGCTATGGTGATATTGCATGGGAATATGAGAGAAGAGAGGTACATCTCTGTAGGTACATTTCATTCATACTTTACTTTTTAGTGTTTTGCATGTGAGTCACAGGCTGTACATGTACACAAGCTAGCGGTTGTTGCCTGCAACTGTTGCTGTTACCAGAGCCCATTAACTAACCTTGCCATGTTTTCATCATTCGAGGGGGTGTGTCAGTCCAATCTTAGCTGCCTGCCTGCCAAGAGACATGTGATTCCAATCGGATAATCTGGGTGTTTTAGCTCGATTATGAGTAGGCCATTTTGGTTCGATTTCAACCAGTCTAAGGCATTTTAAAAGTTTGTTTTAGCTGGACTAAAGAAAAAAATAGATTTGTTTTAGTGTGTGTAATGGTACTAAGTGATTTGACTGCCACAATTTTCCACGCTTCCTTGCTCTCCAGCTGAAAAAGACGCTTCTTACAAAGATGTGCAGTGAACTGTCAATCATCAGTATTAGTGAATGAAATTCAGGGGGGCACCTGGGGTGGCCAATCAGATTCCAGGGGAGTCCAGCACAGTTCTACAAGCGTACAATTATTTGTATGCTTGTTGACATTTTCTTCAAAAAACAACTTTATGTACCAATAACGGCATGATAAATATTAGAAATCTCTACAAATTTCATGTTCCTACCCCTTACAGAGACAAAGCTGTGGGGCTTTTTCCTTAAGGTATTATTTTTAGTTGTTGGTCATTAATGGGTTAACTAGTTCAAGTGCAGCTCACACAGAAAATCTAAATTATTTAAACTTCAAGTATTGGTATAAATGTGCTTAGATCAATTTAGTTTGTAGTACAATGAACTTAATTCATAACACTGTCAGTCAGATATTTCTCCAGTGATAAATGCCCTGTGCTATTTGTGTGTCTCTCAAAACCAGAGCTGTTCCTTGTTGGGGCAGTTGGTTGGCTATAGTTTATAAATGTCTAAATCCTAACATGATGACACCACTGAACTAAAAGCACTAAAGCCAGTGCCTGTACTGTGGGCATGCACTACTGAGATCCATGTGTGCAATGTGTGATTTCATAGGAAGACTATTAGCAAGCTCACCAAAGGATTCATATTGTCTGAGGAGGTCAGAAGGTCAGACTTGTCTAATCATTAAGTAAACTCATTGAACTGCCAAGCTGCTGTGTCATCTTGTCCATAGTGCACCTTGCTTCTGCCCTCTGTATTCTTAGTTCTGCCACCTGCCCCTAAAAAACGAGGCAGATAAGGCGACTCCCTTGCAAATATAGATACTGAATGAGCGTGGCTGCTACTGTTCTGTATGTTGCAGAGAGGCACTTAGCACTTAGCAGAGAGGCATCTTCTAAATTGAGTGTGTTATTCTAAGTTGGAATTTTACATGATTTTGTTTTCTATTTTTTCCCCTTCTTCTTTATTCCACTTGTTGTGGTACCACTTGTTGCTGTGACATGTTAACTTCTGAGGGATAAGCCTGCACATGCCTGCACATGATGTCTGTGGAGCTCTAACCCCACTCAATCTGTGGCAGTAATACATTGACAGCATTATACTGGCTGTCTATGAAATGTGCTTACACAGTCTAGTCTTCTTGGGACTGCACAAATTGTCCAGCTAATACACTAGTCAAAAGATATAGACTGTACCGTGTATAATACCTCATAATAGAATAGAAATTAGCTGTACACTACGCATAAAAAGGTAAACATAATTAAAGCCATCCTTGCTATGCTGTTAATCACCCAGTGAAGTCACAATACACAAGCAAGGGGTCAAGGATAAGTGACTTCCTGCCGCTTTGTCAGCTGTGTTTGAGCTCAAAATGGTCCCTGTGTGGAGAAGTTAGAGGTCAGTGGAGTGGTTAGAGGTCATTGTCCTCACAACTGCCTGCAAATGAATGGATAAAGGTGTCATGGCACAGTTGCTTTAAAGGCAAGGGCAATTGTTGGATAAATCATCATACTTGCATAACACTGGAATCCATTGCTGTCATTTTATGTGTGTAAAAGCATGGACAAGAGCATAGGTTCTCTTGTGATTGATGCTCAAGGTCTTATATGACAGAGAATGTATAAGTGGTGTGTGGGTGGACTGAAATCAACGCAATAATAACTATTCAGCATCCTGTTCTATACTGCTGTAATTTTAACATTAGTGAGTCATATACATACAGCCCTTTACCCTAGACACATACACACACAGACACACACACACATTCGCCGGCGCACACATCTAGGTTTTATGTAGTTGCAAATTTTCATAGTTTGCCATGGACAAAATTCTGATAGTTGGCATAAAAAAGCATAGTGATGCTTGTGAGGACTGAAAGGACGCTGGGACACCACAGCATTCCTCACATTTCTATTTCTGGAATCCAAGATACGTCAGTACGTTGGCATAGCAACCACTGGCAGTTGCTAAGACAGAGGTGAAGAGTTATGAAATACTACTAATAAATAAATAAAAATCAAGAGACCGTCGATAGTGTGGAACATAAATCAGGTTAAAGAAGTTTTTCAAAGATCATTGCAATGTAATGATTTATCCTGTTATGATGGTAATTTCCTCATTTGATTTCTCATGTCTATTTATAAATCACTGGTTTCCAGATGAAGGTCAGTTGTTGTCAGCAGTGGTAACAAGAGCCCCCATATATCCCACTCAATGCGATGTCCTTACCAGGGTGAAACCCTGGATGCAGCTAGAAGGCTATGAGGTCATTATCCCCACCTGACCTTAGTTGCACACTTGTTTTCTTTGAAGCGGCTTTGCGGGGCTGTGGAGTAAAATCTTGGCTTGTTCAAGTCTGTTCAAAGCATCTGTTTGTCAAAGTCTCAGCTCTTAAAATTTCCAAGAACTGGGAGATTTGTTCAGGTTTTTGCATCAGCAGAAGTACATCATAACATTTACTCAGTGTTTCACAATGCATTGGTACACAATCTTTTTCAACAGGGTAGGAGAGCGTTCAGCAAGTGTAATGTTACAGCTGAAACCAGATATTTACATACACTTCAGAAAAACACATTTTTTTCTTTACTGTTGAACATTAAATCGGAGTAAACTATGTCTGTTTTAAGTCAGTAAATATCACCATATTTTTGCATTCATCAAATGTCAGAAGAAAAAGAATTTCTTTGACTTCATTAGTCAAAAATTTACATACACTTCCTTAGTATTTGGTAGAATAGCCTTGAAACTGTTTCACTTGGACCAAAAGTTTTGGGTACCCTTCCACAAGCGTCCACAGTAGTTTACTGGAATTTTGACCCGTTTTGCCTAACAGAACTAGTGTAACTGGGCCACGTATTTAAGCCTTCTTGCATGCACATGCCTTTTCAAAGCTACATACAAATTTTGTGAAGCTTTGTGGTGGCCACTCCAAGACTTTGTCTTTATTGTCCTTAAGCCACTTTGTAACTAATTTGAAAATATGCATTGGGTCATTGTCCATTGGCAAGACCCATCTGCACCCAAGTATTTCACATTTAGAAAGCCGCTCTGAGGCTTGCAAGCTTCCCCGAGTTTCCCCCAAATATACCACAGAACACCATCCCAAACATGAAGTATGGTGATGGCAACATCATGTTTTGGGGCTGCTTTGCTACAAAATTGTCTGGTCCACTTCACAAAATAGATATCATCATGAGAAAATTTGATATATTGAGGGAATATGTATTATTATTATTAATATTATAACCATAATAGTTCCATATATTCATAATAGTTATAAAATGGCTTAAGGACAACAATTTATTTGGAGAGGCCAAGCCCTGATCTCAATTACATAGAAAACAGAAGTACAGAAGTATCAAGAAGAATGGGCCAATATTTCAGCAAGCTATTCTGAGAAGCTTGTGTAAGGATACCCAAAGCCTCTGACCCAAGTAATACCGTTTCAAGGTCATTCTACCATAATAATAATACAATGAAAGTGTATGTACATTTTTGACTAATGAAAGTAATACAAAAACAGTTTGCTCTGATCCCCACCCCCCTCTCTTTTTCTCTCTCTCTCTCTCTCTCACACACACACAATGTTAATGGATCTCCCTATGCTCCAAATTATGTTTTGATTTGTTTTACACAGCATGAAGGTTTTGCTGAGTCCAACAACACAGGGAAAACAAAGCTGTCAATAACTGTCTTGAGCTCAGCATTACATGACTGAAAAGAGAGTAATGTTACTTTCTCTTGTACTGGGCAGAGGGGACATGAGGTGAACCATAAAGAGAGAGAGAGACAGACAGTGAGAGCACTACAAGGGTTATGTAACAGTACCCTCCTCTTGCATAATACATTCATAATCAGTCCCAAGGACAAATATAACTGGCCTAGTTTCCGGCTGTTGCGTACTGGTGATTCAGTGTCCTGAACATTTTGTGCAACACACACCATTTCCTGATGCAGCTGGTCTACTTCTGTGCACCCCCTCTGTAGATAGGGCAGGGGAGATAGGTTGGGGATGTTATGTGTGTTTGTGTGTCTGGGTATTTCTGTGTGTGTGTGTGTGTGTGTGTGTCTATGTGTGTGCATTACCTTCCTGCGTATGTGCACATATTAGTGTGTTTTTTACATGTTTTATTAGCAACAAAGACGGGCAAATGGGAACATACTATATGTCAGAGCGTCCTGCAATCATGTAATGTTTTGCATTATTAACACAGTCCTGCTGCAGGAGAAGCAGCAGAAGGAGAAGCAGGAGAAGCAGCAGAAGCAGCATAGCGGACTGTTAGCAAAGCTTTGCATATGTCTGATAATCCCCTCGTATAAAGCCATGGGAGTTATTTCTTTGTGATCAGACATTCATGATGTTGGTGTATTTCTCATTGCAGCCTCAAGAACAGTTACAATTGGATTTGAACTTGATTCTTGTGGAGGATTTCATTCAAATACCGTATTGGCTGAATATAAGACAGCTTCCTTTTTTCCAGACTCTTTGGGAAAAAATATTGAATATCGTCTTATATTCGGGCTAATACGGTAATGCCTTAACAAAATATTGTCTTACATTCGGGCTAATACAGTAATGCCTTAACATTCTATTTCGCTCCCAAACTACTTCTGCTACATTTATACAGCCCTGTGGCAACAGTCAATCAAACTCTCTTTACACAGTCTGTCAATTACATATCATGTCCAAATCTACAGCAAATAAGTAAGAACCAGATATACATATCAAACATACATTTACATTTTTGTTGCCACTTTCAGACATCTACGCTAATCTCAGATCAGTCAATATGTGTATAGATATGTCCTATATGTCCTGTATGTTATATATTGTAACATATATGTAGGCTATACATGGCCATTTCTGTATGGGACACTCTCTCTCACTCTTCGAAATCCTGTTTAATGAACTTATTTGCAGATTTGATTTTGTTGTGTTCATGTCTAACTTGAGTCTAATTCTGTCTGTCAGCCATATAAGGATGATCTTCACTTGTGCAAGGATTAATTAGCAGACAGCTTTACTTAGAGTGGCAGTCTCTGTAAAAACTTCATTCAATCCAGTAGAGTCTTGCTGAGGCTAAAGCTACGCAATCAAAGCCAAAACAACCTGTAACCCCAGTGATACTGGCCCCTTTAGTATTATTTTAAAAATGTTATTACATTATTAAGTGTAACTAAAGAAATATCTTACAGACATTTTTTATTTACAAATTGATGTAAAAAGAGATAAGATTTCATAGTCTCAAATAATTTCTGGAAGTTTCATAACCACACATTGATCTCAAGAGAATTCCACACAACACAGTGAGGCTCTCTCCAGCATGATGCCTTATTGCATGTGTGCACACTTCCACCACCTCATTTTCAGGGGGTCTGAAAGGCATTCTCTAATACTGAAAATGTTCCCACCTAGTAGGCATGCGTGTGCACGTTTGTGTGTGTGTTTGATTGTATTTGTGTGTTTCCTGTGTTTCAACAACCATACAACATGTGTTGTTCTTGTGCAACATCCTCACACCTATGCACATCCTCCCCCTGCATAGCTCAGCACTCTGTGTAGGCAGAGGGAGGGCAACCAGCGGTTCAAAACAGGAGCCCACTGTTAGAGCTTAACCCAAAGTGACTCCTGGCACCATTCCAACCAGCCAACCAGATGCCACGATACCGCACCAAAGCACAGGGAGCACTCTGATTGGCTGCTAGTAGGCTCTGTCCCAGAATGCTCCCGCCATTCTCCACTGAGATGATCTTACATCATGTCACTCTGCCCACATCTCACTATGACACCACCCTGCCCCCACCCACACCCACAATCTTCATAGCATAAGTTGTATTCACTAACTCCCTCCATCTGCTCTGTGGTCCCCAAGTAAATCAAGTAATTTTTCTTCACTGAATTCTAGGTAAATTTATTGAGCAATTGTTTTTCCCCAGATAGGATTTATTTTTTCTAGTAACAATGTCTTATTTTCGGAGAAATCCTAAACCGCATTGTTTTCAGGGATCTTAAGCACCAGGTCTGGCAGAGTCACTTAACACAAGATGGAACGCTAAGAGACGCTAAGACGCTAAGCCATAGGACCTTGATGTTCTTAACATGAAGTATGTTTAATTACCATAGAAATTGCTGCTTCATATTATGGACTGATATCAGTATCTGTCCCTCACTCGAAGTATTTCATGGAAAAACTCTACCTGAAAGCTATAAGGGGGATCTTTTGCTTTATACTTGTAGAGCTTTTAAGCTGTTTAAATTACCAGGGCAAGAAAGGTCCTTCAAGGTCTTAGCTGATCTTAGCCATTAATCGTTGCAATTGTTATGTCAGCTGTGTTGGTTTCACTGCTAATAACAGCTTATTGAAGCAGACAATGGCGTTTCTGTTGAGTATGAGGGTGGAAGAGAAGGAGCCATGTGAGCAGAGAGGAGTACACTGAGGACAAAGTCTTGCCACAAAGACCACATTTGTTTTGCTTGTGTTTACATAGCTTGGAAAAGTGCCCAACTGGCAAAGTGTTGGTTTGTCAAACTGACGCAGGTGTTTGGTCAGACGTCCTACAGGATTTTATTCGCTTGTCCGCTGTCCCAGCACAGGGTAACACAAGGGAATCCAGGGTAACAAGGGAAACTGTACACTGCATGCATTACAACAGTGGTGACCAAGAGTCATAAACAGCACAAGTTAATTCAAGCACTTTCATTTTAAGTTACTTCAATCTATGTTCATTTTACAATTGCCAATGAAATTGATTACTTTCAGACCACAGTATGCAAATATCTATCAAATGGGATTGGAAGTGGGCTTAAAAGCTTCTCTTACTTGGGAAATTTCTTCAAAAGGTGTGGTATGTAACTTGGTATGTACTAATATTAGCTTTTACTCATTTACAGAGAGATACAGATATACATTACACAGATTTTGTTTAGAATGTGCTGAAAAAAATTGGGACGCCCTAAACAATCAACAAACTTTACACTGACTTGGTTATGCTCTCATGTGGGAGTAAGCATTTGTTACTATTTGTTGGCACTACTAATAATTAACTTATTAATATTACAACATTAGTTCGAAATTATCATTATGATAAACAAATTAGTACATGATGATGATTTAAATCTGTTATTTTACAGTAAAGTCTTCCAGCAGGTTTTAGCCTGTTACTGCTTTTATTGACTTGTCACTTTTAATTATCTTAACTTTATCAACTGGAAAGAAAGTGGCTGACACCAACGGCCAAACCAAGTGAAAGGAAATTCTCTGGAGTGGAGTTTGGAATGTTCCCTTTTTCTTCCGGGGTTAGGAGTGCAAGTGACACATTACATCAGTGCAGCAGATGGGAGAGACGAAGTCAGTAGTAGGAGTGGGAGTAGACGGGTAGACGGGTCATTCAAACCCCCTGGTTGTGGATGAGTCATCCCATCAGAGCAATGCAACGCAAAAGCAGAACTATCTCCTCATACCCCCCGTTGCATTCTTCTTTTCATTGCCCTGATTAGGAAAAAAATTGAGAACATTTCTAAGATTAATCTGAAGAAGTGCGAGTTCTTTCATTGTCTATATCTTTCCACCTATCTAAATGTGCAGTCAAGCTCAGTTCTCTCAGAATTAATTTCTTTTTCCTGAGTGAAACAGTATGAACATGGAGGAAAATATATAGTCAGTGCTACACAAACATATTTTAATAAGAGTGGACATAAATACATTTGAATTTGAAACCGAAAACTGGAAACATTTGGCGAAAACTGTTTGCATGGCTTTCCGTACTTTTAATCACGCTGATGTTCTGAGCTATGAACCATTCACCATGTCTGCTGTCTCTGCTTAAAAATATTTTTCTTTTCTGGAGGCGGACAAGTGGCATAGGGATGGACATGGGGCTTAGTACGAAGCAGAACTGGAAAAACAGCCTTCGGGGATTACAAAAGGCACAGACAGTTGATCATAAGTTAACTTTGGTGAGATCGAGATAAGATGCAGCGGTTCATTTAACTTTCTTCCACATCTCAGATTTCTCATTGCAATTAAATTTTACAAAAGCAAAAGTTTTTCATGGTTGACTATCCACTATGCCGTCATCATTGTGTAATTCTGACGGACGAGGAGAACAAAACACAGTGTTTACGCAGCTCAGTCACTCCATGCTTTAGGCATGGTGCAATTTTAGCACCACAACTGGGTTGCTAAATCAGCTTTAATAAGAGGTGGTAAAATAGGAGAGGCCAGGGAGCCGTGTTTCATCTGTCTGTGATACACACCCCCGGACCACCACTGACGAATGACTCATGTTGGCAAGCAGGAGAGGACAACTCTGAGTGCATGGAATTAAGCTTAACGTGGTTTCGCAAGCATGGAAAGAAAAGCAGTTATGTCAAATGTGCTAAAATGTGCAAGGATTTAGGCTTTCAGGTCTTATTAAAGCTTTTGTCGTGGTATTTTCTATTGACTGGAAATACCTCTTTGCCTTTGCTTTTGTAGGGTAACTATTTTCCACACAAGGAACATTATGTACATATTGTACAATTATAGATCATAAAATATATTTTTATGTGTGTTGTATCCTGTCAGTATTTCACAACAAGTAGCTGTGGCTCATAGTAAATCAGGCTCACTGTTTGCGTCAGTGAGGATTGGTCACACATAAAAGTGTTCTCTTGCTTGTGACTCATAATTCCATAAGAGTTACATAAGACCTTGCCTTTCTCATCAGTGCTCCACATTCATTGTGTCCTTGTTGTGACTTTGAAGGAAGAGAATTGTCTTGAAATTCTACCACCCCCTTCTGGTTGAAAGTGAAGATCGTCACAGTAATAACTAGAGGACATGAATTTCATGTATTTTGCACTTAGAACACCAAGATTTTTTTTTTCCACATGTAGGCCTATGACACAATTTTTTTTAGTGTTGTGACTTTCCGATGCTAAAAAGTTCTAAAGTTCTAAAGAGTGTAATGCTCTTATTAGAGTATAATGCTCTTACAGTAGTACAGTAAAATTAACTTCTAAAAAGCACTGTCTTCAAGTGCTTTTTTTTTGAATATCTGAAATTCCAACACCTAACCTATTAGTAGATCTACCACCTAATGGTACATAATATGACCACTGCATGTGCCGTCTGAAGAAAATGAATGTCAATTCATACAAATTTTTTGAACAGCAAGTTTTATAGGTTTGCCCCTATGAATCATACATACATGTCAACACACATACATACAGTTCACACATGTTCACAGTCTGAATTCCTTCATTCCTGAGTTCCTTCTTTAACATAATGGTTTGTGTAAACAAACACATGTGTCAGTGTCCCCGAAACCATAGACAGAAACTTCAGCCAATTTTTTGTTTCTCAGAAGGTGGTGCTACAGTACACAGGGGTGGTTGAGGGCTCATTGGATCCGTCTCCTTGAGACCTATGTACCAGTAAAGTTTTGTTGGCCAAAGCATCACAGTTCTTGCAGGGGCACCAGCACAGGGGAGGAGCTTTCCCTGGGGTTCTATGTCCAGTGAGTTTGAAGTGAGCCCGTGTTTCGTTGTCCCAAGAATCACTGAAGGTAATTGCTCCAAAAGATTGCAATTTTTGGTGTGTCAATAGATGGACAGGATATTGTAATAGGGACAGACAAGAGGTGAGTGGGAGGGAGAGATGGTTTGGGATGGGGTCAAATTCAAATCTGGGTCCTAAGGGTGCCAGCCCATTTGTGGTGCAGGTACCGTAGCCACCTCTGTAGCCACTGTAGCCAGCACACCCCAACTATTCTTATTATTGTGCGTCTCTTTGGTCAAAGGTATCTTCAAAGAGCCATAAACATAACCAGCTACATCTAAAAATATCTTTGCTTTGATGAGCCCACTTCAGAATGTTTATCTAAGTGATGTCATAATGTGCTGTCACTTTCATTGCTACCATGGAAAAGCCAGTTTCCAAATAGCTCTGTCCCAGCTACAGGGGCCCTCTCCATAGACCACCCTTGTGGTGCTACGACGCAGCCAAGGCCAGTATACAACAATCATAAGGGTGGCTTAGCACAGTGAGTGATTGGCTGAACCAGTGCTTGGATCAAGGTGTAGCAGCCTTCCTGATGCCTCTGCAGACCCTTGTGCACATGGCCCCAATGGTTTTACTGAAGTTCCATCCTAAAGTCTCGACTGAGTTGGTGGACTGGGTGATGGGAAAAATCTCAGCACCTGAATGGCAAGGTGGAGCTGACCTGCTGTGCAAGTTGGTGGCCAATTCAAAGAAGGGAGAAAGCACAGTGGTGGTAAGCGCCGACATTGAACGGCTACTTCTGGAAGCTGATGAAACCATTCTCTTCCGACATAAGCCGTATAGTTCAGCCATCAGACTGAGTGGGGCCATGCGTTCGAACTTAAAAGGGGCTAACCTGGGACCAGAATCTGAAGGCGAGGACAAACAAGGGGAGGAAGATGAGGGGAAGGGAAGCATGGCAGATGGTCTCCATGGAATGATCTCGTCTGCGGAGGCTGTGAGCCTGATATTCAAGGTCCTGAGCCAGCTGAAGGTTGGCAACACAGAGGAGGAGAAATTTCTCCCAAATATCTCCCTATCCCCTGGTGCACTGGTCATGAACTGCATGCTTCAGCACGGTGCCATCACAGCAGTATACCCACTTCATGAGGTGCCGGTTCTCGAACACCTGGAGAGGAAATGGAGGGCCAGTTGGTTTGGCTTTAAACCCTTTTGCCAGAGGGAGATCCTGGAGGATGTCATGGACTACTTTGGAAAGCCTGTGGCTCTCTACTTTGGTTTCATGTGGACACTGGCTAATGCTCTCTTACAGAAGTCTGTGCTATACCTGTTTCTGCATCTCTGTTTCATGCAAGAATGCAATGCGCCACTCCTCTCTTTCACTGGAGTGGTGTGGTCGAGGCTCTTTCTACACACCTGGATGCTGAAAAGCAAAGCTCTGAAGTCTGAATGGGGGTCTGGGGAGCCCCAGAGGCCGGGGTCTCCATCTTCTCTTTGTCAAACCCAAGATAACCTCTCTGCTAACACAGGCTGGAAAAGGGTTCTGCTCTCAGTTCTATTTCTGATGGTCACTGTCCTCATGTCATCCACAGTGACTGCCACTTACCTCCATCTAGATGAGAAATTCAAGAAACATTTCTCTGCAGACATCCACAAATCTTCTTATTCACATCTCTGCCTCTGCCTCCCTGATGTCTTTCTGTCTGTTTCCATGACAGTTTTGGACTGGTTTGCTGTAGAGTTATCTGGACACCTCAACTCTATATCATTTCTTCACAGCAGTTCTTCCCAACAGCAGCACTACAACCAACAGCACCTACTACCTCAGCTTGTAGTATTTTGCCTATTCAATCACTTTGGCGTGCATTTTTATCAAGCACTACAGCTGAGAGAGCTCTCTATCCTGGGCCAGCGGCTCTCAGTGCAATTGGCCACTCATTGCAGTGTCAACCTGCTCCTCAGCCTCCTGCTGCCTTTTGCCAAACAGTGGCGAGTCCGGGGGATAAACTGGGCCAAAGCCGGCATGCATCCAGTACTGCAGCAGATCCAAAGGCAGTGTGACTGGCCATCC
Source organism: Tenualosa thibaudeaui (assembly GCA_027481765.1). NCBI lineage: Eukaryota > Metazoa > Chordata > Actinopteri > Clupeiformes > Clupeidae > Tenualosa > Tenualosa thibaudeaui. The sequence continues at coordinate 4,114,236 of JAIFZK010000024.1, forward strand.
AGCAAGAACAGCCAGACCCTCTGCTACCTCGAGCTCCTTATCTTCTACAGCTACGTCATGCTCTTTTCCAGTGTGAGCCCCCAATGCGTGCTCTGGTGCTGGGCAACCATTTTCCTGAAATCCTGGCTGGACATGTGGCGCCTGGGATGGGCGGTGTGCCGTCCGCTCCCATGCACCGCTCCCTCTGGGGGCATCGCCGTCTGGCAGGAGGTCTTCCTAGTGGTGGAGGCGATGACTGTCCTGGGTAACACCATCCTGCTGCAGTCCTCCAGTGAGGTGGAGGAGTTCCTCAAGGGCCTGAGCTGGTGGGAGCTTGTGGAGGTGGCACTGGGGGTGCAGCTGATTCTGCTGGTGCTTGGGGGCACCGCAGCAAATATGATGTTTGGCTTCCTCCAGGCTGTTAGCTGGCATGCAGAGCAGCCTGGTCACCGCCACCACAGGCACTACAGGATTCATCGACAGCAGCAGCAGCAAAGGCTGCCACCAGAGGCGTATGAATAAAAACACATGTATGGGAGGCTGGGCAAAAAGCTGTACAAAATGTTAAAAAAATTGTTGATTGTGCTGTATGTACATAAGTTGTATGGGTTTAGAGGTTTATTGGATAAGCTACTTCAACCCGGGCCCTGTTTCAAGTTATGTGTAAAGGTTTAGAGGTCTAAAGGCTTAGAGGTTTATTGGATAAGCTACTTCAACCCGGGCCCTGTTTCAAGTTATGTCTAAAGGTTTGCTTTGAACATTGGAAATGGCCAAGAATTGATTAGAAAACTTTCAGCCTTCACAAAGCAATGCAACAGAAGCTTACGGAGCAAGGTTTGTTTTTACCCCCTGCTAGGCTTAAAGGTGCCTTGTAATATGGAGAAGTAAGTGACTAGGGCTGAGCTCAAAAAATCTATTCAGCAATTAATATCAATTCTCGTTCAAAAAATGCGATATGTGATTCATTACTTCGCAGATCAATCTTTTATCTACAGTGTGTCCGGTTGCAACGTCCACATATGTGGACAGTAAATATAATTCCATTTGAGATGAGTAAATCATGATTATTTTTTCCAAATTTTATATGGGAAGTACCAGAAGGTTCATTACAATATTTTAACTGTAGTTATAATGTTGTACTCCAGATATTAAGCGTTTGATTCTGTCATCAATCCAAGATGGCCACCAAAGCTGGCTATATGCAAGATGCCACACATATCTTTGAAAGATGCCTCATATATAATTCCAGAAGGCCAATTTAGGTTACAAAAATATGTCACGGACACATGAACCTAGTCATGAATCTAATTGAATTATGACCTTGTGGATTGGAATTGAATCGATTCAGAAAATCTGCATCGATACCCAGCCCTATTAATGACTGATAATCACATTCCTGTTAACCTTTAAGTGGAAAGGAACTTAGCTGTGTAAAATCTATCATGTTTCTGATGTAGTATAGCATTCAGTCAACTAGTCTACTGGGAGCTGTGTTCAGATTCTGGTTTCCCTTTAAGTAATGAGTAAGTGGTGTCCAGTCTTCCACAACAGACAAAGCATCTATTAAGGCTTTAAATGTATAGAAAATGATAAGTAAAATGTGAGTTTAAATTAGATTTTCACTTACACTTCAACTACAGCAACAATTGGGATAGGTTTGATTCTTGACAATTATGCAATGAACTGACAATTTTCAAACATTTCTTCTCAGTTGTTAAGAGAATTACAGTAAATGCTACTTTAAAGAGCTTTATTTAAGCCTGACAAGCTGTTGGCTAGTGAGCCCAATGATTTCATAATCTCCACTGCTCCAAGCTAACTGGGGGTAATGTAGTTGGCTTTAACCAACCTCATTTGCAAAATCCTATTTCCTCTCCCAACAGGTAGGCTAACTTACAAATAAATCCCGCCAGTGTCTCTTTGTAGCTATAGCAATATTATAGGACCTATCATTGTTATCCATGTTGTTCTGTGTATGTTGTTGTTGTCAGACAAGGGGCCAAAGAAAGAAAAGCAAGCAAGGTAAAAGGAAACGCAAGGATCATGCACTCGTGCACTTTGTAAGAATGCCATGAAAAACAGACCTGAGAACAATTAAAATGCATGGACTGCCAAACAAATGTTATTTTACCTAAAATAGTATATGATATGATACCTGGATGGATGAAATTTCCAGTTTGCCTCTCGGTTAACACAACTGCATAGTCTTAGCCTATATTTGCAATGGAGGCTGCTGTACCTATGGAGGCCTGTAGGCCTATCTAAAAGATAAGGCTGCAGCTAACAAACAGACATAAAAAGAGGCATGAACCAAAGCGATGATGCAGAGTGGCTCAGAGTAGTCAAGGTCAAGTTTGTCCTTATTTATATGTTTATGTGCGTGTGTGTTTGCGCGTCAGTGAGAGAGTGGTGGCAGAGGTTTCATGAATGCAATCATAGTTATTCACAATGTGAATATAATACATATTTACAGCTCTAACACAGTTCTAACATTTTAGTTCTCTGATAAAACAGTATTTTTTGGAAAACCAGGACTTCTGCGCTCTGAATCATAACATCCACAAACATTCTGGTAAAAGATCCCTCATAGCAGAAGCCTTGTTTTATGACAAAACTCGAACTTGAAAAAAAGCTTGAAACTATGAAAACAAGAGATAATATGTAGCAAATGACGCTATCACAATAACACAGACATAAGACTTGTAGGATCATGATGACAGTCTTGTTTCAGATCAGTATTGCACATATACAGTATGTAATCACTGTATAGCTGTACTATAACATTTACACTTGAAGCAGAATTTTTTTTCTCTTCTTTATATTCTTATTACACAGGGAATTTGTTTCAGACTGAGATTGTAATACTCGCGAGATCTGCAGCCAAAAACATTTCCGAGGACTTTGTGAAGTCTCCAAGAACTTCATCTTTGTCTCTGAATAAAGAGCCATCCCATTCACAGCTCCACAGCAGCCCGATCCAGAACTTCTCTTCCGAATCTATCAGTCATCAGGTGAGCTCACTGAGGTGGAAGACGGTATCCTCGGCGGCACAGGGACTGGCGGCCCCAGTGTCAGTCGTCTTCCTCTATGTGTCCGTTCACTGTGCCCATCTGCCAGCGTTGCCACAGCAGAGCTTTCTGACTTGGTGAAATCAGAGGTCTCAGTTCCTGGTGACAGACAAGCAACTAATTTATTTTAAGGCCACTACACATGTGTGTCGGCTTATGGGCTCCAGTGGACCACCACTGTAGGGGAGTTAAGGCAAGGGCATATGCTGTTATACTGTACCTGTGTTTGATCAGACTGTGAAACTTTCTCAGTGGGGGAAGGAGGTGGCCAAACAAGTTCTAGTTTACCTCTTGACTGGAAATCTGCAAAGAATAGTGTATAGGTATAGTTGAAAGTACAGAGAAAATGTATTAAAGATATCAAATAGAACAAAGTATTAACAGATAATACAAGAATATTATAAGTATATTTCAACAATTCTTCTCAGTCATAATTACATTTAATGTGGTGCCAGGATTCAATAAGGTACCAAGTGAATTATACCTTTGACATGAGTAATATTGTTAAAGAATTTAAGAGAAGAAGCCTAATTTGGGCCTAATGTCTACTTGTGAAACACAGCAAATGGTACTTAATACTAGCATAGGTAACATATAGGTAGGAAACAAATATAAATATGCTTATTTCTCTTCCAAAGCAAATAAATATTGATCACTGTATTGCTCTGAGCCCAGTTTCCCAATAACATTCACAATTCTACTACAACTGAGGTGTGGTTTCCTAAGCCTCTCTTCAGAGTCTCCTTTGCTCCAACTATAACTTCACAATACATTAAGAGGCTAAATCCATATTTCTGGCATCGATAGGTGTTATTTATGTAGTTTGAGCATGTGTGAAATTTGGCATGACAGCACAAGTGTTAAAATCAACAAGAAATATAAGTCAAAATGTAAGCTGTTATCAAATTTGACATGTGTAAATAGTATGTTACTCATAGATTCACTTCCTTGTAATACACTAAAAACACAAAAACACAAAATGGAATGCTATAAAATAGTTACGTTATATTATATTATATTATATTATATTATATTATATTATATTATATTATATTATATTATATTATATTATATTATATTATATTATATAGATAAATTATATATAGATATAATATAGTTATGCAGATCTTCATTGGCAGTAAATACATACATCTTTACACCACTTTGACATTTTTAGATAAAATGTGTTTAATCTCAGTATTGTGTTTAGATAAAGCTTAACAATGGTCCAGACCAACCTTAAAAACATACAGCTTGATATACCAACCTAGCAACCTAGCTAGAAACGTTTTGGGAAACACGTTATAACCGTGAGAAAGAAAGCTTTGGGAAACTGGGCCCTGATGTGTCTAAACACATCACTCACACAACACATACAACTGAAAAACCCATGAAAGTTATTATAAGTGGCTAAAATTTAAGAAGTCCTAAAACACCCTGTAGTCACCTTCAGCCATACTCCCTGAGTCTGCCTGGCTGATTGTTGTGCTTGCTGACCCCCGACTGTGCCTCCGTTTCTTCCAGCTTCCGTAGAGCCCTCTCCTGAGCCTTCGGAGCTCTTTCTCCCTCTCCCGGGCATCTCGGATGTCCCTGGCTACGTCAGGCCTCAGTGCCAGCGAAGGCCGCAGCTGAAAGAAGGGATTCTGCCTATGCAGCACAGAGCTTTCATCTTCATCCTCATCCTCCTCTCCCGCCGCCCCCTCTCCCGGCCTCTCCTTCTCCTTGTGGCTGTACAAGGACTCGGAGCTGTGCGAGGGGCGGAGGGACCTCCGGCGGTGCACAAGCGTGACGTCCCCCTCGACAATGATCCTGTCTCGCTCATCCTGGTTTCCCCATCCACTGTCCCGGAGCCAGGGCACACCTATCTCCTGCGCCTGGCTCAGCTGCTCCAGGCTGCGGGCACGCTCCATCACCGAGACAGAGGGCTGGATCCGCTCCTCTGTTATCTGCCTCGTGGAGACAGAAGAGAGGGAGAAAGCCGAGAAGGAGGTGGGAATAATCCTTTTTGGCCGAATAGGAGGGGGTTTTGCTTCAGCTGGTCTGGCCTGCTGGAAGGCCTCAAAGAGCATGCGCCTCTCCTTGAACTTCCGAACGGAGCCCTCGCTGTACTCTCCCATCATCTTCCCCATCCAAGCTGCCTCCTCCTCATTTACGTTAGATGGCATATGCTGTCCCATCTTCTTCCTAACTGAATCTTGTCTTTCTTCCTGGGCTTCAACAGTCCCTTCAGCAGCAAAGGAAGATTGACCCTCCAGGGGATCCCTCAGAGCAGGGATCTGCTCTGTCTCTGACCCTTTGGGACCATCATCAACCTCGCCTTTGGCCTGTGAGCTGCCCTCTTGGCCTGAGCTGAGATGGCGCCTTCGCTGGGCTGGGGTCCCAGGTGCTGGCTGCGGGGTTGCAGCTGTGGATGCAGCAGCACTGGCTTGAACCTCCGGCAAGCCACATGGGGAGAAGTCAGCAGACACACCACTGTCACTCTGATCATCTCCATCGCTCAGCTGCAGTTCCACTGCGCTGGCCCGGACTCGCTCACCTGGAATATCTAACACTTCCAGGCCTCCGGGGGACACTGGCTCCCAGTGTGATGGGCCAGCAGCAGCAGCAGCAGCATCGTTGCCATCCCCATCTTTCTCCTCTCCACAGGAGTCCTGTCTATCTGGACCTGTCAAACTAGTGCCCTTTTCCCTGGCATCAGAATTTCCTGCAAATCCGGCACTCTGATTGGTCATGCTTGGAAACTCCCCAGACACCTCTGGGCTTTGCTGTTTCTGCTGCACCACATGCAGACGTTGGAGCAATGACTCCCCCTGCTGGATACATTCAGTCAATGCCGGCTCCTCTTGCTCTGGTAGCTTAAAGCTGTTTTCCTCCTGCTCAGATGAAGGTCCCACTCTGTTCCTCACTGCTCGTGAAGGACTGTCTGTGCCTGTTTTATGATCCTTTGGTGTATGGGCTCCTTCCCTCACCTGCGTAAATGTGTTGGCATTCTCGTGTTGCTTTGTAAGGACATGTGCCTTGCCATCTTGTTGGCAAGATGACATTGACATAGGCTTTTCGTCTGAACTGCTCTCTAGCACTTGATCCTGGGCATAAACACTTGGCATGCTGGCATGGGTTAGTGTTTCCTCAGTAATCCTAGCCTCTCCTTTCTCTTCAGAAACATTTACGGTTCCCTGTTGCTTCTCATTATAGCTGACAGCCTTCAGTCTCTCTTCAGATTTAAGACTGACCCCTTCGTTTGCATTAGTGGAATATTCTGGAATATCCTTTTCATTTTTTTCATCTTCCTTTTCCACTTGTACATTGTTGGCTTCTGCCTTTTGCTGGATAGAAATGCTGAGTGTTTCTTTTTCTTCCGCTGGAATATTAACCTTACGTGGAGAGATGCTGTCTTCCTCAGTATCTTGTGAATGCAAGCCACACTCTAGCTGTCCTCTTCTAGAACTGCTGATCTCCTCTTCCTCCTCCTCAGGATCGTATAGGTCATCATCTTCCTCATCCAGAAAATCCTCAACATTTTCTTCTTCTTCTTCTTCTTGTAGAAAAGCAGCAAACTTGCCATAACCAGGAATCTTTCCCTCTTTTGTTGAAGGGCCAGGTAAATTTGGACCATCCTCAGATATCGATATGTTCTCCTCACTGACTTTAGTTTGAGTGTACATGTCTGTGTTTGGTGTGGAAATCGGAAAGGCCTCATCTTCCCAAGAAAGGGATGCTGGGCTTAATGGAAGGGCATGGCTTTGTGGAGACTCTGGCAGACCACTGTGCTCACGTGTTCTGTGGTAGTCTTCCTCATCAGAGGTTTTGTCAACTTTTCCCAAGCCATGGTCCTTCTGTGTTGCCATGACGATGAAATTCTACGTCTCACCTGTGTGACACCTGCGTGTCCACAGTGATAGCTGAGGTGGGTGCTCCACCCTGTTGAAGAGCTTTATAAAGAGATAAGCCAAGTTAGTTCTTCATCTTCATGTTCTCTGAATAGAAAGATCTAATCAGGCCTGAAAACTCACTGGTAAAAAAAGTACCTTTTGGAAATTTTGAGGTATAGTAATCAATAGTTTGAAAAAATGAAAATATTGCGCAGGGGGAATTTGCATTCAGCAAATGCACGATATTGAATATTCTTTTTTATCAGTAGATTAGGTGGGTGGAATCAGACTTCAAAGTTAAGGTGAAATTGCACACGTTTTATTAATGTATTCATTGCAGAGTATTAATGTGGGTGGGATCAGGCCAAGATTATTACTTGATTTGGCAGAGCTGAAATGTCATGTTGACTTGGGGTAGGTAAAACAGTCGGGGGAGGGGATTTACAGATTGACTGGCCTGTTTCAGCTTGACTGCCACCATTGACTGCACATGCTGCTCTCTCAGACCTAAGCCTAACCCCTCAGCTCGGACATTCCCAAGATCAAAACAAGAAAGGTCACACTGTCTAGACTGACCCCGGGTGAAAAGCCAGGATGGAATATTATCACACACTGAGTTGCATGTATCACTGTCATAAAGTGTATGTTCAGACCATGCTGTTTATACTGTCATCCATGTGCCATTTATTTGTATTTAAACAATATAAAAACATGCTGCTTTAATCTATACCCTTCTGAGGGAGCGATTTGTCCTGCTATAATTACACCATTGAGTCAGATTAGCTAGCTCTGGATTAGCCACATGCTACACTGTACGGAGGGCAAGACATCGGAAAGAGTGCTGATTAATTCCATTGGATTGGATTAATATGTCTCTACTATTCTTTACTACCGTTCAGAGGTATAGGCCTACAGTATGTAAACAGATGACTGTCTCAAATTCACAGCACTGTAGCACTTTGGTGTAGTATAGAGTGACCAGACGACCCTGATATACTGGGACAGTCCCTGATTTTAGTGGTCTGCCCCCAGTAAAATACAAGAAAACCCACTTAGTCCTGTATTTTTGAAGCTAAAACATGACTTATTTTAATGATATTGACTGCAGAAATAAGAATGTCCCTGGGAATTCAGGTAAATGTCCCCAATTTTCATCTCAGAGGTCAGGTCACCTTAGTGTTGTATATTGAAACCTCCATAGACAGCAAGACAACTCTTAATGCCAATGCAAACCATGACTAATGATTCCCACCCTCACTCAGATTCAACTGAGGCAATAGACTGGCAAGAGAAAATGACTAAACATTTACAGCCAACTATGTCATACAATGCATGGTAGAATCTGTTAGAGAGAAAATGGCCACAAGCAGACATAGAAAAGAGAGAGAATAGAAAAGTTATGAAGAGTCGTGCTTACCTGGTTGTGTGCAGCCCTAACTCAGACTGACATCAGCATGAAGCTCTGACCCGTGACGGGAGATTGCATCAAATCCTAAATCCACTGAACACACACCTCCACCCCCACCACCCCACTCCCTCACGTCGCACATGCACATACACACACACACACGCATTTATATACACACATACAAACACATATATGCACACACTCAACAACACACCTCCTCATTGCCACAGGTCTCTGCATTAGAATCCCAGTAGTGACAGCAGAAGGGTAGGGTTAGCCTAGGTGGAGGAGCTAATTCTGCCCAGCACCCGGTGCTAATGCAGACCCATCCCCCACTGGCCAACCATTATCACTTCATTTGATTCCAGTATTACCTTACAAGTTTACCACATGGCTACAAAAGAGATGAAGTCATGGGTGCTGATAGACATGTTGTGAAGAGCAAACTTAGAGTAAGGCTTGTAGCTAGTCTGATTTAACAGTGTTATTACAGTGAAAGAGATAACACGATAGAACTGAAGTTCAGCAACTTGGCATTTCACCTGCTTAAACTGGGTTCATCCTTGTACTGGAATATACTTGTAATGCAGATGTACTTTAAACCACAATCCATCTGAATGCATTTGCATGCATTTGAGCTTGGTTTACTAATCTAAAGTCATTTACAGCCTTTTCTCCAGATGCAATAGTTCAATATTACTGGGATATGTAGTTCAAATAACACAGTGGATATTTCAGCTTCAAAGGATAGCAAACTACATATCAGTGCAATGTCAAACAAGCTCCTGTTGGCACAGATTACTTACAAGGGTAACAAGTTTTTTTTTTACGGTTTGAATTTAACACAAGGACACTCAGCCATAACTGAGACTGGACGTGTATGATGTGTTGAGAGACATTTTTTTGCTGAGCATTTGACTGAAATGAAAAATTGGTTCATAAAATGAGCCAAAAATGTGTGTTAATTGTGTTTAACCACATAAACAAAATAAACAAAACACAGATGAGATTTTAAGAAAAAAAATTGAATACTGTCTTTTTAATACATAATCATTAGTGCAGGATAGCATATACTGTAAATCACACCATTTTACAACCTCATACATCATGCACATATAGGCCTACTTACACTCCATAGGGTCACGGGCATCTGTATTCTTTAAAACACTGGAATTACTGTGCCAAAGCTTTTATTCATCATATTCTGTTTAATTATTAACATTATTAAAGATTAAGGCTCACTAAATGCATATTTAAAGGTAGGGTAAGCAATGCCAGAATCCCAAACAAAACACACCAGAGAGGAAGCTCACCCCTCCCTTCAGAACGATACATAGTGTTAGGTTATTGTTTAGAGCAGGGGTTCTCAAAGTGGGTGCCGGGTACCATGATGCTCGTCCAGGGGTGCCGTGAAATACTTTGATCAGATTTTGAATTTGTCATTGTCACCTATAAAACTATTTCATATCCCTGTAAATGTTGAAAGTTCTAAACATCATTTCTTATCACTACTACCCCATGAGGAGTTTTAATCCACAGGCTTGCCCAGGTTTCATCCTGGGATGTCAGCTAATTAGGGGCTCGTGTTTTTATTAATATACAAAAACAGTTGGCTATGTTTGTTATAAGCCTATGTTAACCTAAATGTTAAAGAGTTATTCTAAACAGTGGTATAATATGATGGTAGTGCAATGATGCAGAGAATGGAAGAATTTGAGGGGTGCCGCGGATTTAAAAAAATTGTTGATAGGGGTGCCTTGAGCTCAAAAAGTTTGAAAATCAATGTTTAGAGGACAGGTTGCAATCACTTAGATTGCAGTCCACAAGCTGTGTAACAGGACTTGGTTTTTACAGTGAGAGAATGGAGAGTTAGCGGAATATGAGGAGGTATGAAAAGTGTACAAAAAGTGTTACATTTTCAGAAATCGCTTAACATAGCTTACCCTATCTTTATTAATAATTCCACCTCTGTCATCATTTCAAAATTTCCCAGATTACATTGACAACAATCAGCATAGTACTACTGACTGATAGATATGTGGCAGTAAAAGGCCTCAATGCTGACAGCAGCTCTGCTATAAAAACAGCAGGTGGCGACAAAACACAGTTCATAAGTCTATTGAAGGAGTGCTGTTTTACTGTAACATCAAATGGACAGAAGAGCAAATGAAATCAGGCTTGTTGGTTATCAAGTATTCAGAGAGAGAGAAGGAGAGGGAGAAAAAGATGGAGATAAAGTGAGGATGGATGACAGGCAGTGACAGGATAGGAGAACAAGATTGAGAGGGGGTTGCTATGACCTCACATGACAGAACAGCACTGGCAGGTCTTGCTTTTAGGGCTGCCCACTCCCTCTGCTCTGCTGGGCTCACCACTGGACGTCAGCGCCAACGGCTGCAACTCTGGCTCCTGGGCTAGACTCAGCTGGTTGTCGTCCAGGAAGACATCGTCCAGTGACTCCTTCTCCACTGCTCCCTCCCCACAGCCCATCTCTCCCTCTCCCTGCATCTCCGCCCCATCAGTCCTCGCACCCCAAGTGGAACATGGTGAAAGGTGAAAGGGGACCTCCGGGAAACTGTCTGGGTCATGCCCTGACGTGGCTGCTCTGATCAGCTCTAGGGCTTCTGCCTCTGCACCCTCATGGCTCTCCTCCTCTATGTCATCACCTCCCGGTCCTCCTTGTGTCTGGTCAGTCTGTGGGACTAAATGTAGCTCCAGGCTTGGGTCATCCACCTCAGCAAGTCCCTCTGCTCCAGGCTGCCTTTCTGGAGACCCCATAACTGGGATGATGGAAGTGTGTCTGATGTCTGTCTCAGGGGAAGCCAGCTTGTGACCTTGGACATACTCCTCTCCCTCCCTTCCTTTTTCTTCTTCTTCCTCCTCGCTATCTTCATATATAAGGACCCTCTCAACTTTGACAAGAGATCCATCGTCATCATTCCCTTGTCCTGGATCACTTGCTGCCTGGCTGAAGCCCAAAAAAGTCAGCGTGATAGGATCCAAGCCCTCCTCAGGCCTAAATGCCTCCTCTTCCTCCTCCTCTTCTTCCTCCCCTTTCACCTCTTCTGGGTCAAGATCTTTTTCATCTGCACTGTCAGCTTTTTCACATATGCCATTGGCATCTCCTACTTTCTCCTCTCTCATATTTAGAGTGCTTTCCTTAAAAGGCTCCAGCTCCAGAAGGCTTATGTGGGAGGATTCTGACACTGCGACCTGGGCTCTCTGGTCCTCCGGGGTCTCCACAGTTGCCTCCACCTTCACTGCCCCATCGACTTCTGTCTCCACCTCAGTGTCTTCTTCTCCCTGCTCCATCTCTGCCTCCTTTGCACCCTGGACTTCTTCTTGGTTCTCATGTTCTTTGACAGCTGGTGGGACCAATCCACGGGCCTCCAGCAGGACTGGCACCCCAACCTCGGCCAACGTGTTGAGAACTTGGTCCAGATTGTCGGCGTAAGGATCAGGGGCTCCCATCACAGCGCTGTTCACAACTCGGATGGTCTTGCGGCCGTCGTCAAACACCGCCACACCAGGTGGGTCCCCAGGAGGCAGGGGGGCCACTGACTTGATCACGGTATCCCCCGTTCTCAAGTCTCTCTCCACCTGCACCTCCAACATCCCCAGCACTGCAGAGGCAGACAGTAGAAATAGAAGAGGCGAAAACAGAGGGGTCACATGTGGTGAATTCATCTGGTCAAAAACTGGAGACTCACCAAATGATCCGAGATCAGAAGTGAGCATCTAGCAGCAGAAAGACCAGTTGTGAATCTTGGCACATACTGCCACAACTTTGATGTTTTGCATCAAAGGACTTAAAGATATGTTGATAGGGAGAGAAAGATGGTTTGCATGTGACAGTTTATTAGCATTACTTTTATTTTGGGAGATTCTTATTCTTTCATGCACCCAGTCTTTGAGATCCACCCTCAGGCATATTTGCTGCCCTTGGTGATACTGGATTTGATCATAGGCAACCAACAAACACACAACATGAATAAAGTATAAAGTGTATATTTAGGACAGTTACAGAAGAGTAAAAAATGCTAAAATGTATAAAACTGAAGGAGAGACAAGAGAGACCCTTTTTTAGTCTTATATTTCTGGAACTACTGAAGGTCCAAGGATCTTTTTTCTGAATAAATACAAATATTTGTACAGGTAAAATACACTCCATATATGCAGGCACTAACAAACCGAATTTCGTATTTCTTAAAGTACACATGAACACACATACACACACACGTATACACACACACACACACACACACCAACAAGGGGTCATTTGGATGCAACCTTTCTCTTCTGGTTCATGGATTTGGCTCCCAGCAACCGCTGTCCACACACAGGCCAACCCTCAGCATTAGATAACAAAAAACATTCAAAACCAAAACCCCTGCACACACACGCACACATATAAACACATTGCAAATCACAGAAGGATGTACACACAGCATACACACTTATTATGCACATGCATGCTGACCCTAGACACAGGTGAAGATAATCATCCACTTTCAGCTGTTCTGTCATCGCTTCAGGGGATGCAACAATAAACAAAAACAACAAAGAAAAATAATAATTAAAAAAAAAGTAACAAAGCAACAGCAGGGCTACATTTAACCGCAGTGTCGCTACTCTGTAACATGCCTCTATCCGGCTCCTGTAAGCACACACACACACATACACACACACACACACACACACACACACATACACACACATAGCCCTTATCCTGTGTGCCCCTCATCATTAAATCTTCTCCTGTGGAGGTGGAAGCTATGATTTTTAAGGGGCAAGGTGGGGCCACAGATGGATCTCCGACTGCGCTCTGAATTTAACTTACAACAGCACAGCTTCGGTGCCTCACGTCTATGTGAGTCCTTGGGCCAGTGAAGCGGCAACACACCCTCTTAATGCCCACCTCATCCCAAGCAAACCTAATTCGCTGGCCCTGATACTGGAACAGTGACCCGAAGGCCATGGGTCAGGCCATTCTGGTTAAAAAAAAAAAAAATTGCATGTGATCTCCATACACATTTAGTCCTGCTTGAATTAGTGCAATATGACCCTTCCAGTTTTGTTTTGACCTCTGGCTCACTGAGATTTCACTGAGGACGGGGAAAAGGGGCCATGCAATATGTAATGGCAATTCAGGACTGGGATGACTGAAAATGGCTGGAGAGAAACTAGGTGCCTTTTGGCGAAGAAAGCTTTATGAATGTAGTAGTGAATGTAGCTCTGACATGTTCTAATGTTTTTGACATCTGTCACATGGCATTGTCATGCATCACATTTTGAACTGTTGTTTGCTTTCATGCAGTTTCTGCATTTCAAATAAGTATACTAAAGCCCTCTCTCACATGCATATTTTCTGCGCCTATGTTCTTTGTTATACAGCGGCCAGAGCTAAAGTTCTCAAATATAGTCAGAAATAATCATGCAACTATAAAGCAAATGCTTGTTAAGGGTAAACAACACTCTGAATGTGGGACAGATGGCTCTATCAGTTGCAGTACATTCACCAGTGTGTAGGGCGCTCTCGGATGTTGGGGATCAATCCATTAGAAGCAAAAAAAAAGGTTAATCCAGGCAATCCAAAATGTGACAATGAGGAAGGAATTAAAAAGGAATTAGAAAGCAATTATGTTGATATGTGTGAGTATCTGTTTAGCAGTACATGTTGTAATGTTGTTTGTTACACTCATCTGGGTTTTGTTAGGTAAATGGTTTTTGTATATGCGTATGCATTTTGTTTGCAAAAACTAGTTCATGTTTCATTTTAACTATGTCTGTGAGCATGTTTGTGTGTGTGTGTGTGTGTGTGTGTGTGTGTGTGTGTGTTTGTGGTGCATGTTCATCATACCTGATCTGTCCTCCCCTCCATTCTGCATTGGCAGGAAAGTACTGGAGGGAACTGCTGTTTCTTCTACTTCATCTTGGCTCTCTGCAAAAAGCATTTCAGCGCATTGGGCTCCATCATATTAACACAGCTACACAGAGATGAATTATACATGAAAAGTGTATGTGTATAGATGCGTAAAGACAAATGCACTGTATAAAATTACTATCTTACCTTTCTCATCTCTGTTACTTTCTGTGTCAGTCTGTTGGAATAAGAGGTGTTAATTTGACTTGTCAGCACGATACACACTCAGCCTTAACACAGTGCTGACCACATGAAGACCTTGAATCATCTCAGCTTGTGCATGATAAACACTGCACATGTAAACCCGTGAGAAAAGGAAGGCCAAGTTGATCTCATAAATTATTGAACATATTTGCACGGCTGTCACAACAACTACAGTATCATGGGAACTAGCCAAATAAACTGACTGATGATACAGCTGTGCATGTGTGTGGTGTGTGCACCCTTGTACACATTCATGTCTAAACACACACACACACACACACTATGCCAACACACATGCAAACAGCCGGTGGTGTGATCTATCTTTGATCCCTGCTGCCTTCAGGGTATGTGTATTTAAATGCATTTGACAGACTCCTTCACATGCCTTAGTCCTTGAAAAATGTAAATGATGGCTGTGATCTCTGTGGTTTGGATAGGGAAACAGAGAGAACCTTATAGACTTAATGAGAGACCTGAAGCTGGAAAAGCAGCTGCACTGCCAAAACTTGCCTTATGAGGGCGTGTGAGAGCCACTCATTCACTGCTTTGTAATAACTACAGATTCTGTCTGACAACTATAAAGGACCTGAATTACATTTGGTTGTCATGCACATAAATGTTCATATTTGTTAAGTAAGCAAAAATATATAAGCACAAGGTGAAATTTTTGCCTAAGTTCAAACTTTTGACAAATACATAGACTAGAGGATGCTACTTCTTATGGTCACACAAATGTAGTGTGTGTGTGTCTGATATACTGTATTTTTACCTGACTGGGGGCATATGCATTGTTTTCTGTTGAGTTTATCTTTTGGCCATCTTGCACTGCTGTCTCCTCTTCCTCCCCCACCCTCTGAGCATTCCCCTCTTCCTCCTCAGTGCCCCTATCAAACAAAGCCACATGTAAACACCCATATCCAGCAGCCCTGGGTTTTCTGTGCCCTGTAGAGCCATTCCTCAGTGCAGAGACCCATACACACATCCACATAGGCAGGCCATCAGTCAGCCCATTCACACAGACACTAGTTAGGGGTCATAATGAGGCTGTAAATAAACCAGGCCTATTCCAAACAGAAGCCTCAAGGACAAATATTGGAGAGAAAGAGCATGTTTATGAGAAATGTGTGTGTATGAGATAGTGTGTTTGTGTGCGTCTGTGTATGACAGGGGTAGAGAGTGAGACAGAGGGAGAATGAGTCATTCAGGTCATGCAGGAAGAGGGGGGTGGTCTCACTCCTTTGCCTGCCCCTCTCTCTGTGCTGGGGGCCAAAGTGGAGCTTGGGGCCCTGAGCCATCTGTACCAGGGGCGCTGGGCACATCCATTAGCCACTGGTCCCTCAGGGACTTCCTCTGAGATAGAGAGAGAGTGAGAGTGAGAGAGAGAGGGAAAGAGAGAGAGAGAGAATGAGTGAGAAAAGGAGAGAGGGACAGTGATATAGAGGGAAGCAAAAATTAGACAAATTACTCAAATGCTTGGAGCAAACCTGTAAAAGAGCTGAAGAGATTTAATACTATACACACAGTAATATGATAACTGCTTACAATCCTTGCCTTCTTGCACAAGCATGATCATTACAATGTCTATGGTATGTCTATGCCATGTGTCCCCATGCTCTCTATGTCCCTCTATGCAAGGTAGATTTCTCATTCACAAGTTGAATGAGTGAGACTAGTTGGTTGCTATGGTTCAGAAGCCTTGTGCCACCATTGTTACACTAGCGTGGCACCCGAGGCTGGGCACTGAACTTGGTTGAACTTTCAGAAGGTAATGCTAGGCTCAACAGTGTCAGCTTTATGCATCCTAGATGGTTTGACTAATACTTTAAAAGCAGTAAATTTCTTCATAAAGTTCTTCAGAGGGGTGCAACATTTGTTTTCATTGTATAGAAATGTACAAATCAATTGCTTGAATCAATTGAATAACTATGGTGTGCATTACACTTTTCTGCCACTCTCTTTCCCAGGTGACTGTCTGTCCTCAGCCTGTCCTTTCCTCTCTCCATGGGCATGGTAGCCCCCCAGTCCAAATGCACAGTGACACTGAGATGCATTGAGCCCAGTACCAGCCACCTGTCATTGCCAGTCAGCGCACTGATGCTGAGGCCTGTGAGGGGACCTGACTGCTTCAGAGTTATTACCTCACCTTACACTGCCAATGGAGTGAGTGGGAGGTGTTTTACTGCTGAAAGAGCAGCCAGGGGCCACATCTAAACCTCGACTGAACCCCATTGGACAGGCAGGAGAGAGGAGAGTCAAATACAGGGAATCTGAACCATTTTACAGTGTAAGTTACTGCCAGGGTGCTCATGCGTATTAGACGATGGATATGTTTGTGTGTGTGTGTGTGTATGACTTGTATTAGACCTTGCGCTGAGCCAGTTTCAGCCATTCTTCCTCCACCTCACGTCGTAATCTTTCCTCTTCCTCCTGTTGCTTCCTCTTCTCCTGAGGAAGAGAAAAAGCTTAGCGGTGAAGATGAGAAAGCAAGAGAAATTCAAAACCCTGCATACTGCATGCTACATACTTCACTGAAAATGCATGCATGTGTCTATGTGTCATGCATATAATTTAATATATGAGGCTAATTTAGCAGGCATTCAAGGTTAGATGGTTCCACCAACAACCCCACCACCACCCTCACCCACACCTCTTTCTTTTGTGGTTATCCTAGTGAAAGGAATATCTTATAAAAAGAAACAGACCCTTTTGAAGTGAAAACAGTCCAGAAATAAAATCCCTCTCTCCTGTCCTTCCATTCGTTGAATTGGATTACTCTGAGAGAATCTAATCCTCTGCTGAATTGAATTAACAGCTCCAACACAACACAACATAGGCTCAAAAGGTAGCATATCAAAATGTCTCAATTCGCTTCAGAACATAATAATATAATATAATATAATATTACATGTAAATCAAATGTAAATATGACTAAACATTTTAGGTGTGTTCTCAATGTTAAATAAATCCAAAGTGTTATATTTGCTGAAGATTTATGGAGTGGGTTTGTGTTTTTTTTTTGTTGTCATTTTATTTGTGAACTTTAAAGTCAGCCTGGTTGACATGTTTCACAGATCAGCAGCCTTTGGTGGAACACCCTGGATGGGAAATGGAGCTTTGCCACTGAGTCAAAGACTTAGTCTCTGTCTCACAAGCACACACACACACACAGCCATGTCTCCATGAGGGTCCTGACTCATTTCTCAATGGGCCTGGCCCACATTCACTTACTAAACCCTCCCTCCTCCAGTGGAGTACACACACAGCGTTTACGACAGGATACAGGCCAGCCACCACTCCCTGACTCTGTGGTCCTCCATCATTAAAGATATAATCAGCTGACCCCAGAACACTGACTACAGGGTAGTCAGTTTAAACAACAAGGCAGACACGGTGTGTGACTCACAGCGATGGCCTGCAGTCTCTGCTGGTACTTCTCTGTTTCATCCATCCTGATTCTGAAACACAAAGCACAGTGTAGTGCTGAACATGTCTGTTCACAAATGAACATCCAAGTTAGGATGAGAGTTCACTCAAAACCATGACCTCCATAGGACCTTTGTAGACTGCAGACATACTGCGCAGGTTAACTCTGAATCGTATCTGACCTCGCTTTTATAGTGTGGAACCGAAGTCTAGAAAATATTCTTATCTTTTGCTGTGCAAGAAACCCACAAATAATTACCCCAAGGCCCAAATCAAAGGTAAACATGGTGTTCAGGCTGATTATTTCCAAAGGTTGCTCCAAAGTGCAAGTTGAACACTGATTGCAGAACGTTGCAACTGTTGCCGCTGCCTAACTTAAGTGTCTTTGTGCATTATAAAGTGGGCTGGTTGCAACACATAATGGGTATTGCTGCTCCTTCCCTTCAAAGGCCCATCAACAAGAGCAGCCCTCAGTTAGGGTTTGGGTGACTACATGAGGCGTGAGCAGGGCCCAGAGTAGAGAGTGTATTTTGTGTGGCACGCAACCAAGTGCAAGGCCTTGTTTATAATACATAATTGATTCGGAACGCAAAGGTCCAGGTCTTGCTTGAGTGCTCGCCTAGTGTTGTGGTTGTCGTGGCAACGGCACCCACCATTGCTCATGTACCACAGGAGCCCTCAATTAAAGGGAATTACATGAAGGGAAAAAATAGCTCTAAATGCTTTCATAACCCCCTGCGGAGACTCTGAGACAAAAAAAAAACCTCAGAGAAGCTGTTAACTTGAATTATCCAATGTGTGTGTGTGTGTGTGCTTGAGAGAGAGGGAGAAGGGGGGTATGGGTCTGTTGTTATGTAAGTCATTATGAGTGTACAATGGGTTTATAACGAGTGTAGCACAGACAAAGACACAAGAAGACCTCAAATAGTTAATGCTCTTCCAGCAGGACTCTACCAGAGTTCCAATTACACAAACATCATTATTGCCATGAACACTGTCTCATTACTGGTAATACACACATAACTTTTCATATCATAACAACACTTACAATTTTTGCAATTTCATCTAAAGAAATAGTTTTTCGAGAATTTGTGTCTTTCGAGAATTTGTTGTATCTATTACACAAACTGACAATGTGTGTAGGACAATGTGAACTTGGACTAAATAAAGACCCTTTTGGGAACCTCAGTAATGCAGAAGCTGGGCTCTCCCCCAGCTGAAAGTAGGAAAAGAGGAATAGCATTGTGTGTGTGTGTGTGTCTGTGTACGTGTGTGCGTGTGATAGGTGTGACTGATGATGGCCTCCACTTCTCTCCTGTCAGGCTGAGTGTCCCACAGGCTGTTTGCATCTCCACTGTAAAGTGTGCAGGAGGGACAGCCTGTCCAAAGCACTTCAAGTCAGGCTGGCCTTGATAGGGAGAGTGGGTCTGGGAGTGTCTCAGAGTATGGGAAATGTTCCTGATATTATTTATCATTAGCCAAGGATGTGTTAATGAGGGTGGTTTGGTTCCGCAGAAGCAAATTGATTAGTGGCTGTTGATTTGCACAATGATGAAGTGCTCTATGGGATTTAATTAACACAGCACACTCCCCAATAAACAAGCTCCTTGGAACTGTCCTCTGGCTAAAGAGGGTTGCAGAAAAGGAACCCTCCTAATGCATGTAAACACACATACACACACACTGTGTGTATATATATATATATATATATATATATATATATATATATATACACATACACACACACACACACACAAACATTTGCTCTCTCTCTCTCTCTCTCTCTCTCTCTATATATATATATATATATATGAAGTGAAGGCTCACAGCACATAGTGTACCCACTCAAGCTGAACTGATGTCTCTCCAGCTGTGTGTGCATGCGTGTGTGTGAGTGTGTGTGTGTGTGTGTGTGTGTGTGTGTGTGTGTGTGTGTGTGTGTATGTGTGATCATGCAGCAGGGACAGAAAAGAAAAAAGATAGAGTTGTCAAAGACCGAAAAGAAGACAGCTTAAAAACAATGACAATAAACATAATAGCAAAAGAGGAACACCTTCCAACGGTAAAAATATGTATATGCATAAAAACAGAGAGACTCACTGGTGGGAGAATCTGTATATCTTTACTTAAATCAGCATTATGAGACAAGGATTGCTGAAAACAACCATGAAATTAATGATTCAGAACAAGGGATCAGGGAGCTGGGAGGCAAGTTCCAAAACGCAGGTGTGCATTTAGTTATGTGCATGTGTGTGTGTATGTGCATTCAGGCCAAGACACACAGACACTTGGCTCAGTGATTGTGAAGGACAGTGCAGATCGAGGCCTGAGGTCTCATAAAGCTGCGGTTATAAAACCCACTCACTGCAGCTGAGCTCTGTATCACTGTGTTCTGTGTTGGGGACAGCTCTGCCTGTTCGACAGAGAAAAGAACAAGACTCTCCGGTTCAAATTTCACATGACACCAACCATCACCCATTAAGCCAGTTCAAAATCCCATAAAAATGAGCATCTAATAAACACACTTCCCTGCTTCATTCTCATTGCCACTCTCATTCAACGTACTGTTGTAGTATTTATTTTAAAATGCTCCGCAAGCAAGTCTTTTGTGATTGCATACTCAATGGGTTTTGTAGCTCAGAAGTGTTGTCATAAGAGTTAATGTGATCCAGTTGCTGCTAGCTCTCCACACACACACACCATTCCTCTGAGAATTAGCACTCTCCTCTGAGGACACACTGAGGAGGGAGACAAACAACACTCCTGGTCGCCATTTTCCAGTCAAACAGTAAATTGTCACCTTCCTAAAATACTCACAAAGTATTTTTTTTGGCAACATTTTTTTTTGCCCAAATCATCTCAATCAATAAGGTCTGGCAATGAGAGATTGACTCTGATGTGCAGTGGTGTAAACAGCATGAGATTTGAGGTTACATTAAAGCATTAAACCCTTACCAAAACTCTTCACAAATGCAGCAAATACAGTTGTTTACAACTTCCATAGTTTAACCAGGGACAATAATTAATTGGTTGTGAATCATTTAATCACAGCCTTATGCTGGATTGTCAGGTCTGCATCAGACCTGGCCACAACCACACCCCCTCACTCCGCCTCACAAACCCACAGTTCGTCTTCCCATTCACAGCCACTTTCTAGTGCACGTTCACCCTCACCTGTTTATTGATTGCCTTCACCTGGTCTCCACGTTACTTAAGTGTCTCTCCCTGATTCCCTGATGTCTGGCCTCGTCAATTCACCCTTGGATTTGCTCCGCGTCAGTCGTGTTTCCTCCTGCGAACTCCGATCACTTTGTCCCCCATGTTCTGGACTTCCTACTGGTATCGTTTGTCTCCTTGGTTCTTTGTTTCCCCTCGTTAGTACCTCTATTAGTTTTGCGAACTTTTGTGTGTTAGTTCCATTCGGTATCTTTTGTGTTTTATTGAATTCCTTTATCCTCCGCTATATGTAGTGGATGTTGACCTTAGTTGATTTCTGTTTATCTATTTGAAAATAAATCCCCTTTTGTTTAAAAACTCAAGTCGTGTCTAGTCTGTGCCTGACCATAACAATGGAG
The DNA here is from genome assembly GCA_027481765.1 of Tenualosa thibaudeaui. Classification (NCBI taxonomy): domain Eukaryota; kingdom Metazoa; phylum Chordata; class Actinopteri; order Clupeiformes; family Clupeidae; genus Tenualosa; species Tenualosa thibaudeaui. The sequence goes on from JAIFZK010000024.1 coordinate 4,135,688, forward strand.
GCTGAAACCCCAGACCCTTTTCGGACTCTAGTCGATGAACTACGTCTAAACCTTTTGTCACACTCGGTGCCTCAAGTTAGCATAGTCGCCTCCCCTCCTGACCCCCCAGCCTATTCGGGAGATCCAAAAGCATGTGGCGGATTCTTGCTGCAATGCACCCTCGCTCTGGAGATGGACCCACGCCGCTTTTCCACCGAATGAGGTAAAATAGCTTACATCATCTCGCGGTTGGACGGCAGGGCTCTCCAGTGGGCAGAGAGTGTGTGGCTGCAGGCTGGACCTACCACCCAGTCTTTAGATGCTTTTCTTAAGCACTTTAGGGAAGTCTTCCAAGCCCCTGTAGGAGACTTGTCTATACAAGAACAGCTGCACTGTCTCAAACAGGGGACAGACAGCATTACCGAGTACAGCCTACGCTTCAGAACCCTTGCCTCGGCCAGCGGGTGGAATGGACCAGCACTCCAAACCACCTTTCGCCTGGGTCTGGAACCAGCTCTGCGGCTGCACCTCACTGCCTACGATGACACCATAGGGCTAGAGCGCTTCATTCAACTCGCCATCCGGGTGTCACACTGCAGAGAGGGGTGCCTGCAAGGAAATCCCGGCGAGCTCCCACGAACCGCCCGACTGGCTATGCCTGACCCTACACCGGAGAAAACCCCCATGCAAGTAGATACTGTCAAGCTGAGCCCCACTGAGCGACGCAGGCGGATGGAGCAGGGACTATGTTTGTATTGTCGGGCCACAGGCCATCTCATACACACACGCCCTGTTTGTCCGCTTCGCGTCCAGGTGAGTGAGACCAACTTGCAACCTTTGGTTTATTCCCCATTGCTGCTGCCTGTAACCCTCACTGTAGCGGGTGTTTCCTTTACAGCACAGGCCCTCCTCGACTCTGGTTCAGCAGGGAACTTCATAGCGGGGTCTATCTGCCGTCGTCTACACCTCCAACACCTCGACTGTCTGAGACCCTACACTGTCCACTCTATTGTCGGTCGCCCCATCACTCGAAGAGTGATCCGACATGTTACAGGACCTCTCACTCTCCAAGTGGGGTTTTCTCACAAGGAGAGTATTGAACTTCTGGTTCTCAAAGGAGCCACGGTCGACGTAGTGTTGGATCGGCCATGGCTAGTGCAACATGGAAATTTTAAAATGGGGCAAAGTCCAACGAGGCCATCCTACCGACCCGTCTCTTCGTCAGCCCCATCCAGTGGACCCTGGATGACCGTATAGCCCAAGCTATTATCCAAGAACCAGCCCCACCTGAGACCCCGGCCCTTCGACAGTATGTTCCCCCCGGGCTCCATCAGGAAGTGTTGGAAACTCTGCATACATCCCTAGGCACTGGTCACCTGGGTACTAACCAGACCCTCACACTCGTCCACGACCGGTACTGGTGGCCACGTATGGCCCGAGACGTCCAAGGTATGTGGCTGGGTGTGCAGTGTGTGCGATGGCTAAGACCCCGAGACAGTTGCCCGCAGGTAAGCTCCTCCCACTCCCAGTACCCCAGAGGCCATGGTCACACCTGGGGATAGACTTTATCACCGACCTCCCCAGCTCAAATCACCACACATGTGTGCTGGTCATAGTCAACCGTTTCTCCAAATCATGTAAACTAATTCCCCTGAAGTCTATTCCCTCAGCTGCTGAAACGGCCGAGGCCATCTTTACACACGTTTTCCATCACTTCGGCATCCCCGAGGATGTGGTCTCCAACCGAGGACCACAATTCGTCTCCAGGTTCTGGCGGGCCTTCTTGGGACGCCTGGGTGTGGCCGTGAGCCTCACATCAGGGGATCACCCCCAAGCCAACGGGCAGACGGAAAGGAAAGGAGATCGGGTGGTTTCTCCGTAAATTATGTTCTCAACACCAATCCACTTGGAGTGTTTACCTGCCCTGGGCTGAGTACGCCCAGAACTCCCTACGCGAACGCACCACCGGACTCACCCCCTTCCAATGCACACTCGGGTACCAGCCACCCCTCTTCCCGTGGCATTCTGAACCAACCAACGTGATCAGCGTCAAGGATTGGTACCACGAGAGTGAGAGGGTCTGGAGCACCGCGCATCGTCAGCTACAGAGGGCAGTGCGACGATTCCAACAACACACGGATATCCGGCGAGGACCCACACCATCCTACAAAGTGGGCCAGAAGGTCTGGCTCTCCACTTGGGACATCCGCCTCCGGCTGCCTTCGAAAAAACTCAGTCCCCGATACATCGGACCATTCGAAGTTCTGCAGCAGGTCAACCCCGTCACCTATAAGTTACGTTTACCTTCTCACTATCACATTCACCCCACTTTCCATGTCTCATTACTTAAACCTCACCATGCACCGTATCTTGTTTCCCCTTCTCCTCCAGAGTCTGATGCACGACCGGACCCGCCTTTGCCGCTCCTGTTGGACAACTGCCCTGCCTATTCGGTCGACGGCATTCTCGATTCCAGGCGCCGGAGGGGCCGCCTGGAGTACCTGGTGGACTGGGAGGGGTATGGTCTGGAGGAGCGCTCTTGAGTCCCGAGGGAAGACATCTTGGACCCCAATCTGCTGATGGCGTTCCATCCTAGCACCCGGACCGTCCCGCTCCCAGGGGTAGAGGTCGTCCCAGGTGGCGTGTCCGGCGTCTGGGCCGGCCCCTGAAGGGGGGGGTAATGTCAGGTCTGCATCAGACCTGGCCACAACCACACCCCCTCAATCCGCCTCACAACCCCACAGCTCGTCTTCCCATTCACAGCCACTTCCTAGTGCACGTTCACCCTCACCTGTTTATTGATTGCCTTTACCTGGTCTCCATGTTACTTAAGTGTCTCTCCCTGATTCCCTGATGTCTGGCCTCGTCAATTGACCCTTGGATTTGCTCCGCGTCAGTCATGTTACCTGTTTCCTCCTGCGAACTCCGATTACTTTGCCCCCCGCGTTCTGGACTTCCTACTGGTATCGTTTGTCTCCTTGGTTCTTTGTTTCCCCTCGTTAGTAGCTGTATTAGTTTAGCGATCTTTTGTGTTTTAGTTCCATTCGGTATCTTCTGTGTTTTATTGAATTCCTTTATCCTCCGCTATATGTAGTGGATGTTGACCTTAGTTGATTTCTGTTTATCTATTTGAAAATAGCCTTGCTTAGCCTAGCCTGAAAATGCCTGACATGGATAAGTGATTGTGATTGGGCCCTGGATTTTTGGCAAATTGGTGATGAACTGATAAGTGGTTGTGACTGGTTTCTGAAATTTTCGCAACTGATAATGAACTGACGAGTGATTGTGATTGGGTCCTGGATTTTTGGTGAATTAGTGATGCGCTCCAATAGCTCCATCGCCAGACAGACCTACAAAATAAATTCAAATTTGATAGCAGTGCAACTAGGTTCCAAAGACAGAAATCCAGCTAATACTGAGAGATTTGATCTCAGCTTTAAGGACCTGGCTCTAATCCACTACGTTAAACCCTCACAAACACTACTCTCACAAGTAGTTGATCTCCATTTATTCAGTAATTGACCCTGTAATCCCACAGGCCTTTAGCGATCTTCACCTCAGTTGTCCTACTAGTCCCTTTATTTATGATCAAACCAAGTTAGCCTTGGCTGCTAGCACTGAGGGACTACTCACCCAGTAATGAGGGTTGTTGAGCTTAAATTGCTTAAATATCTAAGGATTGATATTCACTGGACACTGGACCAAGACATAGAGAAGGGTTAGACTAAGGACAGATATTACAGCCTCCTATGAAAACAATTAGACTCAGATTTCCTAGCTGCTATTGGTGTAAACAGGTGCAGATTAGCTATCTATCTTCTAAGTTACTCTGTGTGATAGTAATGATGACATTCATGTTGCCTGATCTGTATTATCAGACGCAGAGGAATGCAATCAATACAGTAATTTCCAGAATATAAGCCGCACCATGCATAAACCTCAGATCAGTGTTTTATGCAAACTAAAAAAAATAAAACCATTTATTAACCTCACCCATCTATTCACCTCAGTTTACTACAAATTACTAATTGCAAATTGCAAGCAAATCATGATTTAATGACAAAGTAGAATGATGACAAGAAATACATCCCCATTTAAAGCCCTCACCCATGTATTAACCTCATAGATAATAAAATGTTTCAAAATCTATGTATTAACCTTGGTTAATTATTGTGAAATTACAGTAACGCTCAAGTCATCAATGTCAAAAAGGCAAATTTTTTGGGACCTAGTGACCTTTAAGATCACACAGAGCCCTGTGTGCTGCTCTCTTGCTGTGTGGTAAAGATGTGACTCTGTTGGTGAACAGCGTTGAAGGTTTCTGACTCATCTGAGCATGTTACACAGTCAATTAGCATTTCTCAAGCCAGGCAGCAGTTGCGTGCATAATTCTTGGATTAGCTGTCAGTGTCGTATTTTTCATCATTGGCTGAGATCAGTGTCAGGGAAAGTGATGTAGGTTGCAGATTGTCTGCTAAGCCAAAGACAGGCCTCTGATTAGAATAATGGTCATATAGGGTTGTGGAGGAAGAGGGAGAGGAGGTGGGATATGTTTTCCACGCTGGACTTTTTTAGGTGAATAGCTGGTTTAACCTTTCACTTCCCTAAGGCTGGCCATGAAAATCCACCCCATCATGAATCCACCCCAGCACTATAGCTTTTTTTGGCACACACTGCAATAAGAGAGAGTACATGCCACACACACACACACACACAAAATTGATACCACTCCCTTTTCTTACCTCCTATCACTCTCGCTTCAGTTTAAAATGAAAATGCTCAGGCTCTCCCTCCATTTTATTCTGATGGAAGCAGATTTCCTGGAAAGGAAATGGCACTCAGCACTCGGCACTCAAAAGGAAACGGCTCCATGATATGTAAGGGCTCTCTGCTGCATGCCCTCCTCAGCTTTTAAAGGAGAGAAAGTCTTTTGGCAGCAGCGACGTCTTGTGTGTTTTTCTATGGGATCTGACAGCAGGGGCGCTGAGAGGAGGACTCAAGGCCTTCAAAAGCTCGCAGCTCAGTTCAAAGGCTCACAGCTCAGTTGCTTCTGCAACACCCTCTCTCAATGTGATACATCACTTTCGCCCCTCTGCCTTAGTAATTAAAAGCAACCACTGCTTTGCTGCTTTAATGGTGATGTTTAAGACAAAGGTTGCATTTGCCATTTATTTGTCCTATTGTTCCACTTGTTTTAATCCACTCTTATCTACTTCTGAATCTTGATATTGACAAGTCTTAATCATGGCATCGATTACCCTGTCATCAGTTATGAGCATGTTCTTATTTGATGTGCCTGATCCTGAGTACATGCAGTCTGATCTCAGTCTCATATTAATCCATTTTCTTCCACAGTCCAATGTGTTGGGGTAGAATAAGTTAACAATTCCTTTTTTAAAATCAAAAGAAGCAAAACAAACACAGCATGCTTCACTTTTATGCATAACTCAGCCAGCACATATATTGAAGGTTTACAGAGCAGACAATATTACTGAGCGCTTTTATGTATAATAACAGTTCATTCCAGTGTAGCCAAAGCCATGATTACCTTGAGTGCAGAGAACCATTGAATATACACTTCCCTGTGTCTAATGAAGTCTGACATTTCAAAAACACACATTATATGATACAGGTGTGTTCTTCCACATAAACATGTGTGCATGCAAAGAACAACGTCTTTATCATGGTTATTGATTCTTATTAATCATGCTGTTCTGGATGTTAAAAGCTTCAAATATAAAAGCTCACATGACCTGAGATGATTAAGAAAACTGTTCTTTTTTATTCCTCAGCAGTGGGAGGTTTCTCCCCCACCCTCTCTCTCTCTTAAAAGCATCAGTGAATAACATTCTTCTTGAGTTCCCTTCTGAGAGCATAAATGTTGTTTTGGGCTCTTAGGTACTTACTCACCATCCCTCTGGTCTGTGCAACATGTCTGGCTACATTCTGGATGGAGGAAAAATCCCTTGAGCTGTAACACCACACCACACACACACACACAGACACACACACACACACACACACATTCATATCCTCACAAACACACACATACTGTACATTGCGCACACACTCACACAGACACACACATCTGCACATGCATGCATACACCCACATTGATGAATGCAAACGCAAGTACATTATCATTCACAAGACCCCAGTCACACAATCTGTTCTCTAACTTCAATTCGTACAACAACAAGCAGACTCTCATCAGCTTCCACCTTCCTTCCTTCTGATTTCTCTTGCCAACAGCAGTCCATCAGGAGCTACACCAAAAGACTGACACTAAAGCTCCAGTTAAAACTTCACCCAGTATAAACTTGTTGCTTAATAAGGCTTCCCCTCTCAGCAGGAAATTCTTCTTCTATTGAGACAGTGGTTAAACACAAGGCCTGACTGAGTCAACACACACACACACACACACACACAAACACACACACTGCATAACTGCATAAACATACAGTATGGATGCACCTAATCTTCATATACAGACATGCAAGATAAACAAGCATACGTATTTGCCACTGTTTCCATGTGTTAGTAGACATACACACACACACACATACATAAAAGTATTATAGAGGTGCACCAAAGGAACAATATATATATATATATATATGCGCAATTGAAATTCACCCATCACACACACAACACATTGCAATAAATGGAGTGGCATGCCATATGGATGTGTAGCCATGCATACACAGATTCATAGGCAGTCGCCCTCTCTCTCTTCAGAAATATAGCAATTTTTAGGTGCAACCCCCTCATACATAGTGATACACATAGAATACATATCAATTATGCAACAGCATGACCTCTTTCTGTGTCCTTCGGAACCAATCATCTTTATCCTCACAGCTAAACAGCTTAAAGTTGCTTTTATGCTTCCTCTAGGCTCTGCCTCATCAGTTCCAATCAATAAGCCATGAATCAAACTTCAGACCCATGATGCCAGTGGGATTTTGTATACAACGAGAACAAGAAGAGAACATTCTAGTCATCCTCAGAATGAACATAATCCTTGTGTGTGAGTCATGCTCTCCTCATTCTCTCGTTCTCGCTGTTGATGTTTTTTTTGTGTGTGTAGCTCAAACATGTTTTTTGAGATCTGCTGCAAGAGATTGTGAATAATTCCCTACAAAGACAGAGAGAGACAGAGAGAGAGAGAAAGCCAAGTCTATCCTGAGGAGTACTGACAGAGATACTGCATCCGTTAACCTCCAAAGAACTGCCTTATCGCCTGGGGCCTTTTCTCTGCATGATTTGTAGAATACAGATAAAAAAGAAAGCTTCCAATGGGAGAGGAGTATGAGAAAGCCTCCGGCTACATCCCTATCATTCCAAGGGAGGAATATGTCTGAAGTACAATCTTTAATCCACTGTTGTGCAAGCCAGTGTGAGGGTGCACATTCACAAACTCAAAGTGTTTCCTTATTTCTAGTAGCCTGGCAGCTCCTTTAGCCCTAATGCTAGAGGCCTTTCTCTGACTGTGCAGCTCCTTTGATCTTGTGCTGTTATTTCACATTACTTGTGCAGTGCCAAGCAGAAGAGCACCAAAATCCGTGCATGGGTCTGCTGCTGAGTGACTGCACTGAGAGGTGCTGGTGTGGGACAGATGTGAGCAAGACAGAGAGTGGCCAGGGGATGCCTCAAAAAGTAGGTCACCTGACACATGGCTCGGCTATGGGCCTCTCGCAGTAAATAATTCAGTGGCTAAAAGCACAGGCACATGGACTGAGCAGTGGCCATTTGTGGTGTGTGTGTGTCGTGTGTGCATGTGAGGGAGACTGATGGGTTCTATCTGAACGGAGCAACTCAGTGAGCTGACTCACCAGGAAAGCCACAGCATTATCGCAAGTGAGGAACTACACTATCTCTCTGGCTGAGTACATACATGGGCACACACACCAAGTGTGTGTGTGAGTGAAGCACTTAGGGGTTTTTGTATATATTACTGTAAAAAGACACATAGTCAATGAGCTGATCACACATTACATGACAGAAATAAGAGAGAACACAGCTCCAGCAACCCCATCCCTCCCCAAGCCATTACAAAGTCAATAAAATAAGCAAAAAATGCGTTGACACTGAGTTGACCTGACAGGAGACAAAATCATGAAATCCTCCGGCTAAGACACTATAGAGTCCAAGATGCCATAAGTAATTACATTATTACATTACAGTAACATTATCTATCCTAACTGTCATAATATGCCAAGACAATTTCCACCAAAGATTCTAGAGCGCTCTGTGCTCTGCTCTAGAATCTTTGATTTCCACACACAAGTCCGTGGGATTACTGCAATGATGCCCACAAGCTGAGGAGGGCTATACTTTAACTCTAGACACAGAGTCTACAAGAATCACAGGTGGCTCTGTGTGGATTAGAGCATTTTTATCATGTGTCCACAACACAGTAGGCCATCTCAAGGTCTGTATACAACATTAATCTGTGATGTTATCGGTCTCTGGACTGCAGCTATGCAGCATCCTACAAGAGGCATTGGTCAGATAGGTCAGAAATAACAGCACGTTCCAGCACTAAAGATACCAATCTATGGCCATGAATTGATGCATCCTCTATGTCAACACTTACTACACCTACAAGTCGCCTACTACTAGTAATGGTAGCCTTGACTGTCTGTCACCTCCCTCAGTTTGAGGACAGCATTGTTTGTTTTTTACTTGTGTAAGTACAGAGAGGGATTTCTAGCCTGGTGCATCATCATGTTCGCATTCACATGTTTCCTCCCATGGTAACGTATAAGGTTGCTCTATCTTGGTCAGTATTCAATCATCTTTGCTTGAAGAGCAGTGGCAATGTGAAGAACACTGAGAGACTGATGAGGGGTCCTAAGAGACACTGTTCTGGGATCAGTTTGGGCTTTATTTTACGAAGAACTTGAACGAAGGAAGGAACTAAATCTACAGTAGCTAAGCTAATTTAGCACCACTAACCATTGTAGGCCATTGTAGTTGGCTATTGTAATTTAGCACCACTAACCATTGTAGGCATGGGAGGTGACTGTGAAATTCCGTCAGCCTGGTACTGATCCAGATGACAGCTAGATATGAGAGACACAGATATTATGGCTCTAGATGGTACTATATTCATATAGTGCAGTTATAAACAGACCCACTTCTCAGTCTTAACCCACTTCTGTTTCTCTGCCATCTGCAGCTGCCCATGGCTGAAAGTCAGGCAGTCAAAGCAGCACTAACTCATGACAACAAGTCTCTTTCTTGTCATTCAGCATGTAAAGTATCCACCAGTCCACCAGTCTGAGTGTTGACTCTGAGCATCACCATTCTTTATCTCTCTATTTACTGTATGATTGTTTACAGGTCTGTGTCCATCCGACAAGCATTGCAAAATAACATTACCTTACACTTTTTTTACCTTGCACAATTTATCACTATCAATACAGCCCATCACTCTTGTATGTTTCCACAATGACACATCAGATTACAGTTTGTGATAGACAATCATTGTGATCAATTCACTGTCCTTTGTATCCTAAACAATCGGAAAGTGGCAACATGATGTGAGTGGTGCAAACAGTGCACTGATAGCACAACCCATGGTGAAGGTGGTAGTACCACAACAGGAATGCTGTGCCACTTAATGCCAATGAGCGAGAATTGGATTCTTGTGCCCAGGCAGAGTGTGTGCAACCAATTTGCTGATTTACGTATTTAAACCTAAGTTAAGAGGACCTTTGTTACCACAGCATAGGTGTTTGTTTAGAAGACAGAGTTTGCACTCAAGCAAAGTTTTCCATTAAACAGAATGTAGTCAGCAATTCATGGCTGCATGCATGCAAGCACTGCTGTCCCAACCCCTGCTCAACCTCTGATCAGGTGATGAAAACGGTGGCCATTGCTCTCTGCAAATGATAAGTGTGAAAGTGTATTCTGTGTTCCTGTAGACTAGGGAAAATAAATGGAAAACTCCTGACTTGAGGTGAACAGGCTTAACCTTGAGTTTACCATTCACCCGTCACACACAACAATGAAGTCATAAAAAGGTTGACCTATTAAACATCACCACATTTCTCAAATATACCACATCTCTCCCAACTTAACTTTCAGTGCCATATTTCACGTAGAAAAAGATTTAACAACAGCATACGTTGGGTATTGAATAACAAAACAAAAATTGACGAGTCGACGAGTCCTTACGTCACATAACCTGCTTTAAGCTATTACCAGGTGGTATAGCCTACTTTAAATTTTCAACATTTTTTATATTTTTCCCTCAGCAATAAATAAGGAAGTATAGCAAAGATATAAATTCGAGAGGCTGTAATGTGGACAGCATGTCTTACCTGCGTCACCTCTTCAGCAGCTGTCAAACTACACTGATACAGCAATGTTTAATCCACAACTCCAACAACTGTCAACTGAACTTTAGTGCAACTTCAAAAAAGATAAGAAGTGTCTTTTTTGGGCACCTGGAGCTCCGACACTAACTGCTCAACTCTACGTGGAGGGAGTGTCTATGTGCCTATTTATAAAAGTCCACCTCTGGATAGTGACTGGGACCTCGTGTAGGGGAACACTCCCGCGCTTCTTTTAAGTTAAATATTAAATGATTGACCGGCCTCGTGCAAAGCCCAAGTCAATTTCGGTTGGTATTTTCTCTGTGACGTAATGCTATGAATGTTTACAAGCATTTTCGCCTTGGGCAAACAAAGATAAGAGTCGGAAACTTAATCGATTTGTTCTTTTTTCCTAATCGGCATTGTTACTAAATGGGTCTATGTCGAGTTTCTCCACTATCTGAGATCTGGCATGAGTCGCTCTGTGCTTGCTCTTCGATATTTCCCCCCGAGAGATTACCATTATGGACGACTTGCCCAGTGTTAGTCTATAACCATGCTCCTTGAAATTGTTACAAGAAATACATGCTATCCAGTATTGCTATTGGCCCAGCTCTCTCTTTAGCTGCTCCATTGCTGTAATATAAACTTGTCATTAAAATGAGACTGAAGCGGTGTTAGTGATGCACAACACAGGTTTGTAACCCTTTCCCTAAGATGACCTGGGTGACCCTCAGCAGGTCATGCATGTTCATCATGGCTTGGTGGCCTAGATTTGCATCCATTAGAGCTGCAGTAGTCTCACTGGGGCTGTCTGTCTCAGCCTCCCATCTGTCTGGTGGAAATGAGGTGTCAAGGCCAGATTCGTTACTGTGTATCTGATCAGATCGAAAAGATGTGCTTATATTACTTTACTGTTGGCCCAGCTCTAGATCTGGAGTCCTTGTGAATAGCTTCGGTGTTGATATTTGTTGCCAGGTTTGCCACTATCTATAGCTTTTTCCCTTGATTTAGCATTTTCTGGGATAGTGGAAGCCAGATAAATTACTTAGGCCCCAAGGCAGTAACCTCATCTCCTGCAAGAGAGAACCCCATTATAGCACATCTTCTGAGAGGGGGGCATCCAAAATTATGTTGGTTGAGGGGTCCAAATCAGCTTTGACCACCACTGTCCTTGACTCTCTCTCTCTCTCTCTTTGTGTGTGTGTGTTTGTGTGTGTGTGTGTGTGTGTGTTAATGTACTTTTCTTTGTCGTTCTTTGCATCATGTCGTTCCCTCTCTAAAGTGGATTTATTTGGAGATAGATCTTCCATGCTGCAGTCACATTTTCACAGCATGTGAGAAGATTTCAGATTATTTTGTCTGAATCAGTGGTCCGTAAGAACTCAGTCATCTAAAATTGGAAAGCCTAGTACACTTGAATGACTCCAATAGAATTTGGTTTCTTCAGAGTATGTGGTACCTCAGCATGCAAGACCGTACCAGGAAATGAGCAGCAAGCAATCTCTCTCTCTCTCCACTTTTGATTTAGGTACTGCATCTTGTGTGTATGTGAAAGCTCTTTCTCTAAATGCCGTGTGGGGTTCGGGTTTCCTTGGTAACCACATCATTCATCCCCCCATATCTTTTTTTCTGTCTTTCCTTTCCCTCTGTGTTGTGTCTATAATGATCTGTCAGGTCCACACCAGAGCGGTCCTGGGGGACTACTGCTTCATGTGCCATAAACCAGAGCAACCTAATAACTGACAGGGCCTTTTATTACCCTCTGCTGTGTCTGACTGGGTAATAGCCTACTGGGGCCATGAGCCATGTGGGGGCGGGGCCTGACCCTCCATGCTTATGCTGAGATATCAATGATATCAATGCATATTTAGCCATTCATTATCGTTGATATACTGTACTACACAGTAATGCACGCATGTCTGTACATGTTTACATAGACCTTAAGAAAGCAAAAATATTGTTTATGTTCTCACAGGTAAATAAAGTGTAAGCAAATGATATGTGATATGAGTGCCGTGGCTCTGTTAGTGTTTTAAAGTAAAACAAAAATCAGTTGTTATTCATTGCATGTTACTAACTAGCCCAAGGTTACAGTGAGACATACTCTCATAACATGTAGCATTGTAGGTCAGATAATACTTTTGTGAGTCTGCATATGTGTGTGTGTGTGTGTGTGTGTGTGTGTGTGTGTGTGTGTGTGTGTGTGTGTGTGTGTGTGTGTGTGTGTGTGTATGTGTGTGCATGTACAGTATGTGTAAGTGTATGTGTGTCTGATCATGTTCTTGTGTGTCAGTGATTCTATGTGAGTACGCCATTTCAGATCATTCAATAGCAATTAGCTATAATGCCACCACAGATTATTAGCCTCCTACTGCCAGAGCTATGTTAACAGAGATGGGCATATCAAAGGTCACCCTCAGTCTCAACCAGACCTCATATTTACCCATGGTGCTTTGCTTCAGGGTCCATCACCTCCAAGTGATTTGTTTAGCCATTTGCCTGAGGGGGTTTTGCATTAAACATGGCACAGTAAACGAGAAAATCCTAAGAAAAATATTGGATGATGCATAAAAGGGTGCATATTAGCCTCCCTCAGCAGAAAAGCTCCTGCCCCCCAAAGTGAGATTGTTTGCACAGTTTGAAAGTGGACTGGTTGCCTATCAAGAGGACAGTATTTCCAGTAAAATAAAAAAAAAACTGTTGCTGCACTGTATTAGCTTATTGAATTTGGTTAAAATAGAATGTAATTTGCAGGATTGATAAAGTTTGTCATCATCTATTTTGAAAAGACTGAATGTGTCATCATTCATACACAAGAGAATACCCATAAGCACGATCAAAAACATCTTCAAAGACAAAAACGTACAAGAGTGCCACCATGACATCAGTGTCCACAGTGGCACCATGATTTGGTGATGTTAACTACATTTAAGCTGGATATGATTTGGTGATGTTTACTACATTTAAGCTGGATATGATTTGGTGATGTTTACTACATTTAAGCTGGATATGTTTTGGTGATGTTTACTACATTTAAGCTGGATATGATTTGGTGATGTTTACTACATTTAAGCTGGATATGTTTTGGTGATGTTTACTACATTTAAGCTGGATATGTTTTTTCCCCCAAATACATAGACAGTGCCCTTGAGACTTAAGATAATTAAGAAATAAGAAAATAAGATAAATAAGAAAATTATTGAAACCTCTAATGCAGTGGTAGAATTATGAAAAAACAAGCCTCTAATAATCATCTATAACTCTCAACACAGATCCTTTAAGGAATGCTCAGTTTTAAAGTTGTGTATTTAGATAGTATCACTCTGGGATTCTGGGATCAGTGTGTGGCTAGACTGTGCAGGAGGAAGATGAGTTTTGGACTGGAGATGTCTGATTAGGGCCACCCAAAAGTCCCATCACACATAGGATTTACTGTACAGGTGGTGTTTGAGACACAAACGTGGCATGAAGGCAAACTCACCATTGAGAGGAAGAGCTGTGTATGAGGCTGGGAAACAGTAATGGAGGTTGTTGTTGAAGGCTGAGGACATGGAGTGTTTTGTTTTGGGGTTTTTTTTAGTGCTCCAGCTTTGATGCCTCATCTGTTAAATAAACTGCTGCGGTCCAACAGAAGTGGCCCATGGAGTGAGTGACTAAACTGGGAAGTGTTCCATCCCTAAGCCACTTCTGTCTGTGCTACTTGTCTTCCTTTTAATTTTCATTCTCTTTTTTCATTTCTACTTTCTATCCATCTTCTGTATGTTTTCTGTACTGTTACACAGGCATAATTAACGTTCCTTTTCTTTTTTTGGCACTCTCACACATCCAGCCACATATGTCCATCCTACACACACACACACACACCGCCACACACACTCACACCCCCACATTCACAAAAAAAACTCACATAATTCTAACAAGTTCACACACACCTGCTCTCTCTTTCTCTCTCCCACACACACACACGGACAGGCACACACAGACATTCACACACACTCACACAGTA
>JAIFZK010000024.1:4902500-4910000 GCA_027481765.1 Tenualosa thibaudeaui
CTCTCTTTTTCTCCATTTCTCTTCCCTCCACAGCTCTCTCTCTCTCTCTCTGCTTGCAGGGAATCCTGCCAGCGCAATTTGTCATTTATCAAAAGTAATTAAAAGCAATTTCTTTGTCTCTTGTTGATTGAGAATTGACTAATTGTTTGGACACTATAAAACAGGCGGGAAGAATAAAACGGGGCGGGGACATGAATCTTTGCAAAAACAAACAGGCACTCTGTAAAAAAAAAAAAAAAAAAAAAAAACACACACACACACATACACAGAAAGAAAGAAAAACCAACAAAACAAACAAACAAACAAAAAAAACAAGACAGAGAGAAAAAGAAAGAAAACCCAGTGGCCAAACATTTGGCATTTGGCCATGTTCGCTCAAAAAGCACTTTTCCCTCCTTGTTTCCTCTTCTCAAAATGGAGATGCACTGAGAGGAAATGGCAACAACAGAGCCAGATTGAGATGAATGGCAAAGCTCTAATGTTTTCAGTAAGAATAGTAAAACATTTACAATATGTGCCAGTCGCAGCTAAATTCCTACCCTATCAAAGCTTTTTTTTTTCTTTTCTGAACAGAAATAAAAAACAGAAGCGGGAAAAAAGATAAACCAGCCTTACAACTATAGCCAATAACACTGCTTTAGCGTCAATCATTCATTTTTAATACAGTGGCTCACTTCTATCAGATCAAATGGTAAACACTGCAGGAAATGAGAGATGGCTGAAGCCACACCGTAAAGGTTACCACAGCAACTCCCTGTTTAAACAGGCAAGGCTTCATTAGTCTCTACCAAAACCTGCAGCTCTAAATTCATGGAATAAAATGTCAAAATAGCTTCGGCTGGGGGGGCAGGAGACATCATGAAAAATCATGGAAGCCTAAACGGTGCCGCTGTTGTCGCGTTAAACCCCCTAGTTCCCCTCCTTTCCCCCCTTCAGTCTTTCTGGATCATTAGTCGGAGCCAAGCTAGAAGTGGGGGTGTGGGGGAAAAACAGAGCTGCAAGTGAAACCGTGTTCCCCTTCTCTTTCACTTGCTCCCGCTCTTTCTCTCTCTCTCTAGCTCTTTGTCTCCGCCATGGACAAAGTCGTGGAAAGCGCTGGTCGAGAGCCAAAGCCCACATCCGCAGCTGATTTGTAAATTATTTTTTTATTTGCTACAAAAATACCTGACTCCTCTACCTATTCTATGAGCGGTAGATCAAACGGCCTTGCAGCACAGGCATTTTTCCCAGAGCCAACAAATGGTGCCGTCGTTCCAGCGAGACGATTTGAATTTCCCTTTGAAGGCTACAGATGGACAAGCAACACTATCATTGCCCAGGAACAAAGAAATAATTGGGCAACAGTGGCGTTTACGGAAAAAAAAAAAAAAAAGATCCTGATGCCTATATGCCTAAGAAGAGTCATGCTAAGAATATTTAATTGAGTCTTTTCACTCCCAACTCCCCGCATTTGTTTATGCAACCATTCATCATGGCAAAAACTCAATTACTTATGTTCTCTAACATGTATGGTTATTAATGCTCTAATTATGCGCCCCCCTCTAATCTTTTGCACGGCAATTTGGGTGATGTATGTTTGAACAACGTGGCAGGTCCCTGGGAAGACTGAAGCGGAATTAGGGGGGATCTATGTGCTGTAAAGCCCTCTCTCCCGAGGACCATCTGAGACAGAGAGAGAGAAAGTGAGAGAGAAAGACAGAAAGAAAGTGAGAGAGAGAGAGAGACAGAGAGAGAGAGAGCGTCTGTCTTTGTTTGTCTCCACCAACGGGATTTATGGAGGAGAGGTCTGTTGGTGTGTTCATGCATATGCCAGTACATGTGTTGGCATTAGTGTTCCTGTGTTTATGATGGCGAACACACACACACACACACACACACACACAAACAAACACAAAGACGCACACAAAAAACAAGAAAACAAAAGAACAACCACCGACATTCAGCCATCTCTATGACATGTTATGGGGCAAGCCAACACGGCCAACTAATGACAACAAAAATAAAAATAATTTAAGGCCCTCCAAAACAAGGATGGGCCTGAGATGAAGCTCAATGCTTTGGAGTTGATTATGTATGCCTGTGATGTGAGCTGGGTGCCAGTGCATTTCGCTGTTGTGATTTTTGGAGGCTGTTCTAAAGGGGTTGGGAGTGCACGCAGGCGCCCCAGTGGGTGAGCTGGAGGGGCTCTGTACTGCCTGCAGCCATGTTCTTCCAAGGCTCTAACTCACTTCCTCACCAAACAAGGCCACAAATTATGGTGGGGAGCTGTTAAGAACTCACCACAAACATGCCTCTGCTGACACTAGAGTACAAAAGAAAGACAGGCTCACACTCACACTCTTTAATGTAACCCACTCGACACAAACAATTTGCACACGCAGGAGTGAGCACAAAAACAGTTTCAAACATTCAGACGATCACATGCAATCTGCATTCACACACTCTCACACACACTCTTTCTCCCTCTCAAACACACACACACACACACACACACACACACACACACACACACACACACACACACACACAATAATAGAAGGCTACAAGCTGACACAACTGTGACAGATAAAAAAAAAAAGAAAAAAGCAAAGTGTGCCATAAAATGCCGCAAATAAGCTCTCCCACTTTCACATGCTTTAGATCAGCACCCTGTATCTGATGATACTTCTCGTGGCACTTCTCGTAGCTTTTAATCTTTAATGTGAAAAATTAATCATCCCATTCATTATTTTAATAGCTGTCATTTTTCTCTCCCCAAAGTGATGATTTATCACCATTAGGATCTGCGTAGGCTTGTGAGAGAGGGATTTATAGTAATGTTTGTACCAGGTAGCCCCCAACCATATTTCACCCCCCTGACAAGCCATTAAAATGCCCTGGTGATTAAACAACTGCACTGAGGTCAGACAGGAAGCTGTTTCCCCCCGTGCGGGGCTGGGCTGAGTGACGACTCACGGAGATGCTGAGGCCACTGCCAAAGTATACACTGCCCTCCTCTCTCCCAAATTAGAATCAGAACTCTAGATTCCTCCTCTTCTGAATCAGAATCCAAATCAGAAACACTACCCTCTTCTTTTGAATCAAAATAAGAAACGCTACCCTTTTTGTCAAAATCTGAATCAGAAGACTACTTTCCTAGTGTTCTAACACTGCCCTCTTGTTCAAAATCAAAAACACTACCCTAACCTTTATTAAAATCAGAAAAAAACACTCCTCTTCAAAATCATAATGAGAACAATCATCCTCCTCTTCAGAATCCCCAGCAGAATCAGTACTTTTCCCTCCTTTTCTTTCACCTTTTATACAAGCTTCCTCCTCGGTCACTTCAGAAGCTCAAATTATGGCAAACCTTGTTTACTGTCTTTTGTGCTATATACCTCTTCCACCACTCTTTCTTGCTGCTGTCCCAGTCAAAACACACAGAAGTCGAAGCCCTTTTGTTTAGAACTTCGTTAGCCTTGTCTGCTCTCTTCCAACCAAACCACTTGACTCCCCAGTTCCCACTTTCTCATTTTGTGCCTGTCCTCTTGCCCTCTATTGCCCCATTTGTTCCTGTCTTTCCCTTTCTCTTCTTCTCTTCTACTCCTCTCGTTTCTTTCTTCCTACTTGTCACACACATACACCCCACCCCCCACCTTCCCATTCCAGTTTTTTTTTTTTTTCTTACGCTTTCGCTTGCTCACTTTCTCAAAATGTCAGGTCAAAATATTTACATTTGTCAAACTATCAGAGTGAGGCGCAGAAACAAACATACGGAAATACAGAAGAAATAAAAAAAACACTGCTAACGTCTAGAGTCTGGGGGTGCCTGCGCGGGTCGCTGCTGCCGGAGAGGTGAAATTGAGTTTCTCCCTTACTTAAAGGGTTAGGGAAGCCACTCTGTGGCATCTCAACACAATCTTCCAGCTAGAGACGTGGAAGGACAAATAACACAGGTCCAGTGGAGGGGAGGGGAGGGTTCTGAGAAATGCTTAGATCAACATGCTGCTCAAGTTTCCACTTTAGCTTTCAAAATCCCCCAAAAATATATATTGAGAAATAATTACCAATATGTACATATTTGCTGATACGCCTCATGCTTAACGAGTCCACAAAGTCCTGACTCATCAAGGCATCGGTGTAATTTATTGTGAGGTCATTGTGCATATTGTGCATTGTTTTCTGCAAATGAGGAGTCTGCTTCGACAACACTAGAAATGTAGCCTGAGTGTGTGTTTAGGCACTTGTGCTGCGTCATTGCTCCTGCATTCATTTATGGCTACATTTGAATTGTTTTAAGATATTCATTTCTATGTTTATTTTTGGGGGTTCAACTTGCCTGCAAAAAAAGAGAAGCTATATCTCTGTGTAAAGCATTAAGGAGGAGTGTTTTACAGAGAGATTAAAAGACAGGGAGGACACTGAAGGGGCCAGAGACTGAAAGAGCTCAATGGAACAAAAATTGGGTTTGCGGTACTGATGCTTCAGTTAGCAGGACAAAGGAAGCACTTGACCACAAAATGGACCCATGAATCTAAAAGCGTGGATCATGAGAGCTTTGTGTGTGTGTGTGTGTGTGTGTGTGTACACACCCTGCCTAATATTGTAAGAACAGTGGTCAGAATTGATCACAAATAGTGAGCCTGACAGGCTCAGCCTGCCTACTGAATGACAGAGCCTGTAATTGCTGCATTTACCAGGGGAGTGGGCATAGGTCCAGAGGTCTTCTACAACACACTCACACACACACACACACACACACACACAGGCAGGCAGACAGACAGACAGACAGACAGACAGAGAGAGAGAGAGAGAGAGAGAGAGAGAGAGAGAGAGAGAGAGACTGTCATGTAATGTGAAAAAATGTAATGAAAATGTTGTTACTTGTAAGAAAAAAACACACTGGATGAAAAACAGAAACCACTATACAAGTGTTCTGGTTTACAATGTTTCAATTTAATTATTTGATTTTAATTAATTATGAATTTAATTATTTGATCTGTGTAGGCTATATAACAAATCTCTTGCTGCCTTAATAGAATGTTGTCTTTCTTTTAAGAGTTCTTTAAAGTTCTCTTCCACCAGACAAGAGTGAAGATTAATTGATTGATTTTGAATGAAAGAATGAATCATTGAATCAATCAATTAACTGAAAGTGCTTTCATTCATGCTCTCTTTTCCTTGTTAGTGTAAAGATGCTAAAGCTAATAGTGTAGGCTGTCTGGATTCCATATAACAGTTATCCAAAGGCTGGTACTGTGCCATATTAAGTGAGAATCTAAAAGCATGAGAATAGTGTCTGAAAGAGTGGAGCAGTCAGCACCAAGGAATTATCGCCTAGACTGACTAGTTACCCAGTGGCCATCAATTATTCTTTCAAAAGGTACCATCCCATCCCAGCACCTGCACCCCCAAAAATAGCCTCTTTCAACAGGGTGCCAAACCGCACAGCTGTACTGAGAACACCAGGGCGATTTGACTGCTTATTACAGGAATTTTGTCCTCACATCAGGAACTTTTTTTTTCACTCCGCAAAATTTTAGCTTTTTTTCTGCAAGTTCGCAAATTCTTCATCTGTGGGGAAGACACTACGAATCCCCACCGACCCGACTCAGAGTTAAACACAGCTTCTGACATGCAGCAAAGCAGTGATGAAATTAAAACAGGCTTCAGATATTCCTCTTCAACAAGCCCAGATTAAAAATAAATGGCACAGATTTAAAAATCTTGGTGTGACAACAAGCACTCCAAAATTCTTCTTGAACTTAAAAAAAGTCTCTTCCAGGCAAGGGCATCAAAGACAGAGAAAAAAAAAATTAAGACTATTATCTAAGGCTTCTCTTATCCTATCTAAGGTTAGGTCATTTATGTAACATAGTTATGACAGGGTTATATAACTGTACTTTAGTTTGAACATTGTGCACCACAAGAAAGATAATTCATCAAAATGTGGGTGACCCTTTAGAAAACAGATGCAAATAAAATAAAATAAATAACTGAGTGGTTTAAAAAAATATTTTATGCTACTCTGTTAATAACTCTACACAGACAGGCGCGCATACACACACACACACACACACACACACACACACACACACACACACAGCAGACTTCAAAAGGACTGCCGTGTGACAGTGTGAGAAGGCGTGGTCAAGTGGCTTCAGAGATGAATTTGTCTGACAAGCCGGAGCTCCAGTGTGCATTCGGCGCCCTCGGTTGTGGAGAGTGCGTCACACAGGCACTAGACAGGGATTTGAGCCCTGCCGTATCCAAGCTAGGCATGCCAGATCACTAATTGCACAATTTAAAACCAAAGTCCCTGGCACTGTGCTGGAGAGATGGTGGGCGCAGAGCCATCGCTTAATCAGGGATCTGAGAACAGCTTTGCATGCTTCGTTTCTCAGTGTTGATACAACATACAGAGGGAAGGAAACAGAGAAGGAGAAAGAGAGAGTATGATAAGGAAATGAAAGAAGAAACATGAAATCGAGGATACAGGAATACACTGTAAAATACAGTCCGAGGGAGATAAAACAGCACACCAAAGGCCCATGAACCAGATCCTAAACTGAATTTCCAATTGAACAAAATGTGAATGAGCTTGCTTAGCCCTGGCATGACTGTCAGGGTTTGTTTTCAAATGGAAATGGACTGCTTGAAGAAAAACAACAACAACAAAAAAACAAGCAAACAGAAAACAAAACAATCACAGGTCCTCTGTTAAGAAAAACAAATAAACACACAAACAAACAAACAAACAAACAAACAAACAGCTAGACTAGATGTGAAGGAGGACGCTCAGACACTGACTGAGGGGCTTGGCTCAGGTCTTACACTCCCACTGATAATCATCATTAGGAGAGCCGGCGGGAGAGTGGAGGGCTAAGGTAGAATACGGGATTGGTGCTGGTGGTGGAGGGCAGTGGGTCTACCAGGAGGATCCATCTAACGAGGAGAAAGCCCAGGGGCTATCAGGGAGCGGCCCAAATCCCACCAGCAATCCACTTCCCATAATGCACTTCCCTGTCAGCCTGGACACTGTGAGGCGCTCCCCATGAAACAGAGATCATAACTTATGCAACATACACAGAAAAAAATGTCTGTCTCATACACATAGCCAAGCAACATAAACACAATCATCCATCTCGAAAACACACATCAGCATACAGGCACATATGTACTTAGTACATAAAGCAAACAGACACACAATCACTCACATCTCTGGACGCAGACGGCAGCACCCTGCACGTGTCCACATATCAACACAAGCGCGAGTCCGTAAAAGCACACCCCAACGCACACATGAATCTGTGCCCCGCAGTCAATTCAGAGTGTGAGCCCCATCAGTCGCCAGACCGGGGCCACGTCTCCCTCGGCCTCCACTCGCCGCTGTCTCTACAGCCCAACAAGAGCGATGCGGCTCACAGGGCCATGAATTAAAAAGTCAATATGTAAAACCATAGAGGGATGCCATTTTGAAAAAGCGTTTCTTCAATGGAAATCATATTAAGATGACAAAAG
>JAIFZK010000024.1:4915000-4920000 GCA_027481765.1 Tenualosa thibaudeaui
AAAGAGGAGGAGTCTGACAGAGTGGACTATGTGAAGTCTCTGTGATGTTTGTGATAGAGGCTCATGGGCTAGGGGAGAGAGAGAGAGAGAGAGAGAGAGAGAGAGAGGAGCTCTAGAGTTTTGACCAAGCTGCAGTGTGGGGATAAGCTGGATGCTTTGTCTCAAATGGAAGCATCCACATGTCCACAGCCACAGTCCACACGTGGCACTACCTCCTGGCAAAACGGATGTTCATTTACACTTTACACACACACACACACACAAACACACACACACACACACACACACACACACACACACACAGAGAGAGAGAGAGAGAGAGACAGACAAAACAGACATATACACACACACTCACACACAAACACGCGCTGACAGACAAGTAATGTCCACCACCTCATGCACAAATTAGGCTAACACCATGTCCTCCTGCTCACCCCCTACGATTCCTCTCCTCCCCCTTGTAGGCCTTTGGTGACAAGTGAGGGGCTGTACTGGGCTGAGCATCATCCTGACACAGTCATAATTTCACTAATGCTCCCCCAAATGTCAACGACTGGAGCGACGCCGGCCAGCTCTAATCCCTAAGGCAACGGTGTAGCGGCAGCCGCAGTAGCGGAGGCACAGTGGGCTCGGGCGTGCAGGGCTGCCACCAGCTGCCTGCATGCGCACCGCATGACGGGGCATACATTACAGACAACCCTGACTCTCCAGTGTGGAGGAGTGTGGAGAGTCAGGGGGACTCCAGCGCTGATATTTAAAGCCCCAGGATAAAGCGCTTTTTAAAGTCACTCCACTCACAGAAAACTGTGCCGCCTCATCCTTGGTGGTATCAGAAATAAAATACGAGAACTTTGCTGCCTAATTGAAGCCAGATACCCAATAGCGTTTTGATTGTTACCAGTTGTTTTTGTTGCTTACAATAGCCCGTTCATTGCAGGTATGTTCTAAATATCTTTGATAGAGATGCAATGGACTCAGACTGTTTGGTGTGCATTTCCTAAATATCTTGTTGACTTACTTGCGTGCGATTAGGCCTTACTTTGGTAGTCGAGCGAGGGGGCTTAATATGTTTTCCGTCGACTGTAAAACATCAATAATCATTTAGCTGATCTGAAGCAGATGTGGGTAATCTTATCTGCAAGCAGCCAAGCCGGCCGAGGGCTTCCTTCACAAGTGAGCAGCTACATACATGATACAACTAATCAATCATGTTTGAGCATGTTGATCAGCTGACCGAATTAGTGGAGTCAGGTGTGTGATGCTGTTGGGTAGGGTTGCTCTCCCTCATCTAAACAGATGTTGTGCGGGGGTCACTGTCGAAAGGCTCTCCGATTGCTGCAGCCATGTGGAAGACTGTCAATTCATAATCAATGCAGTTATTGTGGGAGTTCTAAATGGCTAAGAGTACTAATATGGTGGTAATGCTGGCAGGATGCTCAAGTGGAAACGCTGGGGTTTAAATTAGCAGCCAAACACTAAAACATACATGCAAATGACAGAGCAAATTGATGGAGCAAATGAGTTCTGATAGACATGCTGTTCATTTATTTGATAATAAACAGAGGGTGCCCAAATCCACAACACATACACACACACACACCCACGCAGACACACACACACACACGCACGCTCACACACACACACACACACACACACACACACACACACTGTACAGTTACTTTTTCTGGTATGCCGGTGGTCATCTAAAATGGGAAGCTCTTTAAATCTCAGCAGCGTTCTCTCTGCACACTATCACATGCACACCCTTAATAATAGGAACAAATCAGACTGCCCAGCGTAATGAAATTAGCTTGAGTCCCTTTTTTTTTTGGGGGGGGGGGGGGGATTTTTCAATTATCTCCACTTGGCGGCACGCTTTATCCCGCTCACCATGGCGATGCGGGCTGACAGCGGCAGCCTCGCAAATTACACAGGAGTCTGGGCTAATGCAATGACAAGCTCACCCGCCTCACTTACTTAACCTCTCATGTGAGTGTCCCTCTGTATGTGTGTGTCTGGTCTGTATCTCTTTCTTTCTCTAAAGGTGTGTGTGTGTGTGTGTGTATATATGTGTGTGTGTGTGTGTGCGTGTGTGTGTGTGTCCTCTCTGGGACATCTCTTATCCATTCTGAGTGCCACTGGCCAGAGCCTGGGTGGTGTGTGGGCAGTGCTGCCACAGATACCACTTCTGCTCACCCAACCAGTGATCAGACCCTTGGTCACTGAGACGCACCCCAAGCAGGAGCAGCAGCAACAGTGACAGCGACTGCAGGCAGGCAGCAGACAGGAGGGCTGGGCTCACAGACCAGGGGAGCCTCTGAGGTCTCCAATCATGGGTGTGAACATGCCACAAAGAAAAGGACAGGTCCAATAATGTTCCTGTATGAAGAAAAAATGTCTATCGATGAGTAACAGTATTTAGTAGTTGACTTGTTACAACAAAGAACTCATGGCTTGATTAGTTTCATTCCTCCCCATGGGTTCTGGTTCCATAGGTTCATTTTTGTTGTTGTCTGTTGTTGTGCATGCTCTATTTGAATAGCTTGAATGGCGAGTGATATGGTAAATGTCCCCTTTTCAGACTAAAGGGCACAATGATAAAGTGGGTTATCTAAGGAGAGCAAATATATCAGAGCCCCTTCACAACCCATGCAGTGTCCTGCACTGTTTTCCTTCTAGTCTGTCCTATTCCTAATGCTTTATGGCAGGCTGAGACACTTATTTAGTCTCTGCTAATCTACATTTCTTTCCTGCACTATGCTGTGTGATTCAGTCGTGGAGAGCCTCAGATTTGTATCTAAAGTCTTTCATTATGTAATGCATTTTGCCTCTCTATCTTACATATCCATGTCTAAAGTCTTAGGCTGTGGCAAATGTGTAATGTGGTTCTGGTCCTGTGATAAGGCACTGTTTTGCCTCTTAGGTTGCTGCTGTGGGATGCAGATACCAATGATAAAGCATTGTGCCAGAGGCGTGAATAAACAGTGAGGAGAGCAGGCGAAGCCTGGGAAACAACAGCAGAACAGAAGCAAAGTGGGAGAAAAGCCCCTCCATTGTTTTCCTCTGAAACGAAACAGCCGAGCGAGAGGTGATAATTAACCGGTAATTAATTTCTGCAGTCTTTATCTCCAAGCAAACGTGTGTTCTAGCAGTGATTAAGAAGTCTTTTTCATTCGCACGGAAATAGTTTGATTTGTCAACGGTGGGGGGCAATTAAGCCGCTGTTTATTTATAATTTATAGCTTTTTTATATTTTTTAAAGCCCCAGTTGTCTGTCATGTGGGTGGCATTTAGTTAATGACATTGTTTCGGGCCTCAGCATTTCTTGGGCTGCAGCACAATTGCTACATGCTTTCCGGCACAGAAGCATTGGTAGTTCAAACCTTTTGAGAAAAAACTGACTTGCAACTAATGGTGGCGTAGCAATGCCAAGACCAAATGCATTGGGCAAAACTACTGCTCAGAAAGACATGCCAACTGGACGCACTTTCAGTCATTACTTTTTCCACACTCCAAATGGCCAGAGAGATGTGTCCCTTCATGCCCCCCCCCCCCCCCTCCCAACCAAAAGGCACTTCTCCGACATGAAAGAAGAATTGTGATCACAAAGCGTGTCCCATTTCAACCGAGCAAATATAACCGTAGGGCCATGTTGCAATGCACCCCCGAAGAACTGCTTTCTCAAGCTTGTTTTATTTCCTAATCAATTCTTACTCAAGCGCATAAAAAGCAATCTTATGCATACAATAGTGTTTTTATGCAGGTAATTGTGAGATAATAAAAACAATGCCCAAGTCAGCAATTTGAACATTTGAATGGAAACACTGTTGCTGTGGTGGTGTTAATTGTGGAGCTCGCCTCCATCTGCATTGAGAAGTGCTTAGGGGCGACTTTTGCACAGATTGGCCACACAGTGGACTCTACTGCCATCTACTGGTGGCTCGCGCAGAGGAGTGGAGCGGAGCGCAATGAAAGCAACTGAAAAAGAGCCTGGGAAAAAAAGCTACTTCAAAGCACGCCACTTCAAAGTGTTTCCACATCGAGGAACAACAGGCTCCATATCTGTTCCCCCTACGAGGTGTTGGGAGCAGATTACTCACATGGCTTTTATAGAACTCAGAGACAAAACTGTTCGTCATCCATTCTAAATTTGGAAATGGTGAAAAAACGGGAAAAAAAAAAAATGTCCGCTACCAACATCCAACAAAAGACCGCACCATGATATACACAATGGTTACACTGCAGTCTTTGCACTGTGCACTTTAAAAATATCTCATTGTGGGAGACAAGCAAGCGAGCCCTGCAGAATTTTTTTTCACAGCATCCGACAGGCTTTATCCTCTCCACATAAGGGCACTCATCAGTAAACTCATTTGCTGTTATTGACTGTGAGAAAAGAATCTTTCATAAGTAGTAAGGTGAACTCCAATCTTTGTATAAAAACCAACAACGCAAACACACACACACACACTCACAAGCACACACGCAAAAAAAAAAAAAAAAACAAGAGCTGCACCAACTCTTCTAACCACAAGATGTCTCTCCCATGAAAGGAATTTCAGAGCCTGGCTCCGGTCTCAGCCAGCTCTGTTGTCCTCACACGACCCTTATGCAAGAGATACACGTGGAGGAGAGTGGCCCACCCGCTGTGTCCATGTTATACCCACAACGCGCCACCTCTCACCCGCTGCCAGGGACCCGGATGGCACTGCAGCCTTGCACGATGCCAAATGCCACCACCACAGATCGGCAAAGGAGTAATTGGATTATCTGGAAAGGGGAAGACGGTGGGTGGATGAGGAAGAGGAGGTAGGGGTATGTGTCTGTGTCTGTGTGTGTGTGGCAGGGGGGAGGGGAGTTGCTGGTTAAGAGACTTATGACTGTTCTCTGCTTTTAGCTAGTTTCTCCAAAAACCTAAAACATTTCCATTACAATCAGCAAAAAAGGAAATCCCACATTCCACAGTCTCACACTGTGCACCTTGCCTGGCAAGACCAGAA
>JAIFZK010000024.1:4922500-4945000 GCA_027481765.1 Tenualosa thibaudeaui
TCTCCAGCTGCAACAGCAGCATGGAAACAACAAGGTCATAGAATTGATTTGATTAGCTCATTTGTTCTAAGGATTGATTAAAAATGATTAAATAGTAGCAATCATTAGGGGATGGTGCATCAGCAGTTGCTGTAATGATAGTGGTGGGGGTAGTGAAGGTGTCTATGTGTGCATATGAAGGTAATAACTGGGTGCAACAGTTCTGGATGGTGTTCTGCACTCTGTGAGTTTTACCCTCAACTCCATCTCACTTACAATAGTTGTTTATCTCTTACAGGACAGACAAGAAAGCACATTTTCACGTCTTTCACGTCCACACAGTGTGGAGCACTGCACTTCCAACATTCTATTCTATTGTTTTCAATACAATCCCGCACACCAGCGCTGAACTGTGCTGACGCTGCCTGTTGATTACTATGCCATGATCACTGCCTGCAGTGAGCCGCCGGTCGAAATGGTCAAATTCCAAAGTGCTCCGCAAGAATGTCAGAGCTGTGTACGGAGGCCTTTACAGTAGAAGTTTATCTCTTACAGGACGGACATAAAAGCACATTTCACATCTTAGTCAGACACTAAATGGAGCAGAAAATCAGTTTTGTCCTAGTTTTTTAAGTGCCGAACAGCCATCCAAAAAACGTTCCCTTGGATTCACTACACTGCAATGTAATTAAGATTTATGTGGAAGTGGACACAGTTAACTCAATTAAATTTAAATTCCATGAAGGTTTCTCACTACATGCTGCATATATATGTATGTGGTGGTGATACTGAAATTAATATTATTTAGTCAACAATAAAGCTGAAGCGCTAAACACAACAGACATCTCACCAAAGGTGGAAAAAAAACATATAAGCAGGAAATGAACACAATAACACAAGCTTTTCATTCCGTGAACACCCAAAGTCATCTGAAGTCACTAATTAATCCAGCTTCTCTCTGAAGAATCTGGGTTGTTAGTGAATCCAGGTAATCAGACTTTGAACACTCACAAGGACAACATCTTCCTCAGCCTTGGGTCTCCATCTGAGATATTTACATATTCTCTAATGTGACACCACTGAAATCAGGCTCTTGGTATTTGGGTTCATACAAATCTACCAGAGTGGACAGAATTCCTGAGCACTAATTAATATAACTAGAGATTCTGATAATGTAGATCTCAAGAAATGTTATTTCTTTGGAGACTGATCTCTGAGTAAGAGCAGCTTTAAATAGCTTGCATATAAAGACAGTTAACAACTTTGTTTTTCCGTTAATGAGTTTAGGGCAATGATGTGACATTAATCTGCCACTACTGCTTCACTTCATTACTACTGTGTTACCAGAATCTACTCAAAGTTCTCAAACTGGTGCCAGCAATTAGCTAAAATCATTTTAATTATTTGGAAATATTTCTATGTTCCGCACAACAAACAAACAACAAAAAGGCGAGAGGCACACTTAAAACGAAGGATATTTGGAAACACTTATCCAGTATCAGTAATTAAGTACCCATGGCACCAACATTGCACCGATAAATAAATAGAAAAAATAATCTTTTTAACATGAAAGAGTCTTCCTTACTAGACAGGCTTACTGTATGCACCCTTATAAAGATTCTCTTGACTACCGATACCAATGCCCCCAAATACAATCACTCAAGGGAATCTGACTCCCCAAAATCCTGCAAGCCAGCATGCTTAGACGACTTAGTTAGCAGAGAGAACAATGGACATTTCAGCACAAAGGAAGAGAATGCCCAGTATAATGGAATATGCAAAAATAGCTCAGATGGGGACCTTCACCGGTGGGTGAGAGAGAGTGTGAGTATGTTTAATTCCTCAAATCAGTTTTTTTGAGATTTTATCCTTGATTTAACAGATACCTTCTCCACTTCACTTTAGCTGCACTGACCCTACTTTCCTGCTCACCTTTTGAGAAGGTGCGTTTGTCCTTGTGACTTCACACTGACCACATAATTCTCACTACTTGAGGGTTGAGAGCCATAAGTGCATAAGTGACATTTCAGCAACAATACAAAGATATGATCATAACTGGACTTCTTGGATTGATTTTTGTGTTTATCAATGACATTTGTAAATGCTTGGATGGTGAGATAGGCCATTTAATAAACAACGCAACACATTATGCTTCATTTGAAAACATTTTTTTTAACATTTTTAGACTAGAAAAATAGGCACATATATATATTTTGGTGCCAACTGTTCATGAAAACAAAACCATTATGCAAACAAAACATGACTGTATCTCTGGGTATGTGGGTAAATCATTACATTAATGAGTTTAAAGTAACATATTAATGAGTTAAAAGTAGTAAGTGTAAGACCATGTGTAAGAGTAAGATCATGTAATACCCCCCCTTTTGTTGCCCTGGAATTGTATTTGCGTCCTTTTGCCATCAGCTGTCTCAATTTATTTATGAAGTCAGTTGGTTTTTCATTAATAATGCTAAAATTATTTAGAATTTATTCATATCCTTTTGCCAGTAGAAAGAGTTGATCAAGAGCTTTCATCTGATATGTAAATCTTAATTTTGACAAAGATGTCACTTTACACCCTTAAGGCTCTCAACCCTCCTATTGTTCCCATCTTCAGAATTCAGAATAAAGAAATTGCATTGGCGTTAAGTCCATATTGTAGACGCACCCAACAGACAAGATTTGAACCATGCAATACATATCTATAACCACTTTCACACAGATTCCCCAAGACAGAGACCTCTCTCTGCGGTGCTGGAGGATAGGGAAGCAAATGACTTCCCCTTGCTCTGGAAGACACTTTAACTGACTGCAAACAGACTCAATAATTGTCACCACATGAGCAAATATGATGGTTTTCATACCATAATTGTAATTATGAAAGGGGTTACACTTAACTGTGAAATAGGAGGTTGAATACAGGTCATTAAGAGCAAACTGGTGCAATTTTCCACATCTCAGTGCTTATGAGCACTCAGGTAATTCCTGACAGCAGTCAAGCTCTATAAAACTAAGCTTCAGACATGGACCAGTGGCATGTGAGCCATTGCTCTAAATGCAAACAAATGTCTATGGATTTCTCCTGGCCAGTACAGAAATTGTAAATGCATTTAAGGTTCTTATCATCAATGGATGGGCTTCATACAAGTCAGACCTTCTGCTGTCTGCCTATCAAGGGCTAGAATCAGAACTCTAGAATGGCCAGGGCTTAGCCACTTAAAGCGCTGTGTATTCATAGTACAGTAATTCATAATTATGAGTATAATCTATTTATATAAGAACATGCCAATACAAGGTGTGCTGATGGTTGATTTTAGAGTCGATTTTGGCACAGAGATTTTAATATGCCAGTAGACAACCCAGTTGATTAGCATGCTACTGTAAGACAACTCTACCAATGTGGCTGCAACCTAATTTAAGAAGAGCTATTAAGGTGAGTCTGTGGATTTCAAATATGATTAGAATTTACTACCGATGCAATAACTGTACAAATGCCAACTGTGGCCATACTATACATATCGCTGTCAATCAAATGTTTATGCCGTTGCCTAGCAACCACCACACGCACCACCGCTCCAAACGTGCCAGATCTTTTGAGAGCAGTTTCAGGGTGGTGTGCTTGGCAAACTCCCAATCTAACATGAGTCTGGACTGTGAGAGCTCAGTGACTGAAAAATAGTAGAGAAGCAACACAAAAAAAAATTACAGTGCTGCCATTGTCTAGCCCAGAGGATATTTTGAGGGGAGATCTGATCACTGTAACTAGGCTGCTGCATAATCATGAACAGAACACATTTGCTTTCAGCCATGTAGAAAGAATTGTCTGCTTTCCTGACAGTTATTTGGCATTTGGAAACATGATTTGGTTAGCCCAAAGGTATTTGTTGTTTAGCTCACACTAACAGAAGTGGACACTTCAACTCTAAGTACATTGTACTATGGGTATTTTCATAGCAATTTTGTATTCTATCACGGATTGAATCAATCAAAATTTTGTACCTGTCTCTCAATCTGCTTCATGTTCATGCAACATGCGGTTCATGAATTGTAGGTTTGATTTTGACAAATGTTGTAAACGCAAGGTACAACTTCAGAATTTGTTTCAGTCATTTGCTTTGTTCTGAAACACAGTGTGACTGCTGTTTCACATGTACCCAAATTAACTGATTGTTGGTGGGGAAATTCAGTGTTAAACTGCTCCAAATAAGCCAGGTGTGAAAGCAGCGTAAATGTGAAATGGGATGAAAGTGCTCTGTATGAACAGATACAGTATGTTGCCATGCTAAACATTACAGAACATAACAAACCGGCAAAATGTAAATGGAGTAAATTGAGTTTATTCCGGCATAATCATTAACAAAACCTCCCAGTGCTGCACCAGACTGTCACAGATTCTAACCCAGCAAGCTGCATGTACAACCATTTCAGTATCAAAGCACCTTTAAAACACATTGTAATTATGCATGTAGCAGAGCCAACACGAGAGAAGCACCACAGCTATCTTGAACATATTTTTTTCCCTAGACAGAGTCAGCGTACTGGGATTTTCTCACAACAGCTGGAGAACTATTTATTGTTACTATTAAGTTAAACTATTTATTTGGTCAGTCCAAACCTTTTTATGCTTTTTATTATGATTTCACTCCTAGCACACATACCACAAACTTCTTTGAAACAAACAAACACACACACACAAACAAACAAAATACATTTTGGTTTATTGATGGGGGCCTGCTACCTCAACAAACACCAGGCAGCTCCCTGTTCCTCACACTGAAAGGCCACAGCAACATCATTTGGCGATTTCACAAGAAGGAACATAAAGAGATAGAGATGGATATCAGTCTAATGTGTGACAGGGTTTCAGCTTTATCAGGGCATCAGGTCGACATGCTCCCTGTGATTTTAACACCATTCATACATGCTGACCTGAACCTGACCTTACAATCCAGCCTCAGAGGCAGAGGCAGCAGCAGCAGCAGCAGTTCTCATGCATTTTACCTGTCTGCATACCACTCAACTCTCCTCACCACCCACACAGATGCAGCACAGACACAAACCAGTTATAGATAGCTGTAGCGAGAGAACCGCCATGAACTAAAAGGAAGGTAAAAAAAGTGGTGTACTATGGCAAAAAAACACCTTCTCACATTATATTATAAGATATTCTGATTCTCATTCTGATATTAGCATAGCAGAGAAAACAAGCCTAGAAACACACAACATACCAGTCAAAATATTGAGATGTCGAGAAAGCAAGGGAGAGTAAAAAGAGATGCTGAACACATAGCCACTTTATCTTGCTCGTGAAAACCAAGTCACCTCCCTACCACTCTCCTGGCCCTGCCCAATTGTCAGTTCTGTCAGAGCGTTTAAGTCTGGACCCTCTCAATGGCCACAGGTCACAATGCGGTCATCTGTCTCACACAGATGCACGCAGTGAGCTTTATTCCACTTTTGTGTGGAGAAATTTTTTTTTTTCACCAAAGGCAGGGCAAATCCTACCCTTGAGCTTACCCACCCCCCCCAGTCTAACCCCCAGTACAGATGAAGAAAAGAAGAGAGGATGCAGACAACCTGATGGGTCAATATAGGCAAAGAATTCAAATCTCTTTAAAGTATTCCTTTCTTTCTGAGTATGTGCTGAAACAGACATTTGCAGGCACTTTTAAAAGAGGCTGGTCTGCAAAAAACAGGTCCTTGCTAATCCACTGAGCTCGGCTGTGTTGAATAAAAAATCAACTGGCTCTACTGTACTTGAAAGACAGGACGAAAGCAGCTGGTACTCAGTTTTTTACTGCCCTGATTTGTTTAAGAATCTTCTCTTTTGGGTTTCATCTCAATACACACAGGAGAGAGGAGGGAGGGAGGAGGGGAGGGAAGAGGAACATGCTGGATCCAACACCAATCAACTTCACTCAGTAAATCAACACTGTTTCTAATAATAGAGACAGTCTGCAAAATCAGTATGTGACTCATTTCCTGTAGCTGACCAGAAATGATGGAATGTGGGGTGTCTTTTCACATGCCGGTATGCCCAGACAGATGTGATGAGGTGTGCGAGCATGCAGCAGTCTTTGGTTATGCATTTATATGGAATTCACACATGTGTATTGATGTGTGTGTGTATTTATATATAGGCATATACAGCTCATATCTGTGCTTAGTTGTGCATACATGCTATCATGAACAGTAGAGTCAGTAGCACCATGCAAATCATCAGCTCCACTGTTATGCAGTGAGTGTGAGGACCAGTGCTGGCGTAAAGGTGTCTAATTGCATTCGACGTGACCCAGGTGGGCAGGCGTGCTGATAGGCACGGCTGCGTCTGCTTCTCCCACCTCCCTCCATAACCCCCACCACCCACCCACTCACCCAGCCCCAACCCGATTGCCTGGCCGCCCACGCCCGCCTCCCTCCCCCGCCGGCCAAGCCCGGCGCGCTCCCGCTGTTTTACACGCGTAATGAAACGCCTGCCCGCTCACACCCCCATCCCAATACGCCTAATGAGATAAATTAGCACCGTGCAACAGATGCATGGAATATACACTAATAGTTACCATCTGTCAGTCATCACTGGAGATGGAGAGAGAGAGCAAGCAATGGAGAGAGAGAGAAAGAGATGGAGAGAGAGAGAGAGAGAGCAGTCAAATCTGAATTTAAGTGAAAAGAGAGAGAGAAGGTAGATGGCAGAAGAAAATGAGAGAAAGAGAGAGGAGAGAGGGTTTTAATAATAAGGAGAAAGTGAGGGAGGGAGAGGGGAGAGTACTAACTAAAGGTGGCGAGAGAAGCAAAGAGAGAAGGAGAGAGTAGGATGGGAAGAGTACTGAGAGCAGGAGACATGACACAATGGCAGATAGAGAGAGAAACACGCTGGCATTCAGGGAATAAATAGGGGCTTATGGGGAGTGACACAAACACACATAGACAAACACAAAAATACATTCCATACACCCTGCACCTACACAAACAACACAGACACACACACATACAGCAGCTGTGGTGCTTACTGTCAGCAGGGTGTTTTTATTCCCTCCTGTTTAGCGACAGCCTTTCTTCCTGACATGGTGCTCTGTCGCTTTGAGCACTTAGGCGAGACTTAACTTCTTTTGTTAATGTCGCTGTTTGTTGGCGGTTTGTGCAAACAGTCGCAGCTCCATTTATAGCAGCTAATCCTGTAGTGAGCGGCTAGTGTGTTCTAGCATCATTTTAAACCGTGCGTCAGGCCTCTAATGAAAGTGGGGGAAGACAACTGGAGGAAGGCAGCAGAGGAGCATCAGAGAGAAGAAAAACAGGAGTCATTAAACAAAAAAAAAGAGATTCATCTAGGTGGACATCCATCAGCTTGGTCAACTTTAATGGAAAAATATCAAAATAAGTAAGTGGTTGTAGATATAAAATTATACATATATATATATATTTATAAAGCGAGATTTCACCTCTCTATCTCTTTCTTTTTGAAATGCGCAGGCTGTTTGAGAGAGTAGAAATTCATTCATGAATATTAATAGGCCTAAGAAGCACTTATTGACTGACAGCGCTGGTGAGAGCACAACCCCCATCAGCTCTCCAATACCTTATCCACCTCATAAAATGACTAAAAGTTCATCTGGTGAACTCATTAAGTTGCAAATAAAACAATGACAAAAGCAATCTTTGCTTGCGATTCACGTCAGAGGAGGCTGTAAAGTAAAATTATGACGGCTACGTGCAGACTGTGCAGTGGTGGTGTGCACGAAGAATGAAGGCCTTGTCCGCTGGTCTTTTCATTTTATATTGATGCTCAAATAGAAAAAGAATAGTTACTATATTTAAACTACAGCTATATAGCTAAAATATGCATGTAAACACAAATGAATGTTGGAAACATATCAGACACGGAACATCTAATGCATCCTGTAGATGACATGCTGTTCCCTAGTCTTTACTAGGCCATGGCTTGTTGAGGCTTTATGAAGCAGCTGTTTAGGAGTTGATTCTTGATATCTCGTGATATCTCGATATTTCATGTTTCAGCTCCATTACTTTCTTATCCGCTTCCCTGATACATTGAATTGTCCCCATTTTGTTCTTTAAACTAAACGTTTTATTCTCTAAACTAATCAGTCAGTAATTGTTTTGCCAATCATTTCTTAAAACGGTAACCAAATGTTTTGTACCCTGTGGCATTTGTTTTCCATTCACCATCTTGCACTTTTAAAGTAGTAGCAGACATAGCTCTGTCTTTGACTGAAAAGGACATCAGGTCGGTAACCTGGACAGAATACAGAAAATGTCTTTCCATCAAAGTAAATAAGGAGATTTGCACTGATGAGGAACTACTGAGGAAGAGATGCATGGGTATCTCATACATGGGTATCTCACTGGTCATACAGTCACCAGTGATCGCAGTTGGAATACCGTTTCATTCAGAGTTAGCTCATGATGTTCATGATTTGACAAATGTCTGCTCCTAATTTGCATAGGCACAGTTCACAGGCCTGAGCAATCTATTAGTTCTGGAAGAGTGTTGCAGAAATCCATGCAAATAAGTGTGAAATTGCGCTGTAATCATTCATCAAAATGACATGGCAGCACCATTCCAGGCCGTCTTATTACCAACACTTCTTTATGGGAGATGAGAAAGGAAAACAACAACAACAAACAACACAAGAAACAATAAAAGAAGAGATTGTTTTTCAAGAAAGAGCTGGAAATATCATTAGCTTGAAATGAGTTTGCAATGCTTTTGATTCTCCCCTCCGTAACTTCACTTGCGCTCACAATCAGACAATGATGAAATTATGCTCCCTTAGGTAAGATTTAGCGGTATTCTCTCTACTGCTGAGTCTCTTGTTCCCTCTCGGTCTATAATTCTCTCTCTCGCGCTCTCTCTCTCTCAGAAATACTTCAGCGCACACACACACACACACACACACACACACACAAAGCTCCAATATAAAAGCATGTGTGAAATGAGTGCCAGGGAGAGGCTAGACGCTTCAGTGTCATTCAGAGGCTCGCGCTGGCACAACACGACGAGCTCTTGGAGGAAATGATTGATTTGCCCAAAACATGCACTCTCGGCACGGAGACAGATTCCATTAGAGCCGCTGATCTGCGCAGCCTTGAGCGTGAGTCACAGGCTTTCTTCTCTCAGCACCGACCAGCCATTGCGAGGACAGCAACACTGCGATCCATCTCGCAATGCTCTCTATTCGCTTACCCTCAGCTGGCCTCACACTTGCATTTGGTGGAGAAGAATGGATGGGTGTTGTTCTTCTGATGTATTACGTATTGATGTGGTATGGTGTGATGAGTGTGTGTGTGTGTATGTGTGTTCTCCGGAGAGATGGAGAGATCAAGAGAGACACTGACAGAATCTCTGTCAGGCCACTAGGACTAAAGTGACAGCCGTCTCTAACTGTTGGTGGACTGGACAAGAGAGTCTCATAGGTCACGCGATTGGAAACAGGAAGCAGGTCTGAGAGAGCAAGATGAGAGAGGGAACGATGAGAGAGAAAGAAACAAGCCATGATTTGGACTCATCAATCTTTCCTAAATGTCAGGCATGTATTACCAGAACAAATTAGTTTGAGAAGCTACCTAATGCACAATTGTTAAAATATAAGGGAGAATAATTGTATTACTTAAGCTATATATAAGCTAGCTGGAAACAAATACAGCCTGAAGAATAAGCAAAGCATAAATAAACAAACAAATAAATAGCCTGTGCATGTGGTAATGATGATATTCAGCAGACTGCTATGAAATGTGCCAAATGTTCTGAATCATCAAATAATGGGGAGTCATTCCCTGAAAACATTCCCTAAGACAAAGTGTTTTAAGGATATCTAAAATTAGGATGGTTCGACTGATATTATTAAAGCTGCTGAATGCTGTTCTAATGTGGTTAAATTATTGAAAAGACTTGTGCTTTCATGAGTCTCTTTGCCAATAAGATCAATGTTGCATCGCATAGTAAAGATGGGTGGATTTTTCATGAAGCCAACTAGGTCTTCATTTACAAGAGCAGTTAGTCATGCTTGGTGTGTCCGACTTAAAGTCATGTCACAAACTTGGATGTAACTGAGTAACTGCGTTCAGACCGAAAGCATAAAAGCGTCAGGGTAGCTGAAGAAACCCAAAACGCAACGCTGGACACAGTGTTAAAAGCGAGAAAGTAGGCCATGACGTGAAACATTTAAACGTTCGATCCTGCAGTCGCAGTCATATGCTTGAAAAAATGTTGAAGCAACTACTGTGAAGCAACTAATGTTGAAACAACTATACATCGTTCTTGAACTATAAAAAGTAACATGTCATGAAAGAGAACAAAACGCCTACATACACTGAATGCTAAGAAAACATGGGTCATTTAATTGCAGCCACTGCAAGCAATGTTAAATTAGGGTTCCGATGACACACTCTCCCTTTCTACAGATTTAATTGCCATCACGTCTTAAACATTAATATGTGTGTTGCAAAGTCAAGAACTGGCTTTGCTCGAAGCCTAGCCTACAGTTGGTTAGACCGGTGGTATGAGGAGCTAATAAACTGCACTCCTGCTTAAAACATAGGAACTAAAACGACACAGTTTGTTCTCGGGGAGAACATCCCATGTGCACATGACCACACATGGGATGTTGACATTGCGATAGGTTAACTGAAGTTTAACTTTCTCCTGACGCTCTAGACGACCAAAACGCACCGCCAATGCTCAAAACGCTTTCAACGGTGATCACACTGTCTCTTAATAGAAAATGAATGATTTCCAGCGCTCTTGTCACTTTTGGTTTAACCGTACATTAAGAGACATAATTTTTTGGGCCATGCTTGTGAACACTGATCTCTATGTGGTGTCAATTTCTTCCTATCCAACAGCAATGCCACAGCCAATGTTCATGGCCTAATCCAAATTCGCTATTGTACAACAGATAAAATTCTAAACAATTAAACCTTAAAGACATTTGATAAAATAAATATATATAAATATATATAATATGTTGCATTGGGAATGTTTATGAGGTCAGTAATAGAGTTCACTTCTTCACAACACCACCTGTTTCATGCCGTAAAGTCTAGGTATGACCAATAGACCAGGCCCAATGCTAGGGGTGGAACCAGTGGTTGTCTTTCAGACTGCCTCTGCACACAATGGGGTAGCCCTTAGACCATTCAGAGCAACATCGGCGAAACAAATGACTTGAGTGACCTTTTGTCTGCTCAACTTTCAGAGAAAAGCTGAATGCTGTCAAAGTCGATGCCAAAGCTGATTCAAACGACCAATGTTCCTTAGCCACACAGCCTTAGATGTTTTGCACCGCTGCCCTGTCGTCATCGTGCTAAGCCCACCCAATGACTCTCTACAAAGACAGAGCGTTATGATTGGTCTGACCAAAACTTGGAAGTAGATCTACTGAGGAACTATGGCTTGTGGCTAGATGTACTGGCTGAGCAAAACTATTTACTACTGCAAGGGTATATCTGGCTTTTCAGGCTGCCTGTATCATGTATGTCAAGGCAGTGAGGCACACCATTTCTTGGCCTTTTTATTTGTCTTTCTGCCATCAGCCTGTTGTTCAGTGTGGTTGTATTTGTGATGTTAACTTAATGGTTGATTATCCACTGTGAAAAAAGCTCCATTAGAGCTTAAAAGAAAGTTACATTAGAGAGATTCTATGTATCCTTTTCAAGCAATAATGTGCATAACAAATTTCGTTCTATCCAGGCACAACATGTTTCCCTATTTAAGGTTGGCTAAAACCTCTCATCAAAAATAAGTGCCTTCTGTTGTGTGACTGCAAACTAGCTTAAAAATTATTCCACTCCTATGGTAAGCACAGTTCAGTTCCCTAACTGTAAATCAAGAGCTTCCATTACACTATGCAAAACATTTAATTTAACTACAAAATAATTAGGACAGGAAATTAAATCATATCATATCTAAATCAACTCTCTTTTAAAAGGCTTGAAAACATTATAAATGACACTATATATATAATTTCATATAATTATGGGTCAGCAAGGCTATTTTGATCTTGACGTGGACATGACAGAATGTGGTCAGTTTGAGCTTTTTTTGCCAAGTTCTTCTGACAAATGCCCACTTCCTTTGAGGTCAGATTTGACAAGTTAAAGTCACACAACACTGCTCAGAAGACAGGCAAGTAAAAGAAAATGCATAGCAAGCACTGAGATAATGTGTGAAATAAAATTTGAAGATGCAAGGTCAATTAAAACTGTTGACCATTCACTCATAAATTTCTGGAACAGTTTTAAAGACAGCAGAAGGATAGGATAAATGACATGTTCAATTATCTCCAAGAAATATAGGAGAGTTTTAAAATGTCCAGAATGTCCATCCCATAACTTCACTGTGCCGTTCTTCATAAAACTATTAAAGCAATTCAAATAAAACTTGTCCAGTCATCTTACAAATTAGGCTGTCAGCAAAGATAGATATCTATTATGGATTACATCAAATAATTTGACTGATATCCTGGGCTGATGACATTCATTCAATCTATAGCATCTCTTACAAACCTGTTTATCAGTCATTTCTATATGAAGTATGAGTCACATTGTTCATTGACTTGTTGGAAATTACATTTTCCAATTATGAGAGGCTTTCGATTACTGGTCAGTGATATTGGAGGGGGGGGGGGCAATTAATCACGACGCCTTTCTCAAAATTAAATCATGCCATGTAGACTCATCAGGTGGTTCTGAATACAATAAAGGGACATTGATTAATGTGAGTTGCGTATTCAAAATGACTGAATGAGATACATATTTAAAATGACCAAATGATGAAAATCCCTAAAAAATTTAATATATTTCCAATTAACTTTCAATACAACTGAGACACAGTGTATAACTGTTGGCTATACAGTATGTGTTTTGTGTTCCCTGTGCTGTTTGTCCCTCTTCCTTTCCCATGCTCTCACTGCCTCTGCTCAGATGCCCTGCATGTCAGTTACCTAATTAGGACATGAGTTCAAACTATAGTACCAAACTAGAGTTAGAGTAGTGACCTAAATACAGAGGGGAGAAAATGTCATATTTCTTCTACCAAATAATTGAAGGTAGCCACCGGTAACTGTCTGAAAACACAGAAAATGCTCCTCCCGAGTTTGGTGGCTCCTCTCAAAATGAAAAGCATATGGGCTACTGACTGCAATTACCCAACACTGTTGATATCATTTGTGCACTAGAATATAAATTGACACAAAAATGTTAAGGCATGCATTTCAAAGACAATTTCTGGATGCACATGCTGTGGCAGGCTAGGAAGCATCCATCGGGCTAACCACATGAATATAAACAAGCTCTTCTCTAGTGATTGGCCTTGTATTACATGGAGTATACTGAAATTGTTGTTCTGTTGTTGTATACAGATAAGCAAAGCAATACTCAAAACACACATATACTAATAATTATGTCTCATTTACAATACCTGTTTCAATGAGTCTTTATGACTCCAGTGCAGACATACCATAATGACTTAGCATTATTGGCAATGACAAAGACAATGTGTGCACGCCATGTGCTATTTTGAAAGGACTTATAGAGAGTGATGAGAAAAGGAGATGGTGAGTGAGAGCATGAGACAACTGGCAGAGGAGAAAGAGATAAGAAGTGCAAGCAGATAGGAAATACAAGGAAAGCTAGCTGCAGATAGAAAGAGAGAAAGAGAGAGAGAGGGGGGTGGCAAAGGGCCATGGCGTGCGCGCACACACACACACACTCTATCTCACTCACTCGCACGTGCAGGCGAGCTGCTAAGCCTGACAGATGGACCCAGCTATGACTGAGTGTGTGTTAGAAAACATTATGTCGGTGTCAGTGAAATCAGAATAACATGGCGAGGGGTGTGTGTGTGTGTGTGTGTGGCTGCTGGCAGCCAACAGGGCGCTCCATGTGGTGGCACCCCATGCATATGGCCCTGATTGCACTACCACGGCAGCAGGAGGAATAGCAGAGAGAGAGAGAGAGAGGGGAAAAAAAACTTGTATGGATGACCAAGACTTCTAGATTCGTCAGCTGGTCTTAAAACCACACACTGTTTTATGTGCTGTTGATGGTGCGGCGCCTAAAAAAAAAGGGGGATGTGTGGCTAACAGAATAGATTCCAATAGAATGCTACAGAAGCCAAGGCCTGCTGTCGTTTGTTTGGCAGCATGTGTGTTTCAAATTGCAAATGGAATGCTACTGGGTGTTGCAGTTAAAACAAGACTTATTTAATACCGTACCTTTGCACTATGGGTGTAGGTGTGAGTGTGTGTGTGTGCGTGCACGTGTGCATGTGTACATTGCTGTCTGTTTCACAGTGTGTTGATGGGACATGAACGTGTTCACGTGTGTGTAAGCACATGTGCCTGTGTATATGCAGATATGAGTGTCACCATATGTATGCATGCAGTGTGCTGCAGTGTGCCAAACCTGGTCAGCACGCAGCGAGGATGTTTTGTTGTCAAATAATGAGAGAGTGATGGGGTCCTACCCCACTGCAAGGCGACGGGCCCAGATTGGACAGATCTCTGCGCCGGACGATTGCTGAAATTTATCAATGTCACTGTGGCGGCAATCTGTAGTCTCTCACACACCCCAACCCCACCCCTTCCCCCATCTCTCTCCCTCTCTCTCTCTCTTTTCCCAGCCAATCTCCATCACCCTCTCTCGGTTCCTATAACTCATTTCCTCTATCCTCGGCTTCACTCTCTTTCTCTTTCTCTCTCTTACTTGCTCACTCTTATTCTCTCTTTCTCGTTTTTTTCTCTCCTCGCCTCCCCTCTGTGTGTTTTTGGCACGTTCATAGTACTTTCTCATTTGGGAGCCATAAGCCACTTGTCATGAGTGGTTTCCACTTTGATGGTGAAGCGGTGCAGGGGTATCTGAAAATCATGCAGTGTTTTATGGTTCAATCACTGATGCCTCCCCTTATTTTTCCCAGGAATAGGAGATTTTTCTTATTTCTTGTCAAACAACACACAACTAAAATGAAGGGGGGAAATGAGAGTAAAGTAGAAATTGGGGAGTTTGAAAGCTGCAGTGGGAAAATGCACTACAGGGAGAACTGTGCATCAGCATACAAGATTCAATACTTTTTTCTGGCTTGTATAACACTCAATAAACACACACACACACACACACACACACGCATAAAAACACACATATTACAAAATAGACACAGGCATTCACAGTCTTGGGCATGAGCATGCACACACACACACACACACACACACACACACACACACACACACACACACACACATCAATGTACCAAAGCAACTGTAGCGTGCTAAGATCTAATAAGATATAATGTGCTATCTCTCATATTCAATGTGCCTGCCTCATATGCACAAGACTTTATCTGATGCAATGGCAAAGCAGATTTTCAGGAAAAGAATAGACGTGAGATTAGGGAATGAGATTTCTATAACAAAAGTGGGCTGCATTCGGTCAGCTGATAAATGAAAGGCTTTAGTCTTCTCCTTCAAGACACATTATTTTTCTCAATTTGAGAAGAAGGACACCTTTATCACATTTACATCTAGGAGGTCTGGGCCTCGATCCTGCTAGGGCAGAATTGTATTAACAGTAGTTTTGACTACAAAGGCTGTGGCCAAAAATCATGGGCTAGGCACAGACAAAGAGATCAATTATGGCAACATACACACACACACAGTCTGCTGTTCCTCCGTGATAACCTGTGCCACATCTCTCTGACAACACGCTCCCTCCAAAACCCCCTCATCACTCTGAATGCAACTGACTAACAATGACATACATTCCCTGAATCACCGGGCCATGTGCGGAGTAAACGAGCAAGGATTTCAGCCGAGATGCAGACAGTGGCTGACACTGATTCAGATCTGGGACGAATCCGGAGCGGATCTGGAGCGGATCTACAGTGGATCAACTGCTATCTGTTTTTTTTTCCTTTCAGCCTTCTGTCACTCTTATCCCCATCTCCATCAGCATGCACAGGGAGCTCAGACAGGGACTCACCATGGGCTTGGGAGCACTTGCCACATCCGTTATTAATTAGGGCTACATCGCTGAACATAGGGACCGGGGCGCGGGGGTAACCACTGGCAACAGTGGCAAAGCCAGGGGTTAAGAGGATAAGCCAGGAGAGGATCACGGGATATCCGCGGGTGTGCTCAGCCTATCTCTGGGCCTCAGTCCAATGTTAACACAACATAAGTCTCGCTGGCAGAGAGCAGGGTAACACTGACAGATCTTTGCATTTTTTCCTCCCTTCTTTCCTTTTTTTCCTCTGCTTTCATTCTCAAATCCTGGAATACATTACGATATTATTTCATTTCATTCTGATGAGACAAGCGCACACCGATCACCACCACTGTGTCTGACTGCCAGCTCAACATAAACAGTTGAGAAGAAAAGGGAGGCCAACCCATCCTATCTCTCACAGAACTAGAGAGAGCCTTGAGGTCAGATGTAATTAATAGATACACCACACAGGCATAATTGCTTCAGTCTCGTGCACAAAGACTAATTAAATCATTTCTTAGGCGACTTCAACCGCAAAAGGCAAACCTCAAAAGGCCAGGGGCCTTGCAGTGGCGCAGTTTCCAGATCTGTAAACAGCGGCGAGGTTTGCGGCGCAGAGCGGGATTGTGGGATGGCGGGCGCAGACACAGGCTGCTGATG
Source organism: Tenualosa thibaudeaui (assembly GCA_027481765.1). NCBI lineage: Eukaryota > Metazoa > Chordata > Actinopteri > Clupeiformes > Clupeidae > Tenualosa > Tenualosa thibaudeaui. Next base: position 4,939,139 of record JAIFZK010000024.1, read on the forward strand.
TCTTTCCCAGCATGACTCCCTCTTCTCTTTCCACCCTTTCTTCTTTTTCTTTGCTGCTCAAAGGCAAACTGTCACTCCACTAGATTCTTTTTTTTTTTTAGCTTTTTTCTCTCTTTTTTTTTTTTTTTTGCAAGCGAGTGAAGTCTTTCATCCTCTCCCCCAGAAGCCGAGCTGAACTTCAGACACGGGCTCATGGTGCACCGGTGGTAATTGATGGAGTTCAGATCCTCTCATTATGATACATGCGGTAGGCTGGGCTGTCAGAGTGGTGAAGAGGTTCAGGGTTGGGTTTGTGTGTGTGTGTGTGTGCGTGTGCGTGTATGTGTAGGCAGGTATGTGTGTGTATATATCTGTAGACACGTGTGTGTGTGTCTGTGTTTGTGTGTGTGTGTGTGTGTGTGTCTAAGTGACGTGTGTGTCTCTGGTGTGTAGAGAGCATTAGGGGGAGAGGCGACGGGCATTATCAGTCTATATTGAGAGAGGTGTCACGGGGGATAGATGATGCCCTTATTTTGTCCTTAGAGGAATCAAGCAAACAGAAGTTTTAAAGGTGATGAGGATTGAAGAGGGCACGGGGGACAGATGGCAGGATCGAAATGCAACTGCTTTCTCTGAAGTTCAGGTGTCCTTTCGACTCTCGGGCCTTTCTACTAATAACGGTTGGGGGACTGGGGCTTGTTTCAATATTTGCTGATGTAGGAGGAAAGACAGCAAGCTGGTTTGGTGTTCAATTAGGACAAGGTCACTGTACCGAATGACAAAGGTATTTATCTGTGTGCTTGTGTTCATGTGGGCGTTACGGTGTGTGCATGCGGGAAGGTGCTAGACTATTTGGAGCAGCAAGTCAATGATTATAATTCAATAATTTCCAACTAATTTACAGGCACCATTAGCAGAAGACCCCTTAATATAAAAACTGCAATTTCTTAGCCTGTCAGGATTTTCTATGGGCACTAACCTTAGAACAATTTCTGTATCAAAGGCAGCCATGTCAGAAAACACGTTGTAAGATGACCTGTTCATCTTTTTCATGGTCAGACGGCTTGTCAGCTCTTTATTGGTTTTGTCAAAATTGGTTGCTCCTTATAGTTCTCTAGTTGTCCAATGTGTACGCATAAAACAACAAACAAACAACAACAAAAAACAGTCCTGTAAGTGGGAAAAACTTCCTGTTTTGGGCCTTGTTCATTGCCCTCTGTCATACACTAGTCCAACCAATCAACATATTATATCAGGGGCACGGAACTGGGGAATGTGGCTTGACTGACTGTTCATCTCATCAACAATCAACAGCCCAGCATCAGAATTATAGACAGTACTGTACGTGTAAGTAGCTGCCCCTTCTGCCTAATATGGATGGGGACTAGTGACTTATGTCCTGTCTTTTGCTGTCTGTTGTCTGTCCTGTCCCTTGTCTGTCTTAAATACTGTACTGTAACTACTGTAACTAAACTAACACTTTACGTATATCTATAATGCGTGTGCACTAAACATAGTGAAGTGTAGTCTCAAATGTCTTTTTATATATTTTACATGATCCATGGAGAAATGTTATTTTGTCTCACTATATACAGTGTATATGGTTGAGATGACCATAAAACCCACTGAAGCCCTGTATTGTGAGATGGCCAGCTTGAGCAGCTTCTGCTGACAGCATGCTGCTCTGTAAATGTGTGTGTGTGTGTGTGTGTGTGTGTGTGTGCATGTGTATGTGGTGTGTGTAAGCATGAGTGACAAGAGTTGCACAGGGAATGAGAAAGCCTCCTCGCCCCCGAACTTGTCTGCTACAAAGGAGAAAGAACTAAGCCTTTGATGAGGCCATCACAGCCTCCTGGCTTTGCCATGCGGTCAAGGGACAAATTAATTTGAGGCTGTGATAATGCATTGAGTAATCACGGCACAGAAAGGCCTGTGCCCACCCACGGGCATGCATGAAAAGCCAGAGAAAGAGAGACAGAGAAAGAGAGAGGCAGCATGAGAGAAAGAGATATAGAAGGACAGAGTGAGAGAAGAGAGAAAGAGAACGATGAGAAAGAGCAGGGCAGGGAGCAACCATCCAGGGGTGGGGGTGATGTTTTGGGTAGCCTGGGGAGACATAAGCTCCTCGACTCGACGATATCCCCCACTTCTCAGCCAAGGAGTCGTGTGAAAGAACAACAATAATACTGCGTTTGGTAGCGACCCATGCATCCCATGCATCCGGGGGGAAATGTGAAAGAAAAGCATTTTCACATTAGACTATCTGAAAAAATGCAGGCTGGCTGGCTGCTTTTGTGACTGTGTGAATGTGTGTGTGTGTGTTGGTCTATGAGGGCAAGGCTGAAATATGGGAGTATCAATGTGTGAGTGAGCAAAGACAGTGGGGTCGTACACCCATTTGCAAGAGCAGACACTCTCTCCCGCTCTCTCATACATTTAAACACACACACATACCCACACACATGCACACACACACATGCACACATCCCCACTGACAAGTTAAAAGGGCTGGAGTAGATGAGATTTCAAAGCCTCCCCTGAAGACACACACTCGGTTTTGCACACATCAGTGCTGAGATGTTCAAACAGGCGACTCCTCAGCTCCAGTCCAGCCCTCTCTCCCTCTCTCCCACTGCTGCCATGCCACGGCACAGAGAGGCGGGGGGAGAGAGGGAAACAGAAGGAGAAAGCAGTGGGAGAAGAAAGAGAATGAGGAGAGAGAGAGAAGGAGGGAGAAAAGGAGTGAAAGAGAGAAAAAGAGAATGAGAGAGAGCCTCGTGGACACCTTTATCTATTCTGTAGGTCTGGAGCCTGGTCTTTGTTTCTCCAATCTCAAACAAGCTTAAAAACGGGTTTAATTAACCACGAGTCTCCCAATCCCAGGATCCTTTGCGGCAAGCAAAATGGGAGAATGAAAGCTTGGCAGACATAAAAGCCTGGGCTCCAATGCGGAGTGCTTGTGTGTGTGTGTGTGTGTGTGTGTGTGGTGGGTGGGTTATGAGGGGGGGATTTCCTCATCTTCTTTCCCTGCCTACCATCAAACAATGCCACTGTGTGGTTCAACATTGTGGGGCAGAGTAGCCTGAAGGAGAGGCACAGGGTGGGGCAGAGAGGCAGAACCTTCACCTCACTGCTGCTGGTGTGGTGGTGGGTTGGAGTTGAGATGGGGACACCTGCACAGATCTGCCCAGAACTTGCTGCCAGTTCACGCAAGGACAAAATGTATGGATTAAAAACTGTCTTAATTTTTATCCAAAATCGGTGATTAGGAGATTAAGATCAGGAGAAACACTTTTTTCCCCCCAGTTCCCCCTACAGGCCAAAATAATGACAAAATAGCAACCAGGCTTTTTTTGCACCACTGCAAAAAAAAAAAAAAAAAAAAAAACTGTGGAGATCTTATATCTTATTTGTATGTAGAAATGAGTGGTTTTCCTCAATTTTTGAGATTCATTTTTTTTTCAAAAAGCTTGAATTGAATTGAGTTGTGCTTCCTCCTCTGTTCCCATCTTCATCTTCGTGTGTTTCCCAGCAATAATGCTGAGGAGGTTAGTTTTGCACTGCTGACCAGCATTCACTTCAACTCTCTTTCTCCCTCTCTCTCTCTCTCTCTCTCTCTCTATCTGCCCTTTCCTCTAGTGGCAGATCAGTTTCTAGAGAGTGGGGGGGGGGAGAATCGCCCACGTTCTTCGCCCTTGTCTTTTTTCCTCCCCACTGACCTCTAAAAAAGGAGAAGGAAAAAAAATGGACAAGCGAGATCATATCACCAAAACCAATGGCTGCAGAAGCTGGCCTTTGCGCAAATTGATTTAGCCACCCAGAACTCAGTCCCATTCTCAATGAGGTGGCAGGAAGCACACTGCATATATCACTGTCAGGCCCAGCGCCATCCGGTGAAATGTGATTTTTATCTTTATGAGCGGGCGTTCGGGAGTGGGGCCGCGCGGCGTCTGCTACGTGATAAGTGCTGGTGAGTGATGCCGAATGAGACCACTGGCATATTAGGTAATGGCACACGTGTGCTGAGCAATGGAGAGAGCGATATGGAAAGAATGAAAAAATGAAAGAATGGGAGGAGATGGGGTGCACTGAAATGAGATTGAGAGGTGGGGTGACTTACAAACCACCAAGAAAAAAAAATAAGCTTGAATGGCAAAATAGGGTAGACGCTGAACCAATTCTGACTTTCTCCAGGAGAAGAAATAACTAAAGGGGCAAGAGGAAGAGAAACTACAGGAATAGCTCAATACAGAGAAAGCTGCACGGAAGTGACTTGCAATTGATATATGATACTGAATTTCCCCCTCGGCCATTTGACCATAGCACCTGGCTGTATGGATTTCTATATAGTATACAAAGGATTACCAGCACCCAGTGTCTGTCATTAAAACCAGTGGTATGGATTTCTACGCAGCTGGAGGACGATATCTGGCCACAGGAAACTAGCACCTATAGCTCCCGGGGGACGTATGATATGTATGGCTAGTTTTCCAGTAAAGTGGAGCTAGTTGCTAAATACGGACTGAGCACGTGCGGTGACATCATTGCCAGCTTTACCTGCCCCCAGACTGTCACTCTGTCACACACCTAATTACAGACAAGCAAAGGATGGCACAATGTCAATTATCTTCCGTGTTAACTCACTGCGCTATTTATATCAAAGAGTTCCACAAGAGGGAGGAGAAAGAAAATGAAGAGGAAAAAAAGTTTCTACCTTTGGCTTCTTATCTTCTCCTTTTTTATTGCTATTCCTACCAGATCGCTTACGAGAATTACATTCCTCAGACAGAGCTGCACAAACAGTGGGGATTTAAGGATTCAGATTGGTGGAGGGTAACCTAATCTCCCGTAATTGGCAAAATGGTTCTCATTTTTATCACCTAACTTTCCTGGCCCTCTCTGTCACCTCTCTCTCTCTCTCTCTCTCACTCTGGCTATCTCTCTGCCCGACTCCTCGACAGGCTGGTATCATTCGAGTGATTCTCTGTCAGCACTCATTTTCATTACTGCTAGAGTGAAAGAACGGGAAGGTGGGGGTGGGGGTGGGGGAGGCCTGCCTTGATATGAATGTACCAATCACCCAGCATTACCATGAGTCATATTCAGCACTCATCCAAAAATTGTGGGGATCTGAAAGAATTGAGTAATGAGGCAGATAAGTGTTTTCCTCTCCTCTCTTTCATATTCCTCACATTTACACAAGCCCACGGCTCAAGGCAATGTTATTCAATACAGGCGAGGTTTGTTATGGCAAATTACACGATTGCAAAATAAAAACCTGCTGCAAAAACATTTTTTAACCGCCGCGTGTGACTCGTCTGTGTACCGCGACCTGCTCGGTCTGTCGGGGTGGTGACTGTTGGCTTTGTGGGGAAAGTTGGGCTGTGTTTGTTTGTGGCCGTTGGTGTGACTGACCACAGGCTCAGTGTCATGGTGTGCGGCATGTCCGCTGCTAAGCAGACCTGCCCTCCCACTCACATCCGGTGGCTGCCAGTCCACCTGCCACCGGGAGGGGAGACCACTGCCGCCGTCTGTCTCAGCACAACAACGTGCACACATACACACACACACACACACAAGCACACACCTACACTCACAAAAACATATACACCTATAAGTGTGCACACCTTACAAACACAAACACACACAGACAAACATGGTTATGGCCCCACAGGTTTGGACACACACACACACACACACACACACACACACAAAAAAAACACTCTAGCCAGGAGACATGCATCAATGCACAAATACACACATACACACTCGCTCTCCTTTTATTCCTTTCACATACAAACACACACACATACACACACACACACACACACAAATGGACACATACAGAGTACACCCACTCTTCATATGGTCGAAACACAAGTG
>JAIFZK010000024.1:4950000-4957500 GCA_027481765.1 Tenualosa thibaudeaui
AGCATGGTCAGGCTACGAGACAGCAATGGCATGTGAAGAAACAACTGTATTGACATTATGTCAAAAATGCACTATGCTGTTCAGATAGCAACTAAAGTTAGCATGCAAACTAGCTTTGCACTGTCTTTCTAATAATGTCACATTCTACCACATGTAGCTGAAGTATTAAATACAACGTAAATGAAAATGATGCGACAAGCTGAAACTGAAAGTATTCCTGAGACATTACACATAGTAATAGCTTTAGGTTCTTACTCAAGGTCTTACCCATTAACAAACTGACTTTGTCTGGTTAGGAAATTAGCTTTAGTTGACTGAGACTGTGCTCTTTAACCCATCATTCAAATGGGGTCCAGTTGCACAAAGGTGAAGATGACCAGTGTTAGTGAGAGGGCTTGTCTATGGTGTCTAGAGCGTTGCTCTAACTCAGGTCCAGCTGCCCACCACACGGCTTCACATAGACTGACCCTGGGCTCCAGCTCAATTGCACAGCACTGGTCCTTTCATGTGAGGCCATTTTGTATTGAGCAGCCGTGTGGCGGCGTGCTGATGTTCAGCTGCATAGTTTGTGGTGTGAGAAAGCCGGCAAGCTGGGACGTTTGGTGAGGCTTTTTCAGAGGTGTCAGGTGAGGTCGCTCATAGGTGTCTGTGGGTTGGGCGCTGCCTGGTCGCGGCCCCGGGTATGCTCACCTGTGAAGGGAGTGTTACCTGAGCTGCCCTCTGTTTGCTTCATCATAGCCAATTCCAGCAGGCAGACAGAGAAAAATCCATAAGCCAGACAAATGATTCATAAGTGGGCAGGAGCTGTGGAGACCCCAGTAAACAGACAAACACACACACACACACACACACACACACACACACACATACACACACTACCACAAGCTAACAGATGTCACTCACACACACACACATACAAATGTCACACACAAATACACATACGACAGCAATCTAACAGATGTCTCTCTCTATTTCACACACACACACACACACACTAACAAACACACACACACACACACAAACATACACACTCTAGGCCAGAATCTGTCACTGCGGTTAGCACAAAAACACCCTCTGCTCCCTGTTGGCAGCAGGCAGGTTAGTGATGTGTTGTTGTGTGGAGCCTCCGCCCCAGGCTGGTAGCCCGCAGAGCCCAGAGATCAGCAGACCTGTCCTCCCCTGGGTGGCCTCCACCTCTCCATCCTGCACTGCGCCTTTACATTCGCGGCCATTAAAAAAACGAAAAAATCCAATAAAAAAAGATCAAAAATGAAAAGTGAATTCTTTAAAACACCTCTTAATGAAATTCATACTGCAGTGACACCCCCCCCCCCCGACACACACACACACACACACACACACACTACAACACCCCCTCCCTCTCCCCTCCACCACCACACACACACCCTGCTCTATCCCCTCACCAACCCCTTCACCCATTTCTCTGAACACCCTCCTTCCCTCCGGCAAACACTCTCCCCTCTTCCATCTTTCTGCCGTGATACATCAAGGGAAAGTCACAATTAAATGACTAATTTGATTAGCCGATAAAGTGAGTCCTACTTAATGGGAAGGACAGACTTTAGCGCGCAGAGAGATTAGTTTGCTGGATACATGGGTATTAATTAAGACAGCCTTCCTTTTCTGATTACCGTCAAAGCCAGTCACAGTTTAATGGCCAATGCTCCACTCTGAAAAAAAGATGAAGGGGTGAAAAAAAATTGTTGTCAGGACGGAAGGACACATGCTGAGGTGTTAGACCAGGCGACGTGTCAAATCTGGCGCAATTAAGACATTAAGTTGTGAGGTGTCAGAAAATCACTTGTGCATTTTTCTACTACACCAATGAGTTGGATATTCCGGGGAGACAAAGTGACGGCCGGTAGCCAGCTATCCAGGTAGGAGGCAGGTGGCTCGCTGTCAAAACAGCACCGGCTCTTTTCCAATCTCAAATTCCTCTGTGTATTAGAAACTGAAGTCTCTCTCTCAGGCACAAATACACACACACACACACACATACAGAAATATGCACACTCACACACAAACACCGACTCACTCAATCACACATGCATGAACAAACACACACACACACACACACACACACACACACACACACACAACACAACACATTCACACAGCCTGATTGAATTTCATTGTTATGTATGTCAGTGTAAAATCATGCCCTTGGTACAACTGGGCAATGTCAATAGACTCAGGAACTGCTGTGAAGGAAAAAGGCAACCGCAGTACAGTCCACTCTGCTGCAACAAGTAATGAAACATAACTAATGCATCTTTCATTTAATCTCTCTCTCTGTTTCTCTGCCTCACTCTCTCTCTCTTTCCTTGTCTATAATTTTATTATCTCTCTTCCTCTCTTTCTCTCTCTCTCTCTCACACACACACATATAAACACACAAGTCTGTCTGTCTGCTTTGCTGCTCAGGTGCCTTTGATTGGTGGCCAATGACTGACTTCCAAGTTTTCAAAGACTGATCAGTAACACCTCCACATCTCTCTCACCTCTTGTTTTTTTCATAGATGGGTTTTGGACTGATGCTATCTTGAGACCAGGTGAGTGTGTGTGTGTGTGTGTGCGTGCGGGCGCACATGGAGGGGTATTGCTCTGTCATTCGTGGCACGGCACTCACTCCCAAATGCTCCATTTGCAGAGGCCCGGGCCCTGCTGTGAGGCGAAAGAGGGATATAATCTGCCCAGCGGTGAGCTGTGTGCTGAATCTACTGCCTTTGTCTGTGCATACCAATGTCAACCTCACCCTCTCGCTCTCTCACCTACCTCTCTTCAGGTTATGGTGTATCTATGTGTGTGTGTGTGTGTGTGTGTGTATTGGGGGGGGGGCTCCATAATCATGGCTAGAGACACTGAGGTGGCGATCCTACTTCCAACTGTGTGAGACACATTTTGAAAAGAACGAAAGACAGAGAGGAAAGGTAAAAGAAAAGGACAAGAGAGAAACAGGGGGAGGGAAAGGGGGGAAGATTTGGGGGAAGCCGCAATGCAAAAGAGCAAACCCACCAGTGGAGAAGCCACCCGCAAGGAGCATCTGAGTTTCATAAACCATGAAATGGAGTCATTACTGATAATGTCTGTATCTCTTTGAATCTCCTTACTCATGTTTGGGACGCAAACGTTGTAGCCAAAGCCCATTTCATTTGCCTTAACAAATTCATGCAAACAGCAAACAATAGTATTTGTAATTCAATGTGCATAACGTGAACAAATAACTTTCAAAACATCTGATTTTGCCAAAGCAGACAATATGTTGTAGCAATATGAGCAGTTCAAGCATACAAGCACCATTTTCTTTCAATGCATATGTGCCTGGCTGTGACACATTATATTTGTCTCTGTTAATGAAGACATGGCCGTTCTGCACTTGTGTGTGTGTGTGTGTGTGTGTGTGTGCGCGTGTGTGTGAGATGGAGAGAGGGGAGCCTGTCAGGCTCCTGGTTTTGCCTCGGAGCTGTGTGAGGGTGCCGCTGTGCTGTGTTCTCACACCAGGGATCTCTGCGATCACTTAGCGCCTCATACAGATCTCTGCGATCACTTAGCACCTCAGACAGATCGCCTCTGCAGACGCATCCCACATGTGGGCCTGGGGAATTAATGTAGCACGCCACTGGCAGACGTGATTTATTAAGATAACACCCTGATGGGAGGTGTGTGTGTGTGTGTGGGTGCCCATGGCAGCTCCGTTCCATGGACTTCTCTCCCTGAAATGATATACTAAACACACACACTCACAGCGGACACACACCCATGTGGAGAAAAAAACACAACAGTACAGGAGTTGGAGTGCACAGGAGTGCACTAGTCAACAAAACTGGAAGTCTGCCACTCCATGCTACCACTGGTTCCGTTTGTATATTTATTTACTTATTACATTTTTTTTACATCTCTTTCTCCTGTCGTCTCCTCAGACCACAGCTTTCTCTGCTGTCGCCGCTTATTTAGTTGGGCTCTTTCCATTCCAGGCAGGCCCCTGTATTAAACTGATCCCTCCTGCCGCATTTTGCCTTGTTGAACAAGCACGGAGCCCCAGTAAGTGTGTGTGAAAGGAGGGTGGGTGGGGAGGGGTGAAGGGGTGCGGGTGGGGGTGGGGGGTGTGGCGAGACGCGGTGATTGTGCTGCGGGCTGCCCGTGGAGCGCGGCGGCCGGCTCCTCTCTATCTCTCTCGGACAGGCGGGATTAGAGGCGGGAAGAGAGGCCCAATGACCCTCTGGGGAGGAGGGGGGGTAGAGGAGAGAAGGAGGAGGATGAGGTGTGGGGAGCTGCAGTCATCTTTCTCAACCCACACACAAAGACACAGACACACATGCATACAAATTTGCAACACACACACACACACACACACACACACACACACATAGACACACAAAATACTTATGGACATATCTAGACACAGAGGCACATACAAACAAATCTGCACGCACACACACACACACAGACACACACACACACACACACGCACACAGACACACACACACCAATAAATATACAAATGGAATACACACACATAAACACACAAAATGACAGACACAACACACACATGCACACACAGAGACACACACACAAACCGTCAGGCCTCCACCAATCCCTGTTTAGTGTTCGGCTTAAGCAGCCCCCTGCAGCAAAGGCAGACCTATCTGAATAGTTCCACAGGCAGGCGTGCATGCAGACAGAAGTGTGCACACAAACACACACAAACAAACACACACACACACACAAACTCACCATGAACACACACCGACAAACAGCAGCGAAGAAAACAAGTCCTCCGAGCCACAAAGGTGAATGTTAAACACATAACTGCATTAATAAAGGCACGGGGCATCCCTGTGGATGTTGTCAGGGTACGGTGAAGTGCTTTGTGTGAAGACAATTGTGGGGCAAGCTGCCCTTCTGAAAAAGGCTTGGCAGGCACAGCTCACAGCTTAATACCAAGCATCAGAATGCAGTAGAGCCTTCCTCCCATTCCTCAGACCCCACAGTGAGCTGTATGGGAGTTCCAGACAAGGGCTCTTCATAGTCCTACGGCTGCACAGTGCCGCTTGGGCCCCAAGGAGCCCATGTTAGAATGACTGACAGGTGGCCAAACGGGATGCCAAGGTGCCAATGAATATGGAAGTCGACCGTCTGCTCCCTAAGAGAGCACAGCAGCACACAGTTCATAGCCAACAAACCCGACATACGATAATTCCCTTTTACAGACTGTGGCTGTGCATCAGTTGCACTTCCATCAGAATTTGCATCTAGTATTTAGTCTCATTTGATATCCACAAAACTTTAAAAACAGAACAAATTATCAATGGTAAAAGCTTGTAAAAAAATAAACGATCACATTGCTGGTTCTTATACTCCTCAAGATGCATGCCATGTAAATTGATGATACCCCATATCGTATTAATTATGCTGCAAAGAATCAAAGCATATAGTTTTAGCCTACTGTTTTACTCATTGTCATCAATACACGATTACAATAATATGCCATGATGTTTTCTGATGGGCATGCTTACACTTTTTAATGCTTACACGGTCTACCATTGGAAATGACAAATTACTAGTCATTAGTGTTAGCATTAGCTACTTTTGTGTTCACATGTTGTGCTTTTTTTTTTTCAATTTTGAGGCTATTAGCAATGGTAGATATAAATATCCATGATATGCGCTATGCTAAAAGGTACAGTATTAGTACAGACTACTGAAAAGAGGCTGCAGTAAGTGTTTTAAGGTAGGACAATGAAAAGACTGTGAATGATGCCCTTCTACAGACCTCAATCTATCAATATGTGGCAGATATACTAAAACATCAGTGTCTGCTTTAGGTGCCATTCTGCCACTATTGATACAAAAACAAATTACATATGGCTGGCACATTCATTGTTACAGCTTTCTAATACTAGACAATTTTTCAGTGGTGCATTTATTGCCATGTACTATCTCTGCATCTTATACTAGCATGTGCATCTATTCTGGGCGATGGTGGCTCAGGTGGTAGAGGTGCCTTTGATGGGGTCTGTCTGACCCCAGCTGCCTTGTGACCCCCAGTGTCCTTGAGGAAAATACTGAACCCCAAATTGCTCCCGGTGGCACCTTGCAAGGCAGCCTCCGCCACCGGTGTGTGAATGCATGTGTGTGAATGTGGGGCATACACTGTAAAGCTCTGAGTGCTCGTAGGAGTAGAAAAGTGCTACACCATTTACCATTGAAAAGGTACAGCATGCCCTTGCTTTGGACTGCCAGTGTCCCTGCTCATGCTATGTTTTCTAGTCTAACGTATGCAGCTTTGGTCTGAGCTGCCCCGAGAGAGCAAAACCTCCAAAGTGTCTGGGCTCCAGTGACACACAGTCAGATCAGTTCAATTCAAACTCATTTTTGAGAAAGTGATGAGACACAGAGAAAAAGTTAGGGAAGAGACAAAAAACTCCAGACTGTGTGTGTGTGTGTGTGTGTGTGTGTGTGTGTGTGTGTGTGTGTGTGTGTGTGTTCTTGGAGAGAAGCCACCTTCACTCATCATTGTGGTGATGTGCCTGAACTAAATAATGTAAGGGGTAGAGGAGGGAAAGTCTGCCACAGGGAATGATGTGGCTTCACGAGCTCCCTGCATAAAGAATCACTGGAACATGAAGTTCGGCAGAGGCACTCACTGTTTCTGCCGTGCCATTTGCCTAGGCACACAGACACTGAGTGCTGGCATTTCACACCGAGCTCAGGCAATCACCGACGAGCCGCGCACTGTGAATAACACCACCAACCTCTGCTGCTTTTTACCTGCAGATGCAGAAAATGGATTACGGTGCATTCATCTCTCAAAACACCAGTGCCGAGTGAAGCGGGGTCCAGCAATCACAACTACAGCAAGCAACACGGTGTTATTTTCCGGTTAACGGTAACGCGTTGTTTTACCATTCAATATCTAACTCACAGAGAGAGCGAGAGAGAGAGAGAGAGACAGAAAAGAAGAGGTGGAGGGAGTAGTGAATAAAAAAGAAGCAGGGATGAGGGAGCTGACTTTACCTCATGGAAATAGACGCTCCGATGCTCTCCTCTTCCACCTGGAGCTTGAACTTTTGTCGCTGCCGATGAAATGAAATAATGACGGGTTACCATAGCGATAACGGAGGAGCACGCAACTAAGTGGCGTAAGGGATGCGGGGGCGTTGAGCGGGTGGCTGGGGGGTAGGATTGTGTGTGTGTGTGTGTGTGCGCGGAGGGGCTTCTTTTATTTGTCAGCCTCCACCCTCCATCATCAAAGATCCTCTGGAGCTCCTCAGCAGCGAGGCAGAGAGAGACACTGGTACATCATTAGTCTCCAGCAAAGAAGCAAGTCATTTGTCCCCCTTTTTTTTTTTTTTTACTAAAGGAGACAGGGAGGGAGAGATAGAGTGGGGAGGGGGGGGGGGGGTGACACAGTGAGAGAGAAGAGATGGAGAGTGTGAGGAATTGAGAAAGTCAATATCCGGAGGTTTCTAGAATGAC